>VZTB01017132.1:12903-61570 GCA_013397245.1 Thryothorus ludovicianus | reverse complement strand
TTTTTTTTTTTTTTCTGAAGCTACATTACACTGACACTGCTGTTTTCCAGTGAGGGAAAGTGTTTCTAGCATCACCAGCTTTAGAAGAGTGAAGACACTATTATCTTGTTGCTAATAGTCTGTTATATCCCTTTCTCTAAAACTAATACAAGACAAACCAAAAACATACTTTTGTGGATATTTATAGGAAAGAGGAGTAGAAAGACAAAGGTATCAGGATCTCCCTATCTTTCCCTTTCCTTGACTTCTAAACTTATTTAGTACTGCCTGAGAGTATTTTGAAAACATGCTTGTGAGTGCTCAGGACAAATTTGGAGCTCTTCAGATGAAAGAGGACATCGTAATGTTACTCTGTTTTTCTACAGGATCACAGAAAGCACCTGCAGGGAATGCCTTAACAGACGTTTGATAAAACTCTGTAAATACTCTGTAATAGCATAAGCACAGCCGCCAGGAATTACTACTCGTAGTTGTGTTTGCTGCTTACTTACTGTGTGAACTGAAACTGACATCCCAATGACTGTGAAACTCATTCTGTCTGTAAGACAGAGATAGTTCTCGGAAGGGTTTGTTGAGAATTAATTAGCTATTATTTATGCACTGATCCTTTCAAAACAAAACCAGTCCATTAACTGTTTTTTACATCCCTGACAATAGTAATAGTAATAGTAATAGTAATAGCAATAGCAATAGCAATAGCAATAGCAATAGCAATAGCAATAGCAATAGTAATAGTAATAGTAATAGTAATAGTAATAGTAATAGTAATAGTAATAGTAATAGTAATAGTAATAGTAATAGTAATAGTAATAGTAATAGTAATAGTAATAGTAAAGAGATACATTGACTTTGGTGGCCAGAGGGGAGCATTACGATAACCCATTCTGGAGTTCAGTAGACACCATGCCAACTCCTGTGCAATAGTCCAGTTAACAAGTTCACAGTCTGGGCTACAGTGCACCATTCACAAAGTTATCTGGTCTTGATTCCAAAACTGAAAGTGATAGAAAAATCATATTTATCACATTCCTACAGAACCTTTCCACACTTATATTCACTGTTAAATATATGCATTATTTCTGCTTGGTTTGTTCATCCACTCACTGGATCTTATTGCGTTGTTTTGCTTTATATCCAAGAATAGTTCACTATCATGGATAATTTCTTTTTAAGAACCTGGAAAACTAGGATGAGAAAATACTCACTGGGTTTCTGTAACACTAAAATAATCAGGTAATTAAATAAAATCTGTTATTCTTCTGGGACAGCTTGCAAAATGACAACATGACCTGGCTTGCAAAACCTTTACAGGCTTTCTTTTAAAGCCACTAGCTTCCCTCCTCCCATCTCACAATGGATGTGAAAAGTCAGGCTAAAGTAACACCATGGATTTCCATTTATTTTTTGTGGAATTCATTCTGTTGTCATGTCAATGACTTAAACACCAAGTTTCAAAACAGGATCATCAAAAGCTTTCCAATTATCACTCACATTATCCATTACAATCTAGCTGGCATTGCTTTATTGCATGATAACAGAAAACTTTCAGGCAGTCTCCAGTATGCTTCATGCAAACTCATCTGTGACTTAATGATATAAGCAATATAGTAACACAATAGCTCATATTTCTATTTAAAGCGCCAATCCATTTTTGTTCAGATAATCTCTCTGTGAGCCAAACTGATGACTTAGAATAACTGATAGAAATATTAAGTAGCTGTTATATTAATACATTGGAGGCCATGGTTAATATTCAGTTTTTAGGAAGAATGTAACAAAAACGTTCAATCTATCTTTGAAAAAAGACGTTTGAGATTTTTTAAAGAGACCATTTCAGACTAAGATACATATGAAATATAATTATTTAGCCTTGCTAAGATAGGCTTGCTCATGGAAAAAAAAATATACTTTAGACAGAATAAAGAGAAAAGCAAGGTGGGAAGAAAGCAGTGGTAGATGCTTGTTTTCAACATCTTTTCATAAATTCTCCTGGGAAGCCAACTGAATTTCATTGAAGGGAGTAAATCAATGGTCCTTCATAAAAAGAAAATCAATTAGAAAGCCATTACCTGAAAATTAGCACTCAAGAAACAAAATTCCATTTTAAAGACAATTAGACGGCATGTCAGTACTAAGTTGAATTGCATTTGCATTGATGTATGCAAAATGATTTACATCCTCCATCCCTAAGAAATGTAGAGAATGAAAAATTAAAGAACATATTTAGAGATGCTGCTGAATTTATTTTTTGGAAGCTATCTATCTCAATAAGCAGATGACTGTGCTGGGCTTTTAAACAGCTTTACATTTTATACCTCAAGTACTGATGTTATTATTGGAATTACAACACTTGAGGAAACCTTACTTATGCTCCCTATCATATTAACACTAGGAAAACAACTGCTACTGCAAAAGCCAGAGAGGGGACTGAAGGTGAGTACCCCAAGAGAATGTCTTTCTCTCAAACAGCTTACCATAGTCCTGGTATGACGTTGAGCCACACAGGAAAGACCAACTATTTTAATTGTAGAGAAGAAGGAGTAGATGGCAACTTACAAAAGAGTTAAAATTTCCTCCTGGGCTGCAGCTGGACAATCAGTCCACCCTGCTTATAGTGATCTGATTAATCCACTATGCCTGGGTCTGCCAGCATGGAAAGGGTGGCATATCCTTCCCTCACGTGTCTGGTCTGAGTAAAACAGGAAGCAGCAGAACCCAGGTCCTGAAGATGGGATGTTGCAGCTTGCAACGCTGAAGAGGCACTCTGATAACATGGCTCAGGGCATTGCGTCTTTGCAAGGGAGAGGGTACTGCCTCTACATCTACAACCAGAGATTTATCTTAAGGACTGAAGATGAAAATAGAACAAATAAGACACAGAACTATGAATTCATTATGGAACATCAAGCACATCTTAATCACATATTTCAAATCATGCACACACTTACGTAGAATTAGGTTAAATGTTGGCTAAAATGTTAAATGCCGTCTTGAAATGAGACACTTCTCTGAGCTGGAGTATGTGTTCAAGACTCAGCTGAAGATGTGACAGAAGAGACATCAGTGGTGACTGGGTGTAGTCTTGCAGGGTCTGCTGGATTGTGCTCTATGGGAGGATCCCAAGCTCAGGGACACATGATCAGCTGCCCAAAGCCCCTTTAGGACACTGCAGCCCTCGGGAGCCCATCAGGCAAGGAGGAGGCATTGCCAGGAGCCGTTGACAGGGTATCACCATTTAAATGTTTTCAGGGAGTGTGAGCAACCATGAGGGCAGCAAACAGAGTGGGCAAACAGGGTGTGGCACATTAGAAGGATGTGGCGCATTAGAAGGGTGTGGCACCGCAGTTTGCACACATGTTCGTGCAGGCAGGTCATGAAGGTAGGGCACAGAACCTAGGGAGTGAGTCATCATTCACCAAACATTCCATTGGAATGGAAGGTTTTAGGCTCTTTAGGAAAGAAGGATGAAGACCCAGCTGAGAGTTTATGAGTGAAGATTAAAGGGAGGGCAGGGACAGAGAATGTTATAGTGAGGGCCTGTAGCAGACCAGTCAGGAGCATGGTGCAGATGAAGCCCTCTATAGGCAGACAGGAATGGCCTCACCCTGGTATGCTCTGGTCCTCATGCAGGATTTCAACCACCTGATATCTGTTGGAGGTAGAGCACAGCAGGGCACAAGCAATGCCAGAGCTTCCTCAAATGGATGAACAGCTTCCTTAGACAGGTGATTAAAAAGCCAACAAGAAGGTGCCACACGGGACCTTGTGCTCACCAAGAGGGAGGAGCTGGTGGGGAATGCAGTGCTTCAAGGCAGCCTTGGCTACAGTGACCAGGAGATTGTGTTTATGATGCTGAGGATAGCGAGGAGGGCACGCAGCAAGCTCACTGCCCTGGACTTCAGGAGAGCAGACTTTGGCCTCTCCAAGACTATATGATATAGTCCCATTGCAGTCCTGGACTGCAGAGGGGTTCAAGGATGCTGGCTGAATATCAAGGATCACTTCCTCCAAGCCCAGGAGCAAGGAATCTCAACAAGGAAGAGACTGAGTAAAAATGCCAGGAGGCCTCTATGGATAAGGAGCTGCTGTGCAAACTCAAAGCCAAAAAAAGAAGCTTTCAGAAAGTGGGCACAAGGACAAGTGGCCTGAGAGAAATACAGGAAAATTATTTGAGAAGCTAGGGCAAGGTTAGGGAACCCAAAGTCCAGTTAGAACTATGGCTAGGGGTACCAAGGATAAGAGGGAAGACTTTTACAAATATGTTGCAAACAAGATAAAGACTAGGGATAATATGGGCACTCTCTAGAAGGAAATGGAACACCTGACTACCCTGCACAAAGAGAAGGCTGAGGTTCTCAACAACTTCTGTTCCTCAGTCTTCACTGGCAAGTGCTCCAGCCATGCGACCCAAGTTTAGAAAGGAAAATGCAGGAACTAGGAGAGTGAAAACACTGAGTCCCTTGTAGGAGAGGATCAGGTCTGAGACCGTCTTAAGGAATATGCACAAGTCCATGGGACCCAATGAGGTTCATCTGCCGGTCCTGAGGGAGCTGGCAGATGAATTTATTAAGCTATTACGCATCATTTTTGAAAAACCCTAGTCGTCAAGTAAATTCCTTGATGATTGGAAAAAGGGAAACACAAGTCCTATTTTTAAAAAAAGGAAAAGCAGAAGACCTGGGAAACTACAGGCCAATCAATCTCACCTCTATGCCATGGAGCAAGGTCATGGAGCACATTCTCCTGTAAACTTTGCTAAAGTACAAGGAAAAGAAACACATAATTGTTAATAGGTGGCTTCACAAAAGGAAAATAATGCCTGACAAATCTGGTGACCTTCTATGACAGGGCTAGAGCACCAGTGGACAGGGACTGAGCAATGGACATTGCCTATCTTGATTTATGCCGAGTGTTTGATACAGTCCTACAGAACATCCTTGTCTCCAGGTTAGAGAGATATGAATTTGATGGATGGACTATTGGGTGGATAAAGAATCAGCTGGGTGACAGAGTCCACACTGACACCTGTAACGAGTGGTGTTCCTCTGGGGTCAGTACTGGGACCAACATTTTACAACATTTTTCATGGTGACATGGACAGTGGGATCAAGTGCACATTCAGAAAGCTTGCTGATGACACCAAGCTCTGTGGTGGTGCCGCTGACACACTGGAAGGATGGGATAATGCTATCCCGAGGAACCTTGACAGGCTTGAGAGACGATTTGATGCAAACATCTCTAACTTCAATAAAGCAAAGTGCAAGGTCCAGTGCCTGTGTCATTGCAATCCCAGACACACCAATGGGTTGGGCAGAAAAGTGACTGACAGCAGCCCTGCTAAGAAGGACCTGGGGGTGACAGGTGATGAACAACTCCAGATGAGCCAGGTGTGTTTGCTCACAGCCCAGAAAGCCAATCGAATCCTGGGCTGCATCACAAGGAGCATGGACAGCAGGTCAAAGAAGGTGATTCTGCCCCTCTACTCTGCTCATGGGAGATCCCACCTGGAGTACTGTGCACAGTTCTGGTGCCTCCAATATAAAAAGGACTGTTGGAGCAAGCAGAGAGGAGGGCCACAAAGCCAAAAAGAGGATTGGATCACCTCCCTTTTCCAGAGCACAGGCAGAGAAAGCTGAGGCCATTCAGTCTGGAGAAGGTTGTGTGGAGACGTCATAGCAACCTTCCAGTATCTGAAGAATCCTAGAGAGAAGCTGGAGAAGGGCTTTTGTTGGGAACTGCAGTGATAGGACACAGAGTAATGGGTATAAAATGAAAGAAAGGAAATCTAGGTTAGCTAAGAGGAAATTTTTTACTGCTGACGTGGTTAGACACTGGAACAGGTTGCCCAAGGATATTGTGGATGCTTCAACCCTGGCAGTGTTCAAGGCCAGGTTGGATAAGGCCTTGAGTAACTTAGGTCTAGTGGTAGCCTGGCAGGGGGCATAGGGAACTGGATGACCTTTAAGGTCTATTCCAACCACTTAGCTATGTGTATATGTCTATGTCTATAATCCTGTGATTCAACAGCTTAATTTATGTTGTAAACTGAAGTGACAGACATGCTACCAAGACATTCTCACCAGCTCAGCAGATGTGACACAGAAGGTCTGATACTAACTAGAAGCTTGTGGCCAGGCAGCACGCCTGAGGTGTCTCAGCTGGTGCTGGGTACCTAAATTCAGGAATTGGATTTTCACAGTAGATGCTTAGAACAGATGCATCTGTATAATATAAATATTAATATAAAATCACTATAAACCAGGCTTTTATTATTCCTCATTTAATCCACATTTTATTATTCCTCATTTAATCCACATTTAAAATATACTTTTAAAACAGTGAAACTTTACATTGTTTTTCTGTACAAGATAAAAGATTGTTATAAAACAAAAACATATCAAAATTAAGTATCAGTGTAAGAATATAAAATTTCTAAATGTTCATTTATATTTTACAACTGTAGGTCATTTTTTACATCTACTAGTAGATTACTAGTAGTAGATTTTTACATCTACTTCCGAATAACCCCAAGTGCATCTCAGCTGGAATACCTGGACATCTAAGTCAGTGCCTGTGTTTAGGAAGGTGATTTGTTTGCTCATGAGAGGTCCTCCTATGAGGAAGGATTTCAGAAGCTTTCTCAGCAAGAACACTGAGTAGTTTATCTTCTGCTCTAACAGGTCAATCAGTAAGTCATCTCTGCTTCTTTACACATCATCTGTAAGTCAGAATGTTGACTTTGAACTTTTTTTTTTTTTGTGTAAAGGGAAAAAGGACTATAGCAGTAAATTATGAGAATATATAAGAAGTTGGTTCTAATCATGGCTATGCAAGGCTGTACTCCTGAAAGTAGCATTAAATCCTTAGGACTATGATGAAAAATTGTTGTGTGGAGCTGAAACAATCCACTTACTTTTGACAGATACACCTTGACACGATATTTGAAATATTTGAGCAAGTGTCATGAGTTGCAGTGTAAAATATAACCAGGAGTGTGTTATTCTATTACCATCCATTTGAACTGGGATGGGGGGTAGTTATGCAATCTTCTGTTGATAAGCCAGCTGATAAGAAACCATCAAGAGAAGTTTTCCTTATCTCTTCCACAACCCATCCTCCCTCCAGGGATAGGTCTTCTGCTAATGGGCCATTGAGCCCACTGATAAACTTCCATCATCCCACTGGGAAATGCTCCATCCAGACGGGGGAACCAAGCCCCCCTACCTGGATAAAATACCTGAGACTTGGAACACCAAGCCAGCCTTTTTCACTGGACTCCCAGAGGAAGAACAGGCCCATCTATCACTACTGGACCTTCAGTGGAGGGCTGCACCTTTTTCTCCAGGAGCACTGCTTCAACAGAGCCACAACTGCTATTCCAGGAGGACTGCAGCCACCATTGCACGTAGACTGCTACCAACACCCTGACCAACAGGGTGTCAGGTTGTATTCTGACTCTGTCAGTGATTTTCTTTTTCCTTATTGCATGTATTTTGTTTCCTTTTTGTTTTATTTTCCCTTTTCCTAATAAATTGTATTTCTGACTTGAAGTGTCTTAAACCAAAACAGCAAGTAACCTGACCCATTATAGGCCCAAGCAAGCCACTACTTTTCTATTCAGTAGAAAGTTTATCAATTCAGACATCTACAAGATTTCTGAACTATTTATACTTCTACCTAAATTATGAATTTACAGTAAATGTGTCTTCTCAGACTGTAAGTGTACAGTTGCATCTTAAAGGCCATGAAAGTCATGAATGTACAAAGTTTTGTAGAAAGAGCCAAACACTAAGTACTGTGATAATAGTGTTGAGCTCTCAAAAACCTTAAAACAGAAAAGAACATAGTGGGTAAGGAAGGAGAAAAAATAGAAAAAAAATCAAAGGTAATTTCCAAATATAGAGCCAGGAAACACATGCATATTTCTGTCAACTTCTGCTGACAAAGGTCTGTGAACAGCAGAAATCTGGAAATTAGAGGTTGCACTGGGTATTTTCTGGGTCTTATTAAGTCTCTATCTCAAGTGGATTTTATGTTTCAGGAACAGCAGAAACTTTTAAGTATTGCCTGCTCAAGATGATAAGACACTCCCAGATTGCAGACTGGTGCTTTGTATAAGCAGAGTCTTCTAGAACATTGTCTAGAATTTCATGAAGTTTGTACAGTGATGAGATAGTATATTTTCAAAAATTTCTTCACTATAATTATTAGACAGAGTTGAGTTTTAAAAAATAACAAAAATTTAATAATTTAATTTTTTGCATGAATTTTTAAAAGGAATTCGTGAGTGCTTTTCTAAAGAGATATGATCCTAAAATTAATGAAAAGTTCTTCTGTTAGTGAAAATCTGTACAGTCTTGTATCTTATGCTTTAATGAAGGTGAAAACATCTCCTCAAGCAGCAAGTCTGGTCATACTGGATCACAGAAAAATTTAGATAAAGAGGATGTCATGGTGGACATATGTGATGTGATATACTTTCTTTCCATATAGATCCCCCCTAAGTAGAACTTCTTACTAAATTACAGTCTGAAAAGAAAGAGTGATTAGAAAATAAAGTTTCAGGTAGAAGATTGTGGATTGGGTAAAAATTACTAAATAGAAAGATCATCTTGCCACATGACTGAAATTATGAGACAATATAAGAAGCTACTATGCTGTGGTAATCAAGTAAATATGTTGGTGTTAGGTAATGAATACTCAGGTGGGCTTTTTTTTTCCTTAAGGTAGATGAAAATTGATGTAGGCTGCAAAAGCAAAATAATAATAAAGAAAGATTCTAAAAGAAACTGATCATATCAGTAACAAAACCTGTAGAGATAATGTCAGACACAACTAAGAAGACAAGATAATTTTTATCCAAAGCAGAATGGAGAAAATTTCACATGAAATGGTAAATTGTTTTACCAGGATTTATGAATCATTCAAATTTGGACAATAGGGAGTAAGGAACAAAGACATGGGGAGTGACAAATCCTTTAAAATATTTTGACATATTTGTCAAGTTCAAGAAAGGCAAAATAGTTGCCTGAAAAACTACAGACTTTGAACACTAAATATATTTTGAAGCAAAGAAAGATGCATAAATCTTTGAAAAACAATAAAATCCATAGATGGCAGAGGTAAAATAACCCAGCTGATATCTCTTCCATGAGAATTTTTTTAGGGTTTTTTGTTGGTTTTTTTGTTCTTTTTTTTTTTTATTTGGGATTGGTTTGTTTTTGGTTTTGTTTGGTTAGGTTTTGATTTTAAGTAACAGAGATGGAATATAGGCAAATTTCAATGTACTGTTTGTTATTCACTCATGGGAAATTAGAAATGGAGATAGAGAAGATGGCAACTAGTGGAAGCTTTGGAAAGGAGCCAAGAGAATGTAATCAGCGAACTAAGACAAAGGAATCCTTTGGTTGAGTTTTTCAAGAATTTTTCTTGCGGTTTGCATTATTTCATTGTTAACTCTGACCAAGGGAGTAAGGCATATGATAATGAATGCATCGGGGTGACATGAAGTTTGAAGTTCCTTCCAAGGTTAAGGAAAAAACAATCAAATATGAACAATGCTCTAAAGCTTAAGATAAAGCAAAATTAAAGGATCTCACCTAGGAATCAAATGGTGATTTCTTCTATTATTTGGGGCAAAAGTGGGTACTAAATGACAGTCTATGGACTGTATTATCAGATAGCAAAACATAATGATAAATAAATCTTTCTTCAAACATGTCAAAAGAATATAGACACTTCTAGACACTTAGAAATACTAACAGAAAACTAAACAGAATATAAGAGAAAAGCAATGGCAGAAAAGTGAAATGGATTCTTTTCATTCTCTGGATGAAACTGGGGTGATGTCCCTCATGAATTTCTTCTTTCTAAGGGGTTTTGTTAATTATTCAGTTTGAAGCAGTTTAGGAACAAATAGTCAGAATGAAAAATAACAAATCACAAAGACCAGAAAGCATTCAGTCACAAGTTCTAAAGGAACTCAGGGATGAAATGGTTGGATTATTAACAATGGTGTATATAAATTCTCACCTCAAACTGCTTTGGTGCCTCACTGTAGGAGGCACCAAAGTATCCAGGGAGCAAAGGACAAAACCATATCAGTAAGATTGTAATCTATGTTAGACAAAGTCTTATGAACTGGAATAAGGAAATTACTGCAGACAAACAAGTAATTATGATCTACTTGAGAAAAATAAGCTTGGCTTTTACAAAATAATCCATTATTAACAATCCACTGAAGTCCTTGAAGAGAGCAAATGTGCATATGGATAAATGTGATGTGGTTAATGGAATCAATTAAGTTTTCCATAAAGCTGTGGAAAACATTCCCCACCAAAGGCTTTTTAGGTGGTGAAGCCTTATAGTGCATGGAAGGCACTTAAATATTTAAAAGAGAAGCATTAGACAATGTTGAATTGTAATGGTGGAAATCTGCAGTGGAGTTGTTCTGATACCTGTAATGTTCAGCACACTCATAAGCTATATGGGAAAGAGGATGAGCAGAGAGACAAGAAAGTTTGCTGGTGGTACTAAATTATTTAGAGTGGTAAGGATGAGAGAGTACTGTGAAGGACTGCAGCAGAATATGTCTTATGAACCTGAATGACTGAAATTAGGTGTAGATAAATGTAAAGTGCCACATGGGGAAAAGAATATCCTAATTTCACATAAAAATTATGATCTCTGAGCTAACCATTACTATTCAGAGGAGAGACCTTAAGATTATCATAAATAGTTACATGAAGCAGACATTTCAATGATCAGTAGCAGTTAAAAAGTAAATTAAATAACAGTACAGAAGTACAGAGAAAAGAGTTATACCACTGTAAACAGTGATTTATCAACAGTCTGAACATAACTTAGAGATGCAGACTCTCACCTCAAAAAGGATATAAAAAAGGAACAGAAACTTTTGTATGAAGAACAACTGAATAATCTGTAAGTTTTTGTTCTGGAAAATAAATCAATTGGAATATGAAGAAGCTCTACAAAATCACAAGGAATGTGGAGAAAACACAGAGATATCAGCTTTTCAATTTCTTTCTGTCTGAATGTATACGGGTTTTCTGGTTTGAGAAACAAAACCAGTGAGATGCCCCAAGTCAGAAATACAATTTATTAGGAAAAGGGAAAATAAAACAAAAAGGAAACAAAATACATGCAATAAGGAAAAAGAAAATCACTGACAGAGTCAGAATACAACCTGACACCCTGTGGGTCAGGGTGTTGGTAGCAGTCTACGTGCAATGGTGGCTGCAGTCCTCCTGGAATAGCAGTTGTGGCTCTGTTGAAGCAGTGCTCCTGGAGAAAAAGGTGCAGCCCTCCACTGAAGGTCCAGTAGTGATAGATGGGCCTGTTCTTCCTCTGGGAGTCCAGTGAAAAAGGCTGGCTTGATGTTTCAAATCTCAGGTTTTTATCCAGGTAGAGGGGCTTGGTTCCCCCGTCTGGATGGAGCATTTCCCAGTGGGATGATGGAAGTTTCAGTGGGCTCAATGGCCCATTAGCAGAAGACCTATCCCTGGAGGGAGGATGGGTTGTGGAAGAGATAAGGAAAACTTCTCTTGATGGTTTCTTATCAGCTGGTTTATCAACAGAAGATTGCATAACTACCCCCCATCCCAGTTCAAATGGATGGTAATAGAATAACACACTCCTGGTTATATTTTACACTGCAACTCATGACAACTGGGCATCAAATGAATGGTTCACTACATTCAAAAAGACAAGGAGCTCAACAAAGGGGCAGCAATTTATAATATTTATTGCCACAATCATAGGTATAATAGACCTGGTGTATGTCTAAGAATGGAAGCTGCAAAAGGCAATAGGAAAGGATCCAGTGGGGATTGCTAAATATGCAACACTATATGTGACTCAAGGAGTCTTTCAGCTGAAACTAATTAGAAGATTGAAGTACTTTATATGGAAGCATTATATATATTCCCTTCAATTTTGTTTTCCCCCAGGCATTTCGTTATGAACAATGTGGGAGACACAATAGAAGGATCTTTCATCTGGTTAATTCTGGCCACGCTTAAATTGTTCTTATTCTGTTCTGTGCAGTACAGGCACATATCATTGAGTCCCTGCTATGTTGCAATAGGAAAGATAAACTTGATCTTTGTATATCTCAACTTCATTTGCTTCAAATTCTTTTTCCTTCATCAGAAATAAATAAATATTAATGCCATGTTATGAGGCATTGGAAAATTTACCTGTTCATTGTATAGGTAATCCATTTTTATAGTTCTAAACCATGGCAGGGGTATATAGAAAATACACTCTGATGAAGCAGGGAAACAGAAATTCTGTCTTACCAGAGGACCACAGATGTACTTGGTACACAGGACACAAAGTGAAAAAGAAAATGCCTTATGACTATTGTTTTTAATATCATTGAATAAAGTAAATGCTGGCAATAAAAATACAAAGATGTGATAAAAAATTACAATGGTTATCAAATATCCATTACTAAAATTAGGATAGAAGTTGGGAAGAGGTGTCTGACCAGCATCAGGGGGGAAATTATGACATAAATTTCAAACAGTTAATAAGGCTGGGAAATGTAACTCAGAGGCAGAGCCTTCATTTGTCTAAGTTCTTACCCAAATGTAGCTGCTACAAAAAAGGTAACACAACCAGATATTACATATTTAAGAGATCTCTTGTAGATCCCTTTCCTATGCTCATATCATTAGGTGTTTGTTTCAGGTTTTGGGATTTTTTTAACTAGTAAATAAATTTTAAAATAATATATAATTTCACTTGGGTGAATTTAAACAAGTTTTTTGATCAGATTGTGTCAGAATGCCTCATCAAAGTAGGAAATTTATTTCTGTCAGACTGCTAGCTTAGCTTTGATCACAGTTAGAGAAAATTAAACGTAACAGCTCTCAAATACCAGGTCACTTGATGTTTAATTCATGCGCAAACACCTCCTTCAGCAGTTTGATGCCCTTCTGTTTCCCAGAAATGATCTCTATTCACAAAGAGAGAGAGTGTGAACTTGGTGCCTGAAAACGACTTGGCTTTACTTTGATAATAATATCTGATATGCTGAGGGCAGAACTACATATTTTTCTTATGATTAACATGATTATTGTAAACAATATTTATAATTCTTCTTATCTAAATCAGGAAAAATAATTTTCTTTAAAGTAATTTAAAATACATCAGAGTTCTCTTCAGTGAGGAGCACTACATCTGTGGTGTGTGAGGCAATGAGCACATAAAAATAGAGTAGATTTTCTACTCTACTTCATAAAAATTCCTCATATTCAAAATATCCATGTACATGTCAATAACAAATGATTATTATTGGTAGTAGAATTCTTTTTTCCTTATGGAAATTTTCCTATGGATGGAGCTTTGTTTACAGAAAAATCTACTTATCAGTTTGGGCCAAGAATGAACTACTGTTGATGTAAGCAGACACTGTAAAATCTAATAGAAATAATAATTTAGAAGGATGTTTTCACTATTATTTTTTAAAAGTTGCCTAATTATAAGAGGACCACACTAGGTAGATTTCCTCTCTCTAAAAATCCTAGGCAGGCTGTGCAGAAAGCAGCATAAAATAGAGAAGGGTGGGTAAATAAGAAAAGGCAAAACTTTGCAAAAAGCCCCAAGAAATGTAAATCAAATATTGGAAACCAGAAAGAGGATTCAGTGAAAAATAGGCTTTCTTCATCAGCAAATACAGAAGGTAATCTCAATATCACAGTTGAATTAGAGTGAACACTTTATGTGTCAGAGAGGTCAGAAGAGTGAAGTAGACCTCTAATCAAAATGGAAAATCATTCATATTATATATAAATATATATATTTATACTAATTACTAGAACTCAGGAGTAGCCTAGACATACTATGTTTTCAGAAGATCATTTTCTTCATACCCCTAACAGAAGATCATGAAGCTGAGAAGGGATGTCTACAGCCCTTTATAAAAAGGCTCTTGAGAAAAGTGCAAGAGGGGGCAATTATTGGGAAATGAAGAGAGGCTGCTGCTGAAGGTAACATGTATGGCTGAAGGCAAAAATTGCAAAAAGGAGATATCTCCAAGAATTATTAGCAATGAGGTTGTAGTCACTGGATGACATCTGCAGGTAAGGGAGAAGAAAATGCCACTGACAGTAGGCAGGAGAGCTGTCAAATAATGACAAATATTGTGGATGAGAAAACTGCTGTGCTAATTATTGTGGGAATGAGTAGGAATAAGCAGAAAGAAGTCTCTTAATGAATATGAATGGAAGCTGCATTGACAGGGTAAGAATTAAAGTTTTCATTTAAAGGAAAGAGCAATAGGAAATGCACTTCTATTGTTTAGAAGTCTTTCATATGCACACACACACACACAAAGAAATTTTAAGTTTTTATATGCATTAGATGATAATAGAGAATGTTGTAGCAGAATTTTACATTCTTATGCTCTTATTTTTTGTATTATTTTTCTACGCAAAATTTTTGCATCTTCTCAAAGATACAATTCTACTGTCCTGGGTTGATGCTAAATTGTATCCCCATTCATCTGTTTCGCTCAGAAATAAGTGTTGTACCTTTAAAAATTGGATCTGAGAGTGAAGAAGACACACTGGAATTCCTGAGGCAGTTGTTTTCAAAACATAAAGATAAGGGTCTGCAGTTTTTTTTCGGACTCACACAGCCTGTGCTTCTAGCAGGGTGTGGACAGCACAAGAGAGCTCTCCTTTGCTTTTTGTTAGTTTTTTTGCTAGCCGAGGCAGAGAAGTTCTCCGAACTGCGTTTTTTTCCTTTTCTTGAACCTTTTTTTTTTTACCTGCTCTGGACTAAACACCCAAAAGGGCACCAGGAGCTCAGCCCTTGGCCACCGGGCCTGGCCTGGGCCTGGCCTTTCCACCAGAGGAACCGACAGCAGCCACGAGAGAGACTTTCTGGCATCTCTGCGGAGCAGTGAGAGGTTTTTGTTGTTCAGGGTTGTTCCTTCGTTTGTTGGGCTGGGGAGTGTTTTATCTGTTAAATAAACAACTTTTTCCACTTTCTACCAAGGAAATTTTTTTCCTATCCCGATTCAGCTAAGGGGAGGGGTGGTTCATTTAGAGGTTTGTTTTCCTTTCTTCCCCTCTCCCAAATTTGCCCTAAACCAGGACAATGGAGAAGATATTAATTAATATAATTTCTACTCTACATGCAGCTGAATTTTTCTTGAGGAGGTAGATTTTTTTTCTTTCCTTTTCATACAAATCTGGAAGACAAGATGGCACTTGGGTTTTTAGTTTCCCAGGTGTATTTCCAGTTCCAGACTATGCTGTGCATAGTACAAGGTACTTCAGCACATGAGTGAACAACAGCAATTTTACAAAGGAAAATAAAAACATCTTCTCCTTAACTATTGAAGCTTTTTTTCAAGGAGAGATTTAACTTTATAATGACTTTCAAAACCACTCCAGGCAGTATGATATCAAGTAATTTTTACATGTTTTAGTACATTAGGTTTAAGGAATAATACTTGCTTCTTTGCTATAACACTGTCCAAGTCTCTTCACTAAAATAAAGCACTGGACATAAAGAAGTTTTGATATTTCTGCAATAGAAGGCCATATTTCCTACTTAAATTCATGTCCCCCTGTATAGCATGCAATCACAGTGGTTGTACATCCACATATATGTACAAAAAAAATTATAAAATACCAGAAAGGCTGGTATTTATAAAAGAAAATAAACTACAAAAATAATAGGGAATTCCTAGCTACTTTTTTTTTGAAGATTAGACATTCTATGGTTGTGTGAAAACTGAATTGAAAGCTTTACAAAAAGGAAATAACAGTTTAATATACTGTTCCAAACCTTGACAGTTGAATTCCATGGAATCTTCCATAACTTTAAAAATGAAATTATTTTCCTTCATTGTTACTCAATCATACCAAGAAGAGAAGCAAAAAGTTCAATTATATTTGGTCAAGTTCAATATCATAAAGTACATGCTTTGTCACCCACTCTATGCATTTTTTTTTCTAGTGCTTCTGAAATGTAAAATGGCACACATATTTCATACTTATATTTTTACATTTAGCAAGATGGATGAACCCCGTGTGTATCAATAATATTTTGTTGAAACTATAGTTTTTGTTATGTTTTCTTCTTTCGACATAGATACACAACAGGAAATGAAACAGCAACCAAAATATTAGTTTGTTTCTATTTCAGTATCAGGAAAAATTCAGGCAGAGGCAAAAGGAATCCTGAAATGCTCTGTGAAATTTGGCTTCACTGATTAGGAAGATGAATTGAAATAAAAGTGATAGTCTCTTGATTTGGCTAGGTCACTCTTTCATTTTCTTATTAAGTCTCCTGACACAGTTACTGCATAGGATGAATTTTTGAAGACAAATCTTGACTAAGAAGAACTGATCTATCATATTATATTCTATTTATTATCAATGAACTAATCAAGTAGTTTTATATATATTACTTATATCACATTATTAATGAACTATAAAGTCCTATCCAGCTGTAGACATTTTTAGGATAGATTTATAATTTTATCTGTTCCATTCCTTTATACACCAAAAATATATTTTGTGAAAGTCACCAAATTTATATATGCCTAGTAATTGTTTTACAATCATGAGATCTAACTGGTGCTTTATTGATTCACTGTGACCATTGACTAGTGAAAAAGGGACTCCTGAACTATTAAACTGGTCAAAATTTACTATTATGTGACACACCATCTATCAGAATTTATAATTATTTTCTTAGGTATTTGAATTTCAACTTTATCTCTTTTTCATTTTTGCTAGAGTAATAAAAAAGATAATGACACTACACCATCCTTGCCTTGAGGATCTACAAAAAAATTTCAAATAAAGACTAATTCTCATGATGCCTTCTTTTCTCCAACTTTTGCATGTTATTTAGCAGCACTTCTTAATAACGCAGAAAGCACACAAGTAGCACTCTCAACTTAAAGAAAAATGTATTTCCATGTTTCTTTGAAAGACTTTAAAAAAAGCATAAAATACTAATCAATTTATGTATAGTACTATTTATGTCATTGTCATATATTGGCATTGTTTCAATAGAGCCAATGGGAGGTTACTATGCTTTAGTGAAACACACTCTTAAGACAAAAAAATGGCCGAGGGTAATTGTCTTGACTTCCGACCTTGAGAGGAGGTGGTGGGCCCGGGCCAAGTGGGGTTTGGGCCAGCCCACTTAGCCCAGTGTGGCCAAGCCTGAGCTGATCTGGTCTCCTTAGCTCGGCTGAGATTTTCCAGTTACCGGAGGGGTGGTGAGGGGGGCTGCCAAGCCCCTCACCAGGAAGCCCACTGGGCTCCGAGGCCAGGAGGGGCTCCAAGGCCAGAAGCAGCCCCGAGACGGAGAGCGGCCACATAGCTGGGGATCGCAGAAGCCAGGACGGTGCCGGGCAGCCACAGCCACACCACATGGCTCACAACAAACTTTATCTGCTCAGCTACCTTGTGCCAGCTTTACTGCATGTAAAAGGACAAAAATATCGGCTGCAGTTTTTTTTTTCCTTAGTCTCAGCACCTTAGCAGAACCAGGCAGACATGATGCTAACAAAGACCACGTGGCCAGCAGAAAAGCACGGCAAGCTATGGTCTTGATATAGAACTCGGATCAGATTAACCTTTTGATGTTGTAAGACTCTATAAAAGCTGTTTCAATCGATGATAAAACTTAACTCTTGAGGTCAGTAAGGAAAAGTTTCATTCTAGATGAAGAGATTGAAGAGAATGCTTTGAACTTAAATTTAAATTCTTTTGTAAAGCTATGGTAAAGATATATATTTGATATATCAGACTTTATTTTCTCTGTGATTTATAGAAATGTATTGAGAGAAAGTAGCAATTTTAGTACAACTGTGAGTTAAAATATTAGTAGTTGAGATAGTTATTGCTGTGATTTAATGAAAAACTTAGAGAAATGAGAGAGATGAAAAAGATAGTAAGAAAAATATATTGTTTCCAGAAATAGATGAAGAAAAAACTGTTGTATACTAAACTAGCTCATTCTTAAAAATAACACCCCAGTAGTTATTATGGTCTATGAAAGCGGCTGTGTAAAATCTGCAAAACAAGAGAAATACTTTGCCACTGCGATTGAGAATTTTATTTCCAGGTGGTTGTTTTTTTTTCATTTGGGACAAAGCCACAAGAAAACAAGTTTTCTTGTGGAAAAGTCTCCATAGCATAACAAGAGAAACTCTTCTCCCTAAGTGAATTTAGAAAAAGACTATTTTAAAGGTAGGTAAACTGACTGAAAGCCGTGGGCTTTATCTTTGCATTGTCAGTGAAAAAGGAAAAAGGTTGTCTGAAATTTTATTCTGATTGTCTTATTCTTATTGTTTTTCCCCTTTATTTCTGTTAATAAAGTTTTCTTTGTATATTTTCAAGTTTAAATCTGCTTTGCATTCTTTCCTTTTAATCCTATATCATAACACAAAATAAACCCTCAGTTGTCATAAAAAAATGATGACAATTTCTTCTAAGTGTTTAAGACATAACAAGCAAAAGATATTGAAAGGTCACAGTATATCTAATATTGCAAACTATTATTCAGTTGATTTCAAACTGATTGACTTTTCTCTAGCTACTGTCTGTCTCCTCCATTCTTTGCTATTTTCTCAGCCTTGTTTTACAGATTGAAGTTATGTCTCCAGTGCTAAATTATTTATGAAAAGGGTACAATTTAACTAGAAGACAGTGTTTGATTTCCTTCTATTCCAAACAGTCCTCAGGTAGAGGGGGAAAAAATTAATTTCTCAGCTCTTTGTGCCATCTGATCATTTTGAATATCATTGTAAGAGAAGACATATCTACTCCACCCAGATGACTGTTTAATACTCTCATTTAAAATGTATACAGAGATAATTTTATATGTGCACATACTATTCCAACTTTAATAATCCAAACACAGCTCATGAACTCTTTGAATACTATCTGGCATATAGCAGTATTGTTTCTCATTCCGAAAATAAGAACCAAGAACAGAGACAGCAATTAAATGTAACCATAATAAAAGCTGCAGCAAAACTTGAAGTAGAAGAAGTTGAATCACACAGAATATCAATCAGTTAATCATTAAATTTATTGCCCTCCTCTACTCAACAGAACCAGTGGATTTTAGATAGTGATTTTCTACATTGCATATTTGATCCATCTCGTTCATATGAGACCTAAATGCCCGAAAATTCATAAGTATTTTGGTGGTGGCAAAACTTTTAAGATATATGATACAAGTGTTCAGCCCCACAGGACTGTTACTGGTGACAGAGACCATACAAAATTTGTTTCTTCATCAGCGAGATATTAAAGAATATCCCGCTGATCCCACTTAAATAGTCCAAAATAGAAAAAAATACCCAACGTTTAACATAAACTTTTTATGTGTTTGTTTGAGCCTGCTTAGAATATCTGATAAATATCTGTCCCAGATGAGATGGCTGCAAATCACCGACCAGGCAGCATCTGCTGAACCAGACATGCTCTGTTATTGTCCAAAAATTGTGCAAAGTAAGATAATAAAGCACTGTGCTGACTTCAGAGCATTCTGTCATACATGAGGGATATCTCACAGCATGAAATAACCTAATTCATAGTAACTACGGAATAATTTATAATTAATAGACATTTATAGAAGTATTGGGATTTAGAGATGGTACTTTAACCTCCAAAACCAGTCCAGTAGCAACAGTATTTGTAAGACTTTATACTATTCTCATGAAGCACAAGTATTTTCACATGTTCCCTCATCAAACACATTAACTACCTTTTGTCCATATTTCTAAGTACATAGAAACACAGTTATTCTTTTGGATTTCAGCTTTGCTCTGACTGTCATCTTTTTCTCATATTTCATTTTTTTGCAGCAAGAAAATAGAAGAAAATTCTTTAATATTTACACTTTTTAAGTAGTTTGCTTTAAGCCCCATAACATCATATTCACTCGACCAGCTTAACAGTTTTCTCTAGTGACTATCTTCCTTGTAGACAGTCTATTATTCTTTATACTAACAATTAAATTTCAACTACTTTTCCCTTGTTTACCACATTTTTTGTTCAGAAGTTTAACTTGGTGTATCAGGTGTTTGGTTAATTCTTATTTCTAATTCATAATTGTTACTGAATGCTGCAACTTTTAAACAGAGGAATACTTTCAGAAAAGTCTCTGAAATAACTTGACTGCATTTAGTGCACTTTTCCTTCCAACTCTTCTGTAATTTACATTTAGTGTTCGCTAATGGTTTTCAGAAATGCTGCAGTGTCACACAAGATTATTTTTGGTTTACTTGCTTGCAGACTGATGCCTAGTGCAAGAAGTTGTTAGTTACACTGATTCAGTCAAGAGTAGATCTCAAGTGATGAAATTAACCTCCTGTACTTAATAGGAGAGCTTTTCCATTAATTTGAGAAAGGGAAACTTGGGTACAGAATCATAGCAGAGTGAGTGCTGTATGGTTCATTATCCATGCTGATGTTAAGAATGCACATTTCTCAAAGTATCTTGGGTTTCTNTTTGGATGTAGTTGAAAGTTTATTTCTGGGAAATTAGGACTATATATTTGAAAAAACGTGTATATTTATAAATACTTGCATATAAATATATATATATGTAAGCCAGATGGATTTATTCTATTGGCATGTAAGTGTTTTAGTACTTTGTAAGAAGACAGCTAAACCCCAGAGACTGTTAAGACTTTCTTTTCGGAAGAAGTGCACTGGTTTTTAGACTCTGTGTACTTGCATCCAGAAATTTAAACTTTTTCAGTTATTGTGTTTACTGTGTAAAATGTCTATTTAGCCTTCTTCATTACACAAAATAATGAGGTGAGTGCCTTTTCTACTGGAACTGTATTTCAGCTATACATCTACTTTCTGCCTCCATTTAAAGGGAAAGCACTGCCTAGAGACTGTGGGATGAAACCTACTTAATTTGCATACAAGTTCTTATTATAGCTGTGAACATTTTTAGTCTTACTTTAGCTGTGTCTGAATGTGGTGGCAAGGACTTTTCTGTGGCTTCAGAGAATTCCAGGAAAAAGTCATTTGACTATGACCCACTGACCAAGAAAAATCATTCTCACTGCAAGTACTTTAATTTTTCTTTTATGTCCTATTAAAAAAAAACAAACAAAAAAACTCAAAATAATTCCAGTTCTACCTTTGTTTATTTTAAAATTTCATCATTCAACTGATTTTTTTAAGTAAGTTATTTTAAACAAACTGTGTTTTAGAAGAAGCCCTATCTTGATTACTTGCAATCTTTTCCCTTTTTATGCATTATTTTACACAAATTAAAAAAAACAGTTTCCCAAAACTATCAAAGTATTAAGTGTGGCAGTTAAGTTCTATACATATGAGGCATAATCTGGAGGCTAAATTAACAACCCTAGCTATACTGCAGTGCATAAAAAAACAACATTGCCTCTTGCCAAGAGAAATCACCACTTCATCTTGATCTGCTATCACCTCTAATAAGGTAGTTTGGTGTTAGGAAGTAACACAACAATAATCTAATAAATTTAATGGCCTACATAAATTTCCACCAACAGTACTTTAGAGAAGGTTGTAATAAGGTAAGTGCATAGATGTAGCTCATGAGGAAACTCATTTGGGCATTGGAAGCGGCTAAATTTAACTTGGTAACTTAATGAGGAAAAAGCCTTAGTCTTAACTGTTCCATTTGTGTTATTTCTTTCTAGCACTTTCTTTGCTCAAGCATCTGAACATCATGTGACTGCAATTATTGACCATTTGATGCATCATTAAGAGATCTCCCAGAGCATGTATAAAGGATTTTACACAATATTTATTCTTCATCTCATCAGTTACACTAAGAAAGAAAATGCCCCTGCTCAGAAGAGGATCAGAGACGTTTGCTATGAGACGAGTGTGTACGTTCAGCATCCTGACTTCTACTGTACACATAAACACCACCACGCAATGATAAACATAAGTGTAAATCCTGCAGGTTTTTTTTCCTGCCGTCCTTTTAGCGTCCCCCAGGAACTTCAGAAAAAGTTTACCACTGCTTAACACACTTGGCAGAGGGTGAGAGGTTTCCACATGACCCTTGAATATCTTCATAGAACACAAATTTAATAAGTCACAATTATTAAAGTAGAGGGATTCAAATGTAACCTCAACTCAGGGATTATTTCTTGTAAGTCTTTTGTTATACTTGCCAGTTGGTCATTCAAGAAGGACATAGGTAGTGATACTACCTCTCTGCTGATAAAGCATTATGGTGAATAGGTGGGCAGGGAGCACACCATGGGAATGAATGTCTCAGGAAGAATGAAGGTCACAGGGAAGAGAGGGCACAAGCATAGGATAGGAATCTGTAAGAAACTAAAATAATGTTCAGCTGCTTCAAGGGGGAAAACCTAGCAAATCAAAACACAGTATAATACTTTTCCATACTTAAAACCATACTGACCTAGCAATATATTTATAGTTTTTCTGACTTCATTTCAAGTGACATCTTTACATCCAGGCAACTATGTCAAGCAGACCAAAAAGCTTGTCTGTGTGACAATCACTACAAATCACTTTTTATATTTTCATTTAAATGTATGGCTACCCTTGATGATAGCAACTGGATACAGCTCTAAAGCGAATAGAGGGAAACACCAATAGATCACTTCAGCTTGTTGGTTTGGGCAGATTGAGGAGGTGATACTCTCACATGCCAATGGACTTTTCTTTTCACCATTTTTTCACCATCCTTAATAATGAAGATAGGTTGGAAAATACAGTTTTTAACAGTACATTTTACAACCCACTTTTAAAGAAAAAATCTTGTAGTTGAGATGAAAGATCATTATAAGGCAGAACACTTTATTTAAATTCCTGTTTCTTTGAGTGCATGTACTTCAAACTCCTTGGAACACCATGGTTAAATAGAAGTGATTATATATTGAAGTCACGGGAAAAAAAGCAGTACTAGTGTTCCATTTAGAAATATATCTGGAAAAAGGTCCCATTTTCCAGTATCAAACAGTTTCTTCCCATCTGGACATAAGGAGGAGGATAGGACAGTATCTGATGCTACTTATAAACAAATAGAAAGCAAGAAAAAGCAAGAATAATGCTGTTCCCATAGGGGAGGTTAATGAAGAAACTCATGAAACTGCCAGGTTAGACATACTCTTTGTGTGTGGGTGGACTATACAGACACTGTGACTGCTTGTCTTTTATGCGACGAGGAGCACAAATGGCACAAGGTTCATTGCTACATTCTCTTAGCTTTTATAGTATGGGACACCTGTCAAACAAAGGCATGAATTAGGTTCCCTACAAAAAGGGTTCAAAGAGTGTGGTAACCTTGAAAAACAGACCAGCAAACAAGCCCCTGAGAAAAGTCACTGAAGAAAATAGAAAGATCAGCAACACCTCTTCACTTTCCTTAAAAAAACCAAAACAAAAAACAAATTAAAAAGAAGCCACAAAACAACAACCAAACAAATGAAAAATAAGGTTTTTAGGTTTACTAATAGAGAAGTGAATCCACAATGCTATAAGCATTGTTCACATATGCCAAAAAGGCCTTAGGTTATGCTTTAGTTTTTACTCCCACACTGCTTTGTATGAACTATTCACATCAGAAACTCAGACTCTACTTCTTTGGACTCCAGAATCCATGAGTCATTTTCTCATGAGGCTTGGTATTGTGTAATCCCAATAGTCAAGATCTGTGCCTGATTCTTTTAATTCAGATTAGGCTAACCTAGGGACAGTTATGTTCTGCTTCCCTATTCTTGGCTTCTGCTTGGCCATTTTCCCTTCTTCAGCATTGCTTTGTGTTCTTTTTTAAAACCCTCCACCTTTGGCCAATCCTGATACAAGCACACTTCCAAGAGTCATCACTCAGTCTCAGAAGTTATCAAAGTCACTACCAAAGCACTAAAAAAATCCAAGATCCTTCTGACATTTGAAATCAGTAGATATGGAGATCTAGCAACTGCCCAGTTAGTTTTTCTACCTCTATACAAAAAACAGTGGAATTCAGTTTCTGTTTATTGTTAAGAAGGGCTGGTTAAGACACCATCATTCACCGTGAGAAGGAATGGACAGTGTGTGGACACATAGTTGACAGACAGTGCAAAATTAGTCATGTTTTGAGTACACAGAACTAGAATTAGAAAGCCACACTTTTCCACTTCAGCAGATCCAAAAAAAGTTGCAATCAGGGTGAGGACTGGTGACTCCTGTTAAAATATCCAGTAGTGCATCCCTTGAGCCCTGTTGTGTTAAGAGAGACCAAAGATGACACTGACCCAGCTGAGAATAGCTCACAAGTTTCTTTTTCCTATAAACTAGAAGCTTTCAAACAGTAATTTCGTTGAGAAATGTGCTGTCCTTGATCTTAAAAGGAATAACAAAGGAAAACATTCAGATGAGAAGTAATCTCTAGAGGCCTGAAAACGACAGGACACATCAAAGTATCTTAACACATTGTTCTTGGGAAGCCTTGCTTCCCTTGGGCACTTTTAAAAGGCACTCTTGGTGTGAAGTGTGCTCAGGCTAATTGCTAAGTCTGACTGACACACATTCAGCCTCATCACTCACTTTGGCAAAGCTCTACTATAGTTCATTCTGGCAGGCTGAGTGGGAGCAAAGCCCTGGCAGGCCCTGCACTGGTATCTGATGTTATGCAAGAAAGGCATTTGACTTTGCATTATATTTGAATATATAAAAACTTTCTCTGAAATTGTTTTTTTTCCTCCTAGACTAGTCTAACTTCAGACATCAAATTAATTATTCAGCAATTCTAAAGTTTACCTGAAAACTCCTCCCTTACCTTATTCAGTATTTCCTTTTGAAAATTCAAAACTTCACAAATTAGGAGGCAGTGTTTTCAAGAAGAAATAACTTGCTGGAAGTCACTCCTGTTCCTGATTGATCCTCACTAAAAACATATAATCAGAAGTCTTTGACTAAGCAGCTGAACAGAAACATTCTACCTTAGTACAGCTGATTATTCCCTACTCAGGCTATGGGGAAAAATGCAGATTTTCTCCTCTATAAGTAATTGCAGAAAAAAACAAACAAAAATAAACCAAGCCAAAATAACTAACAAAACAACCCCTAACAACAAAAAAAAACCCCTCAGACTCACTTCTGAACTAGTGCATGCTCCCCCAAAATTCCAATGGATTGACATATGGCAGAGAAGAAATTAGAAAGTTCTTGGGAATTCATGCTCACAAATTCTGAATTTACTGAAGGAAATTTCTTCAATGCTCAGTTTGTGTATGGTGTGTGCATTTTATCAGAAACCTGAATATTGCATCTCCTTAGTCCAACAGCATTTCCAAAGAAAACGTTTATAAAAGAATTCCACTGTTTGAAGACTGCAGCTGAGCAGCCTTAGGGAACCAAGATGACACCTGAACTTGGTCAGAGTCCATATCTCTTTAAACACTGATAATTTACATCAATTCATATGCCTTAGCTGTGAGAAGGTTTGAAGTTACAGCTCAAACTAAAGTGGAACATTGTTTGTTTTGCTCTTCTCTCTTCCCCATAAGAACTCCAAAAGTGATGCCTCTATTAAAAAGATAACATAACATACCCTTAGGAAAAAAATCCAATCTTGCATGTGTGGGCCATATGTTTCCTTATTTTTGTGAAACAAATTGTAGATCTATGTGATTTTTACTTTAAAAATAAACTCCTGTTTTCTTCTGCATAACAATGGCTTCCTCTGCTTGGAAACACTTCTGCTGCCTCAGAAATTTAGAAGACCATGCCCTTTGCTTTGACACCAAACAAACAAAACACCACAAACCCACAAAATAAAAAAGCAAACACTGAACAGGAGGATTCCCTCCGCTTTCTTCCCCCCCCCAAATAATTCTAAGAAAGGCTGAAAAGTCAATGAAGTTACTTCCATCTTGGTAGTCCTAACATATTTCAAATGTACCAAGTTTGTATGTTTTATCATTGTTCCCCCTACAGCTCACAGAAATTGTTGTTCAGTTTCTATTAATCATCCCCAGGTATCAGCNATATTTAAAATTAATAATGTTAATTATTATTTTATATTTGCCGCTTAAGACCCCCCCCAATTAATTTAAGATAAATTTTATATCAGGTAGCAGTGAAAGATCAATGACTGTTACTTAGACAAGTCTTCTTATTTGTTTTTTCTAAATCAAAACTTCAAGTTACAGGGTTTGTTAAGGTTCTTAAACATGATCTCAAGTATTTAAATTTAANTCCGCTTTCTTCCCCCCCCCAAATAATTCTAAGAAAGGCTGAAAAGTCAATGAAGTTACTTCCATCTTGGTAGTCCTAACATATTTCAAATGTACCAAGTTTGTATGTTTTATCATTGTTCCCCCTACAGCTCACAGAAATTGTTGTTCAGTTTCTATTAATCATCCCCAGGTATCAGCAGAGCATTTCTACCTGGTTTCAAATTCCAGTTCTGAGTGAAAGAGCAGTCAGGGGCTCTCACTCAAAAACAACAACCTTGTCATGGCAACATTTGTGCTTGGCTTAGGCATGCTGATGTGCTGCCTGGACAGCACATCAGCATGCAAAATTAAGTGAATCTGATTGCACTACAACTTAAAACCAAGAAAATGCTCCAGTGAAGAACTGCTGTTGCNAAACATGATCTCAAGTATTTAAATTTAATTAATTTTCAATTAATATTTAACTATTTCAATCCAGCTATTTTCTCCTATTTTCTTGCTTTATTTTTTCCCACATTAACACTTTACTGGATTAATAAGCTTTTATTGATCAGATAAAATAATTTGGTTTTGTAAATTGCAGCATTTTTCCATCAAAGTATTAAAAAACAAAATTTATTTCTGATGTCCAAGAACTGGAATGATGGCCCTGCCCACTAAGGCTCAATGAAAGACAAATCAGAATTCAGACATTCTTCCTTTACAAGCCAGCTGTAACTCTGATTAAAAAATACATTTAAAAATTTTTAGTAATGCAAAGTTTCTGCAAACAGAAGGGAAAATCCCCACATTGATTTCTTAAAATAACTTTAACAAGAACAAGAAAGTGAGGATTTTAAGGAATTAACACCAACATTGCCATTCTAGTCTCTAATATTTTTGCAGTGTGACTTCAAGAAAAAATATTAACAAACCAACAAATATCTTCTTTTCCTAGGGCAGTTCAATCAAGTGAAAAAAGCAAAAACATAAATGGAGTTTTAGCTCAGTGTTCTGCATCAGAACTTTGGGAATAATTTCAATATTGTTAAATTATATGTACAAGACTGAAATGGAGACTTTAGAGGAAATACATTTTTTTTTAAATATAATAGGACAGAAAACTATAAAAGTTGATTACTCTGTATTTCCTAAATTAGTTAGGCCTTTATACCCTAGGTGATCAACTTAAATAAAAATAAAACATTATTTATTCTTGTAAAATCCTGAAAAGTACTGGTAGGTGAAAACCGAAAGAATTTTAACTACTTGATCAATCATATGAAGGATTTCCACAGTTCCTAGAAATCCAATAACACAGACCAAGCAGCAGAATTCTTTAGCAAATTGCTAATATAGAAGAAAAATATAGAAGAAATGTAAATATAATATTTGTTTAATAAGTTATTAATAAAAAATAAAATACTGCAAAGATAACATTAAAAAAGTAATTTGATTTTCTACATAACTTTTTCTAGGTTTTCAGGAAACTAAAACATTAGCAAACCGCTGTCTACCTGTCTTCCTTGACCTGTCTGACATCTGCAGATGTACATTATGGAATTTATTCTGTCATCTGTGAGACTGGAAATGAAATGCTGCATTTGATCATATACATCAAGCAGTACGTCAAGCAGAAGATAAAGTAAGCACACAAGGTCTTTTGCCCACTGTGATTGAGCTGGGGAAGTATAAAAGCAACAGTCTGGTTTTATACACAATGTGAACACACATACCTGTGCAGAACACTGAAAAACCTCAAACAAAGGTACCTTTGATTCAGGCAATTTTTTATAGTTTTTCATTTGGGTTATTTGTTTATTAAAAAAACCCCAAACAACCAAAATGATAAAAACTTCACAGAATGCACAGAAAAAGCATTAAGAAACTGAAAGTCCATTTCCTTATGGTGGACCTACTTCAAATATTACAGAAATACATACAAATAACCCTGCTGCATTCTCTTTTCATGGCACACCAAAATACTTAAAAATAATTCCTTGAGGTTACAATAAATAGTTACAAGCATGAAATGCATTATTTGATTTATTTTTTTTACCAAAATATAGATCATGAAAACAATTAGGTTTTTTCAATTGTTCATATTGAGAACATCTTACTGTTTCATAGGTACTTTAAATTGCAAGGGGACCTGAGGCAACAATTGATCATTTTTTCAAAGGCAGAGAAAAAAAGTAAATTTCTCATGAACAGACCAGTCATATAGCTAAATTTATTCGGTTCCCATTTAATTTTCTTTCTGCATTAATTCCAGAGTTTCTTGCTCTTACTGAAGATGATGGCTTCATCTATCTTCTACTGATCAATAGCTGTCCCTCATGCAAAAATCAGCAAAACAGGTGATACAACTAAGTTGTTATAAACCATTCCTCTTATTCCTTTCCCCTGTTTGAGCAAGTCTCTGAAAAAGAAACTTCTTTACCATTTGCCTTTAAAAATACATAAATACTATGTCTGCACTTAACTCAGGACTTCATGTCATGGGTTTAATCAGTTCCAGGTGTCTTGTGTAACTTGACACATGGTATGTTATCTACTTGCAATAAATTTTCATTAATGATAGAGATTTCTGAAGTCTTTGGGAGTTATCTATTTTATTAAAAAATACAAACACATTTTTAAGTTATTGAAATTATTCTTAGTCATATTAGACTGTAAAAGAGAAATTCTTTAGTAAGTGCAAGTCAAATTATAGAGAACAGAGTTATTTAATTCATTTGGCAAGTCCTTAAATATCACACAAAATTGCTCTTATAATGAAAAATAAAAATGTCAAGTCCTGATGGATCACCAGATAGTGAATGATGGATAGTTTTCATGTTTGGACACTTAAATTCTATGATAGGCTGAATCAGAGCAATTTAGGGACAGAATATATTATGCCAAGAGGAGAAGAAAGAGGTACTATTGAGGAAGATTGTTAAAAGAAAGGTATTTTCACACAGAATCGACTTGGTGGCTTGAAATGTCAGAGATTGTGCAGTTGGTTCACTACTGTCTTTTGCCAGATCTAGTAGCATTAGATTTGAAGAAATTGAGTTCCAAACACTAAATGAGATCTATACACAGCAGGTTATGACACGTGCTTTGCAGAGGTATAAGATGCAGGAGGCTGGAAAAGCATTTCAGGTTTATGAAAGAAATATGGGTGACCTGAGTAAAGGTGAGGTTTTCAGACAAAAAAACATTTCAGGGTTTATTCACAAACCATTAAAATTCTATATTAAGTAGATATACTTAAGACAGATGTATTTCTCTATAATTGTTTTTATCTATAAAGATGTATGGATGAATACAGCAAGGTAGAAGTACAGAAATAAGTCATAAAGACTTAGCACACAACTATCAGATGAGTTAGCAGTGACTACTAATAAAGAATGGATGTGGAAATATGTAAGGATGGCTTCAATTTTTTCATCTAGTAGAAAAAATTTGCACTTCATAAGAAACTACTATTTGGAAATGTGTATTGAAGTCCTAGAAGTAATCTCAACAATTTTTTGTCCCAAAGCTGCATGAACTGAGAACACCTTAGAGCATAAGCTTTCCATTCCAATATAATCACTGGGACAGTGTTTGTATCGACTCTGTTAGTCCTTTCTATATCATTTATTCAGGCCAAAACTTACTAATTACATGAGCCATTTCTTTACATGGTTATAAACCAATTTCTTTTTTTTTTTCTTTTATCCATGAAAAACTGATCTCTGGAAGCTGGTTCTAGTATATTATTCTCTTTGTAAAAGAACAAATAGAAAATCTTCTGGCCATTACAAGTAAGAGCCCCAGACAGGTGGTGTGTGAGCACCCAGCTTCACACCATTATTCACAGAACTCTTTTTCATGTGCAGATGTCTCACAGGTTTCCATGTGGAGGTCAAGGTGGATGAACTCAATCACATAGGCTTGGTCAGGCCAGTTTGTAACAGCAGTGGTATGAAGATCTTCTAGTATTCATCTCAAAAATAGGAGAGCTGGCACAGACAATTACTGTGAGTTTGCGCATTAGTTTCTGTTTGCTGACTGCCTCAGGGAGCCCAGCAGACACCTGTCCTGACAGCAGAGTTAACAGAGCTTGTGCTGAGCAGTGATTTATTGCTTTTAGCGACAAACATTTAAAACTGCCCTTTGGTTATTTTAAGCATAAGCAACTTAGTTAAAAGCTCTTTCCAACTTGCACAGCTCAAGAAACCCCATGAGAACTTTCTCAGGTTGGACTGATTCCAAAACTCCCAAAGAGGAAGCTAAGCTTTCATAGATATGCATGACTTTTAACTCCATAATAATTCTTCCTTCATAAATGCTGTACTCATCATCCATGCTACCAAAAATAGCAGATGCAACACTTTTTAGTCTTGGCAATTATGTACCCTATAACTATATTTAACAGAGAAAGGAGCTTGCAGAGGAATGCTTACACAATGAGATATATATAAAGTGACTGAATGATCAAATTGCCTGCTTCAAGAGTATAAATATTTTATGTTTCCAGCCAAGGAGTGTTCAGTAGAAGTTGTTTCCCCTTGAAATCTGTGTGACTTTTGCAAACTCCTGCTACATTCTAGCAAAGTTGAATGTGACAAGAAACATGGATTACTTTTGTAAATGAAAAGTGCCGAGCTACCCGCAGGCTCTCCTGAGCAGAGTGTTTGTTACAGATGATTCAGAAAAAGCAGAATAAGCTGAGGGGAGCAGCTGTTCATACTGACAAAAATGCCATACACCATTCTCATTGTTAGATGAATATTTTAAGGCAATTGTAAGAAGCATCTCTGTTGGTGACTACTTTCTTTTCTCCCCAATAAATACAGTTTTTGAATACTACTCTAAATAGCCCAATCTTCCTAGCTGGAGGCAATCTCTGCAGTAACTCCAATGCTTCTGTCCTAATTGCTTTTCCTTCTCTTTATTGTGTAGGCAGCTCTTCCCCAGAAAACACAATTCAAAGAGCATCTTACAGAATCATAAAATGATTTGGGTTGGAAGGGGTTTTAAAGATCATCTAGTTCCAACTCCCTCACCACAGGCAGGGACACCTTCCACTACACTAGGCTGCTCAGAGTCCCATGCAACGTTGAACACTGTCATGGTCGAGACATCCACAGCTTCTCTGGACAACCTAATCTACTGGCTCACCACCCTTACAGTAAAGAATTTCTTCCTAACATCCAATTTAAAGGTATTCTCACTTTAAAACCATTCCCCTTTGTCCTGTCACTACATGTCCTTGTAAAAAGACCCTCTCTATCCCTCTTGTAGGCTCCCTTTAGCTTTTATGGACTGAAAGCCCATAAAATCACCTCAGAGCCTTCTCATCTCCAGGCTGAATAGCCCCAGCTCTCTCAGTATTTTCTCATAGGAGAGGTACTCCAGTCCTGTGACCATCTTCATAAATCTTCCCTGGCCTGTCTCTGACGTCTATGTCTTTCCTGTGCTTGGGTTCTCTGAGTTGGACAGAGAACTCCAGGTGGGTTTGAACAAGAGTGGAACAAAGTTGCAGAATCCCCTCCCTTCCCCTGCTGCCCACACTGCTTTGGAGGCAGCCCAGGACATTTGACTTTCTGGGCTGTGAACACACATGGCCAGGTCATGCCCAGCCTCTCATTGACTAGCACCCCCAAGTCCTTCTAGGAAGGGCTGCTCTCAATCCATTATTCCATGTACTGATACATGGAATGATAATTGTGCAACTCCCCTACTGTAGAAAATAATTTACAGAGGCATAAGAATTTAGAGGCTTCTCAGACATGTTCTGTAATCAATGCTTTTGGGTCCCTTTATAACACAACAGACTTCTAAACTGTGCTCTTAATAACTCATAGGCTGCTTAAAAGAGATTTTCTTCCAAACTTCTCTGGTTCTTCAAAGCAACAAAAATGACCCATGCATAGGTAACAGGACATGGAGATGAAAGGAAATATACAGGCATTGGTGAAGTGCCATCTGGGCCAAGAGAATCATTTAGACTTAAGATTTCCAAAATATCAATAATCTGAGATCAAATATATTGTTTTATTCTACTCCAGATGCTGACGTTTTAAGTTAAATGGAAATGATACCAGGTCATGTTGCTTTTTTCCCCAGAAAATGCAGATAGAACTATAATCAAAGTACTTCTATGTAAGTTTTATGAAGAATTATACAATATGAGATACTCAACTATTCTTATTAATCACAATAATGGGTGTGTAGGTAGGAGGGGGTGTTTGAAATAGGTAGCTGTATTCAAATTACATAACAAACTCCAGAGAATAGGACTTGATAAGTGAGAAAAAGTGCCTAAGAACAGTACTTTCACAGTATGAGTAGAATCTTAAGCTACACATTCCTGAACTGCTAATCAATCAGGTTTTCTATTAATCGTGAATGTAAAAGCCATTATTTTCTGGAAAAATAGTACAGGACTAGGAACCAAGAACACAAATTCTAATCCTACCTTTCATTTACTGTTCTAGGATCAAATCCTTTTACATCTCTGGGTTTGTCTTTATTAATAAATTTATGATTAGGCTACTTGCTGGTGTAGCTTTGGATGAAGGCAGCTAGTCATCTTTCAAACAACAGCCACGCTTTTGAGATGGAATGCATCAGAGGCCATTCCCAATGACTTGTGTATGCCTGGTGTACTTGAGCACCTAAGAGAGTAGGGCTCTATGGACTATGAGGTGTTTGAGGCCAGGGGGACTCATTTCTTACAGAACATACAGATGCATTTAGTTTAGCTGCATCAAACCCTGCTTCTGCATTATTTTCTGCATGTACTAGTGGAGATGTTAAAGCTGTGTAGCAGACAGAGGAGCTTGTGTTTGCACAACCTTTGGAAGGAACTCTGAAATCAGTAAGTCTGTATTAGGCAAACATAAAGAATAACAAGAAAGAACAGAAGGTTGAATCACTGCACATGTATCTAACCAAAAGGTGTTCTGGGACATAAGTCACTTTCCTAAGTATAGCTAAATAAAAATTCAAACAGAAGATAAATCAAGGAAGCATGATTTACTTTATGTATAAATGAAATAATTCTTTTAAATTTTTCTTTTTCTTGTGAGCTTGATCATACCCCAACTTACAATGTTTTACGCTATTTCAAACATATTGTACTGTCTACTAAGTTCAAACAACTGTAGGTCTAGAATGGCATCAGTCAGGCTCAGAGGTCTATGAAATAGGTTTTATGAACAGGATGGGTGAAACATTAGCTTGATGCTTTAATTAGCCTTATGCTTTAATTCATTTAGCCTTCCTTTCTTTAAAGAAAGTGAAGCTGGATGACCAGAAGGGCAGGAGTATAAAATTGGATTAATATCTTAGTTAATGTTGCTGTCATATTAGATTCAAGTTAATATAAATTGAGAATGAAGTTACATGAAAACACTGCTAACATTTCAATAAACCTATGAAAGTTATGATGCAAACATTTGGGTATAATGCAGTGAGCCTGATAAGAGCAGTCTACATGCAAGAAAATAGAATTTTAAAATGGCTGAGGACACAGCACTATTGCTTGCTAACATGGAACTAGAAATATTTCTACCATGTCCACACTGAAATAATTTTATGGGCAGTGACAAAACTTTTCTTTCTGGGTTACAAAACTATTTTTTGGCCAGAGGAATGAGAAAAAGATTTCCCCCTTACTGTATTGCAAAACCCAGACTGAATGTGATACTAGCAGTGTACAATGACATCACTGGTTCAGCTTGTTTTTGTTGCAGACTAAGTATTTTGGGTTTATGTCTATACCTAAGTGGTATTCCTCTCCTTGCAGGCAATGATCTATGTGAAGAGATTTATCAATGCTTCAAAGAAAGCTTTCTTCCATACTGCAATTTTGAGTCTTCATTAACACAGCAAACACATTTCAGTCCTTGTCTTAAGAGTTGCTAATCTTCAAGATTCATACCGGCTAAGAAATAACAGAGCTTATGTGAGTCACTCATCAAGGAAGCTGCAATGGTATTCACCTAGGGGCTTCATTTTATTTTGGAAGTTCCAAGTTATGGCAAGGCTTGATCACCCTTTAATTATGCCACGAAAAGTATGCTTCCAAAAGTGTACCACAATTTTTACGTGTTCAATCACATTTATAAAAAAAAAAATTATATTCCTTTTGTCAAGGTGTGGGGAAAAAAAGTATTTTAAATGTTAATTAAAAAATAAAACAGATGAATGATGCATTTAGTGTTTCAAGGCAGGAGATTAGTAATATCAGGTAAGGCCCTAACATAGGAAAATAATTTGTTTAATTTTCAAAATCCTACTGTAAGGGGTATTTCTTTGAGTTTTATATTACTCAAGGATTTTCTTCCTATTTTTAACAAGTACCATTCATAAATATTGTGCATGAAAATTCCACAAAATCGCTTAAAAGACAATAAAAAGGGTAATTTAGATAACATTTAATTTGATAGAGTTCTGAATTTGTCTTGATGATTTAATTGTAACTATAACAGCTAAAAAAAATTGATGAGAATTTCAACAAGTAAAAACATCACAACAAAAACCAAATTTTATAGGATTTTTTTAAAAATCAATTTTGAATCTCAAGATAAATATCTAGTTCTGAAAATGTTAATGTATTTAGTTCTGAGGTAAATATTTTTGCCATCTACATGAACTTAGAATATAACTTTTTATATTTAGTCCAAGTTTTACATTAAACATATAAATAGGTATTATTTTTAAAACGTTCTTGAAGTTCTTCCTCATGTTATTCAAATGTTTTAATTGAAATTAAAATACTCTCTCTTTCAACAAAAACGTTGTTTGAGACTTTTCCACTGGATTTTTTTAATACGCTTTTGAGATTTAAATATTCTTCCTAAAGGCAAATAAGTGAGGGTGGCTAAAAATGCAATAGCTATTGCTTATTAATAGGACCTGCAACAAATATGGTTTTATTACCAGTGTAATGCACTAAATCACTCTCTAACAATTTGAAATAAAGTGAAGTGCCTATGGGCATAAGTTTCTCTATTCACTTGTCACGTCAAGTGACAAAGGAATGTGCTCATGCAATGCTTCAGAAGATTCTTTTACTTTTCCTTTTTTTTTTTTTAAATTAAGAGGAATCACTGAACCAGTACAAGACAGAAGAAGATTGAATTTTGTCCTCTGGAATAATGCATATGGTTTTTAGTGTGACAGTCAAAGCTGTAACATGAAAAGCAGGAAGCATAAAATCCTGATTAGACTGAAAGAAAAACAAAATAAGTGATAAGCCTTCATAATTTAGATTTTCTGTACAAGAGATGAAAAAATATGAAAAGTGGCATCTGCTCAAGTCTCAAGAGACAGAGATATAAGTATAAGCAATCCTGAGCTAAACTGAATAAAAGGTTTGTTTTATTAGAAGCAATATTTGACCCATGGCCATTATAGCCACCTTTGGGAAGGACATGAGATAATGTTACTGTCTTCTTTCAGAGAAATGTTACAGTTCCTTTAGAAAATTAATCATGTCATCCCTGTATTTTATTCCAAAAGGCAAAAACTGCTGCCACAAAATTACTCTATATTGAAGGGAAGTCAGAACATGACAAATGTGTCTATCGTTGTCCAATATTCCCCAATGTTTAATGCCCAGTCTTACAGTTCGTTAAATTAAAGGTGCTGCAGGGGCTTCAAGAGGCTGAGGAAGAATCAGTGGGTTTCCCAAGTCCCCAGAATCTCAGCAAGTTTGCTAAAAATGGTCAATAGACAAGTAAGGCAAGACTTATTCAAATTTATAGTCTATGCCTGAGAATATTAATATTATGATTTGCATATGATCTTGTGCCTTCAACCTTGTTCTCTGTGCCAGCCTTCTGTACAACCACTGCTCATCATCTTAAAGGCTCATTACACAGGCCTATACCAATTGGACCACATCTTTATATATATATATATATATATATATATTTATATATAATTTTATATTATATGAAGGGCACTGAGATAGTTTGTCACAAAATCCTTAAACATGTGAGAAAGATTGAAGAGGTGGCAATACTTAGGTGAAAGTCACTCAACTACTGAGAAATAAATAAATAAAATTGTAAATATTATATATATATCCATATATATATATATATATCATATTGGCAATGACTGAGTAGAATATAGAGTGTGTAGACTAGGAACATGTGTGCAGCGTTAAAGAATATAACATTTTTTTTCAAATTTAAGCATTAATGACTATCCTCTAATCTCTCAGTACTCTGTGGAGAACACATATTCCATAGTGTTCTGTTCAGCTGCAGGCTGTTATAAAGTTAATAAGATTTTAGGATGCTGAATATCCACTGAGAGCTAGTTAGACCTGTAGTTCTGCCAATATTTTAATCAAAACTACAGTTTTGAAACACCCAGATTGCTGAAAAACTGCTCTCAAGTTGCAACATTACAGCATTTTCACTCCTGCACACATAAGGTCCTTTAATTTACTACTCTTCAAGTGCCAATTGAAACAAATGCATCTACCAGCTTATGGCAAAAGCCATACAGTCTAGGAGCTTTTAAAACCAGAAATTTTCTTGCTACTTTCTTCTTTCCCACAGAACTTATTATTCTCTCAGATGAAAAAACACATCTGTTTTGTAGTAGACTGCCTTTGAGAGTACAACTCTTAACGACCAACCATACCAATGTAGTAATTATCTCCTTGGCAAGAAGAATAAAGAGCAATCTATTCATCCCTCATCAAACAGAAACTTTTTCATTCTGCTTATTCATTACATTGTTCATTTAAAGAATTTTCAGTTTGTTAAAGAAGAAAAAGGAAATGTAGAAAAGCCATAAGCATGTGGGGTAAAAAAACTTGTCTATTTTTGCAAGCATTATTAGTTCATTTGACAAAGTATATTTAATTTCGATTTTTTTTCTTGGATTCCAAATACACACTCAAATCAACCACAATCCTCTCCGCACTCACAAACAAGCACATGATATAAATCAAAGGAATTCTTGTGGCAAAATTCCTCTTAATGCTACATGTTACATCAGAAATCAGACAACAGATACTTTACAAGAACATGATTTCTTTCTAATTATCTTTTAACTGAGATAAGAATGAATTATAACCTAAAGATAAGACTCTTCTCTCCAGTAACAATTTTTAACACAAATATTTAAACTTGCTATTTGTGCCTTCATTCTAAGAAACTTGGGATGAAAATATGAATTACCTGGAAATGATAATTTCATCCACATTTGGTAGGTGCTCAGGACAACAAAATTTATCAGAATTAGCTTTTTTAGGCTACTTTATCCCTTCCATTACTGATAATTTGATAGTTGGGGGGAAAACTAGCTTTTTGTTATGATATTTCTATTTTGCTGATGTCTCTCCAGCTCAGTAAAGAGATTTAATTATTCTATTTCCATTATGTATCATATATAAGTTAAAAGAGACTTCATGATTCTCCACTGGATGGGATGGAGAGCAAAACATTGTAGGTAATCTAATATTAGAGTTCGGTCCAATATTACCAGGATATTGTGCCTGTGCTGGCTGGCCCTTGCTGTTTGCCTATGTGGTAACACTGTGGTGTTTTCACCCCAGTGGTACCACAGGCTGCCAGGATGTTACAGCTGAGGGCTTGGAGACAAGTCCAGGCATGCAGGAGCTCAGGTTTACCTTGGACTGAGAGGCTTCAAGGCGAAAGTGAAGAAAAGGAGCCGATTCTGATGGAGGGTTTTGATTCAGAGTTTTATTCTTGGCCCAAAGGCCTGTGAATCCAGTAACTGCTCCACCACAATCCCGACCGCATGGCAGGATAGCTCTTTTAACCAGGGGAGGGGGGAGGGAAGGAACAGGGGTGACCACCAACCAGGTGCAGGGGGCAAGTCCTAAAGGACAGAGGACACTTGGATGTCTCAATGTCTTTCCAGGAGTGGGAAGCATCTTTTGAATTCTGCCAACCACTCGACACCCTTCTGGAATTCCAGGGTTGACAGGCAGCACTCCTCAGGGGTCAGGATGTGGAAAGGAGGAATGATTGACAAACCTGAAAGGGAATCATCTGGAGTAATGAGACACACCACAACATCTCCCCCTTGTTTTGTTTAAAATGAAGAGGAATGGGTTTGGGGGGCAGAATTCTCACCAAAACATAGTTGGTAAATTGGTTCTTCCTCTACAGGAGGGTCAGTGTTTTCTACTGAGGCTTCTATGCTATGGTTGATTTCAGGAGGGGAAGATGAACTTGAAATTAGCTTGTAAACTATGGCTTGATTAACCCCAAAACAATGCTAACAACTACAATAACAATAACTAAAACAAACAGTACTAAAATTACAGTTTTCAGAATAGATTCCAACCAACCCAAGAGTCCCCAGCCTTCGAACAGTCCACTCAGCCAGTCGTCTGTTTCTCTCTTGATTTCATTCACCATGGTTTTCATCTTGTCAATTGTGGCACGGACATTCTCTGCTTTTGATTACAAATTGAGGCAGCAGAGATTTTCAAATTCTTCACAGCGGTGGTTGTGCAGAAGGAGCAGATAGTCTATGGCTGCCCTATTTTGGATGGTGGCTTGCCTGGTAATTTCCTCACCTGATAAGAGGTCACGCAGGGCAGTAGAAGTGAGGTTTGCCTGTTTTGCAACCCAACATTCTAATTGGCCTCATTCTCCTATTTTTTTTGCTGCCGAAATCCACAGCACAAAGACTCTAATTGCGGTGGCCTTGAGTCTGGACCAGTGAACAACTTCCGAATTACAGTATGGGTCCAGTTGCCTTAGGTCTTTTTTTTTGGATAGCCAAATTATGTGTTTTGTTTTTTATTTGCCAATGCATTAAATTTGTTTGATTTGGGGTAAAGAGGCTCAGCTTGCCCAAGGTGCATGGACCTCCGAGCAGATGAGGGGGGAGACCTGCCCATGCTCTATCTCCATATATTAAAAACACACCTTTTGGGAGTTCATGGGGCTTATAATCAGTACTAGATAAGTGCATGACTACAACTGAATTTTTGCACCAGTTTTTGTCTGTGTAGTGTGGGTTGTTAGGGTCAGGATGGGTGTTTAGTTTAATTTCATGATATGGTAACTGAGGATTGAATTTAAAGTGAATGCAAAAAGTTGCATTCATGGAGCCTAAGAGTTGGAATTCTTGTGGTTCTCTTATTGGCACAGGTAACTGTTTTGTCCACTTCTGCCAATACAGTAAAGGATTGTCAGCAGGGTAACGACCAGGGGGAGTTGCGACTGAGTTAACTTCATCTTAAGTATTCCACATCTCATTTGGGAACTGTGGATTTAAAAGGAACTCCCACAAGGCAAGTTGACAAGGGATCAGAGGCTGTTGCTGTGGAGAGACAGATGTGATCTTGTCCAAGGGCTTTGGCTAAGGTGGTCCATATGTTTGCTTTGGGCTGAGGGACTATCCAGGAGATCACTGGTGGCATGATCACGAGTAGGACAAGGAGCAGACTCGGTCTCATGGCGTCTCGAGACTGCACATGAACAGCAGGATCTAAACCAGTAAAAGGAAACTTAAAATAGGAATATATTACAAACTGTTCCATATAAGAGGTTTACATGGAATTTTTTCCAGGGAACACACACGGCGTTTCTTTCTCCAGGTATCATTAGCAACCTGGGACGCTTCTGTGGACTTCCCTGAGACCTTAGGGACATAGGGCCTTACCCATTTGGAAGGAACCCAATTTAAACCAGAGGGGGTGGACACACAGGCATATCCACGTCCCCATGTAACCAATTTGTAAGGTCCCACTGTCTTCCAAGTCTCAGAGTCCTTTACTAGGACTGGACGCTTTTCCTTCACTGACATCTGGCTGCTCCCCCCAAAGTGGCGTACGATGGGTGGATTCAGGCTGTCAAAAGAACAGTTCAGAACATTGATTGTGAACAGTGCTCTGGATAACCGGATGTGGGGAGGTTCCACTTTCAGGACCTGCTGTTGCTGGTCCAGGACTCTTTTTATATCACGGTGAGTCCTTTCTACTACGGCTTGACCTGTAGGGGAGTAGAGGATGCCTTTTTTGTGCCCCACTCCCCATTGCTGCAGGGAACTTCTGAATTCCTTGGATTTGTAAGTGGGCTTGTTATCAGTTTTTAACTCTTTGGAGATGCCCCATGAAAAAAAAGCCTGTAGGAGGTGCTTTATGGCATTAGAGGATGATTCTCCCGTGTGGGCAGAGGCATAGACCGCTCCAGAAAAGGTATCTACACTGACGTGAACATATTTCTGCTGTCCGAATGACTGTATGTGTGTAACATCTGTTTGCCACAGTTCACAACTGTTCAGTCCCCTTGGGTTTGCTCCTGGACATTATCCAAAAGAGAGAGAGAGAAGATAGTTTTCATTGTAATTCTCCATTTTTCTATTAACCACAAAATAATTTTTAAGCCTAAAGGGACAGACTGATTTTTTGTGTATGGAAAATAAACCAGGATAAGCTGCCTTGAAACGAGCTGGTTATTTTCAGACTGTTTTTGAAAACAATAGATCATACTATGGATAAATACTCAATAAAGTACAATTAAAGACCACAAAAAATTACTGCAAAAAGGGCAAATTTTACAGTTTTTAGATCCCTGGTAAATATGTTTAGGCTTTTACCCTGGACTACATTCCAGTTTATCTACAACAGAGAAAATATGCTAATTTCTTTTTTAAGATAAAGCTCTGAATATTGGGAGTTTTTCTTCAAACTCCTATCCAGGGCTGAACAATGATGGCAAGATGGAGTTTTTTAATAAACACACCAACATTTTCAGTGAGTGTATACTTTAACCATTTGCATTGCACAGTATCATGTAGTTGATGGAAACCTTTGGATGGAAATAGTTCACACAAATATTAGAAAAAATGACAATACTAACAGTTACATCTTTTTTGCTTTGATTGATTTTTGGCAATTTTATTTCATGCCAGTAAACTGTGAAGAAATACCAAAAAGCTCTTTTTTTGTTCATGTGTACTTCCTGAACATGTACTTCCTAAGATTTACCTCATCTTTCAAAAAACATTTCAAATACCTCCAAAGATAAAAAAGAAGTTACACTAGCAACAAGTACATCAAAGTGAATGCAAGCATTAAACCAAAATGTTCTACACTTAAAATCTGGTGGGCCACATCCTTTTGTTTTGTAGTTTCCAAAGAGGCCAGTAGATGGATTTTCCTTTGTATAGAGATCTCACTGTGAGCCTAATGCAGTTGTTGAAAGGCTTGTGCTTAGAGCTCAGTGAAAAAGTAATCTGATTATGATACACTCATGCACAGGTTGCCTTTTAGTAACTATATGTTTTACAGATCCTACTCTCTTATTAGATCCTTGAAGCCTTTGTGTTTGCAAAAGCTTTTCTATTTCAGTTGCAGGCTTTCTTACTGTACTGAGCAAAATGATGATGAAATGAGTCTGCACAGGTTGTTAAAATACACAGGATGCAGAATCTAAGCTATCTAGAGCAAAAACAAAAGGAAGAGCTACACAAATTTCGCCTTGAGCTCAAACGATTGATTTTTTTATAAGTTAAGGCAAAAATAAGGGGGGTGGGTTTTTTTTAATAGTTCTTTTTTTGGTTTTGCATTTGTTTGGGTTTTTTTGTTTGTTTCAGGGTGGGAAGAGGAGATTTCTGCTTTGGGATGTTATAAATGAGTTCCAAATAATTGACAGGAACTAATCCAATTAAAGTTTATAAAATTTATTGAGCAAGTAACAGCAAGCAAAGACAGCGCTGGCTGCAGCTGAGAGAGTCTCTGCTCTGCCATTAGCTCACAACTTTCATAAGTTTTTTCCTTCTTTATATACTTTTCTTCAGTCATATCTTTCTTCTTTACCGCAGGAGACCTTTATCCCATCTTGTATATGGGTCACAGATCTCTGTTCTGTCTTGTATACATGTCATAGACCTTTGTTCTGTCTTGTATACATGTCATAGACCTTTGTCCTGTCTTAGCCTTAAAAAAACATTCTTTTCAAAAATGGTTGAGTAACAATATGTACCTTGCGGTTTAACATTTGCGAAGTATAACATGATTACAATCAAAAGTATCAGCATTCCATTTCCTGATGAACAAACAACATTTACTAACCTATTAGAGGGAATTTTTTAATTAAATCCTTAAATTGCATTATCAAATCACTAAACTTCTTTGGGCTTTGCAGTCCAAACAGTCAGTTTGCCAGCTAGCAGTAATACTGCACAGTTTCTCTTAGGATTGTGAGCCTAACATTCCATTTCCTGATGAACACTTCTGACAGACAAAGACCACTCCAGACTGACAAAGGTTTTCCTTAATTAGAAACTGCTTATAAGATACTCAGTGTTGCATAGCCATGCTTCAATTGAAAATTATTCTTTTCTTTTAAAATGAGAGAATCAAATGTCTCAAAGTCTACCTGCAAAGGACAAATGTCTATTTCCATTAAATTAGTAGTAGGAATTCAGTAAACTCTGCAAATGCCGGTGCTGCTTCAAAAAACATTCTTCTTTTTTCTTATTAAGTTATAAATAATTACTCCTTAAACCATTTAAAACAATCTAGAAATTATTCATCTGAATCCACCAGTTCCCAAAAAGCAAGCCTACCCCCTTGGAGACTGAGCTGCAGTTGTGCAGGGCTGATATTTACACAGTATGATCTTCTTCTGGATGGGCTGGATCTTGCCAAATGCTTGCAAGCATATAAAAATTCAACAATCTGTTCATTCCTCAAGATGCTACTTGAAGAAGGTCTGATTTCTGGAGAGCAGTCAAAAAGATGCAAGGATAAGAGAGGTGTGTTCCTTAGACAGTTGATCTACTTACACTATTTATTTATCTACATTCTTCCCAAGCATATGGAAATAGGCAGGGTCAGCCTTTGGGTAGGAGCCCAGAAAAAGTGGTTAGAAAGTGAATCAGAATGAAGTGAGGCTGAACATATGCTGTAAGCTGAAATAAAGCATTACAAAGAGTTCCTGACACTTATTTTTACTCGAAAAATCAAGGATTTTCAAGCCATGATGCTGAAGACAGGGGGTGGGTAAAGACAAGATGGGAGAAACATTCTTCTGTCTCCTCCCATGTGATCTGAGATTCTACCTGAGGAGCTCACTGCAAAACCTGATGGCAATTATCATCTGCTTAGTAACTTTTATGATCCTTGTGGAATCCAATCACTACTGAGCCCATACTTTTTTTCAAGTATCTCTTAGGGGGCAATGATCTGTAACCTCCTGTTATATACACATCTATTATATCTTCTGATATTAAGAAAACTGTAAAAAATAAATTTGTTTCCTCAATCCACAAAAACTAATGATAGTGATAAATAAGTCCTTAGTCATTGGCAAAAGCAAGATGTTTACAGTTGCTGCTGAATTCACTTTCATGTTACCTGTGTTTTAAAGCAGCTGGCAAGTGCAACAGAATACACTGGGGTTAAATTTTTTTTATTGTTGTTTTTTGGGTTTTTTTTTCCAAATTAAACTTTGAGTGAAGGTTAGGCAAATAGCAAAATGAAAAAATTTTTTGCCTGTTTTCATACTTATAAAATTGGTGTTTCAAACCAAATTTCCTATATTTATCTGATTAAATATCAACAATCTTTCATGCTAATTAGGACCATCAGTGAAACAAAGTGTGTTTCTATAGAATTATCTTACACTCTTCAAGTCCCAAAGTTATCATTTTTTGCTCATCTTTATTGTTGTTTGCAACATCATCTGTTCCAAATGCATATTTTATGATCTAGTAGGATAACCATAAAATATAGTTTAAAAACTGTTTCGGCTTTAGAGATCTCCTTAATGTAGCATAAAGAACCATAATTTTGATTCACTGAGACTCATTCCTGAAAGATTTTCCCCAATATTAGGCACAAGAAATGTATAATAGTGAATATATTGTGGAAATCTTACAAAGGGTCAGAATCTGCCACTTGCACTGAATAAAAGCAAATATCCATAAATGGTTGTAATGTCAAGGGACTACCTAGAAAAAGAAGCCTTAGGTTAAAAAAGAAAATTTATACCAAGCAAGAAACAAATAAAACACTCTGTTTTCTGCCTATGCAGTGCACTCCGTTAACTGGTAAGTGTATTCCTATTCCTCTGCCTTCCACAACCAGTAGACTGAGTTTTACATAGTTTTGATTAATGTCTTTACATATTCTTAACCTACTCCTTTTAGCTTTTTTTTTTCTGGTAATTCCAGCTGATTGTTTTTATTTTACTCTAATTTTTATTAATTTTATCTTTCTTGCTGCTCACATTAAAGACCCCTTAAGAGCCTTTAAGTTCATTTATAAAGTTTGTCTCTTTAGCACTTTACCAACAGAATAGAAGATGGAATAAATTTGTCAGAGTTGCTGAGAATGGGGCCTTTATCCATACTTGGAAATAGGTGCATATAAACAAAGATCTTGTATATACTACTGCTTGCCTCTCCCAGCTGAAGACATGGAAAAGGCAGAATTCCTGTGTGTCACAATATTCTTCATATAATAAATCATATAAATTCATATAAATAAAGTAATTTCATCAGTTCCAACTGCCCCAACATTTCTGCTGAAGGTAGCTGTTACAAATAATGCTTCAAAATACAGAATAATTTTCTTCAAAAACTAGGTAAAATATTCTTGGCAGAGATGACTGTTTTTACATTCTTAGACCTGTTTTTGCTCTCTTACCACATTTATGCTTCACTAATTTCAATGTATTTATCCTCTGCTTACACTGATATGAGAGAAGATACATTGTCTTTAGCAGCTTCTTCAAACGTGCAGATCTATATTAAACCAGGCACTGTTACGTGTCTGGAGGTGGAAGTTGGCAACTGAGAAGAACATTTCTGAGCTCATACTGTTCTGTCCAGTGAAAAAGGGAAAGGAAATGTGAAGGCAAGGCAAAGGAAACTCTTCTAATATTTAGAAGAGAATGGTGAAATTTCTTGCAAAGAAGTACTCCAAGGAGGTTTGGGTATTAGTCCTATTTCCTTTTCTAACTCTCAAAAAAATCTGTTTAGTTGTGCCAAGACTGAAAGAAGTGACTCTCTCTCCATCTAAGGAAGAATCCAAGCCTCCTAATGTAATTCTTAAAGAATTTTATCTATTCCTCCTTAGATAAACTATATGATTGATAGGCCAGGTTGGATAGGGCCTTGAAGGACCTGGTTTAGTAGGAGGTGCCCCTGCCCATGGCAGAGGAGTTGAGACAGGATGACCTTAAGGTCCCTTCCAGCCAAAATGATTTTACAATTGCATGAATAAATAATTTTCATTAAACAGTGATACAGCATGGAAGTATTTTGTAGAGTTATAGAACTGTAGAATGTTAAGGGCTGAAAGGGACATTAAAGATCACTTAGTCCCAAACCCCCTGTCATTAAAGACCTTTAAAACTACCTTAAAGACCTGCCTAGTTCCATCACAGCCTTATAATATAAACAGTCTATCATCAAATTACTACTGAGGGGGGCTTGATTCCCTTTTTTTGTATGGGATTCTCAAAATAAGTAGATGGGCTAACACAAGTAAGGAATTTGGGAGAAGTAAAGTGTTGCAGACTGGGATAGCTGGTGATATGGTGATTTCAAAGAGGCAAGAAGGGCCTTTGTGGGGGTTCCAGACAGGTGTTTATTGTAGCTATGCATGTAGGTAGTCCAGGGTCAAATGCAAGCCTCATGGGAAGGGTCCAAGTTCAAGTATATGAGTGGTTGGGGCTGAGAGAGCATCAGGGACCAATTGTCAGGAGGCATGGGGGCAGTACAAAGGTGGGGAAATAGGGAGTGACTGAGGGACACAGGGATGGGGTTAACAGGGCTGACTGAGGGAGTAGAACAGGGATAGATTGGCATAACAGAAACACCGTATCCTGTGAGAGAAGCTTCTTGTTTCTGTCCAAATCAAGGAATGCCTCTGAGAGTCCACAGATCTCCACAGTAAGGGATCTGGAATCCTTGTTCAGGAGTATTTGAGGAAGGTGGAGGGTAGGGAAAGATAATTAATGGATTTTCTTTTTATTTTCTTTTTTTTTTTTCCATTTTGAGGAGCTCAAATTAATTCTTAGGATACCTTATCTAACATTCTTCATCCTCTTTTCCATTTAGCACATAATCTAATCCTTTCCTGTCAGTGAAACTGGAAGCTTTGGAGGTAAAAGAAGGAAAGAGGATATTATGATTTTTTTCTTCCTCTTTTTTATCAAGACATTGCAAAACTACTATATGTAATTGAGGGATGTGATCACACACTGCATTGCAAAAGGCTTCTTTTGATGAACATAAATGCATGGATTAGGTTTCCCAGCCAAACAAAAAAGACATCATTGCAAAATTACTTTTGATTGTTTGTGTCTAAACTGTAAGCTCAAGTCAGTGTCAACATTTCAAATTGGTTTTCTGTTATTAAACTAAAAATCCCTTAATTTTTAGTAAAGGTTACCTTACTGGAGGCATTATTGTTCACTTGTTCCTAAAAATGTCTTGTTGTACATTCACCCAGTAAAAACATTGGTTTGTCTATGATCCTGTATTTTACCATTCTGAGTAACTTTCTTGCCATCTGATTGTAACATGGTAGCATCCAAGCTGAGAGTGTTAACTGGCATATAGCTGGGGCATGGCAAGATGAAAGATGAAATTTGAAAGCAACCCAGTGTTTCAGCCTACTGTGTTAAGCTCCCAGACCTGCTAGCTATAGCTAGATTCTTAGCTATTTCTATGAATCATTTAACTATCATAAACCTAATCTCCCTAGGGAATCAGGAGAGAAATAAAAAAGGAAAGACAAAACAGAGGGAAAACAGGAGTCAAAAAAAGGATGTAGAGAGAGATTTGAGATTAAAGGGAGAGAGTGAGAAAATTTAATAGAAACTTTTAGAATTACTCATGGATTTTCTGGATGCAGTGTCAACAAATGAAACATTTGAAGCCAAGTTGGTGTTTCTGATATCAAAGTGGCTTTAGAAAAACCTTATTTTTTTTTCTCATTGGAGATTAAAGGAATTTCAAAACTTGTTCTTTTGTAAAAAGCTCTCAGAGACATGTGAAGTGTCCAAGATTCATTACCTTGTTTTCATATTCACACTTGTTTTGTCACTGGACATTGTGTTGGGCTTTTTGTTTACATGGTTTCAATTTCGTATCTATATATTTATTCTAATATACAGTTTATGACTGTGGTAAAAAAGAATTCTTCCAGTTACATCTTTCAACACTGTCTAGCACCAGAAATCCTTAGAAAGTTAGGGTCTGTTACAGTCTTCTCTTTTGCCAACACTGTGTTTCATACCAAAATATTGAAGCTTTAGCTGTCTAAATGTCCATGAAAGTAATCAAGAGTGTTATAGTAAAGTCTCAAAACCTTTGACATATTGTCAGTTTGGCCAATGAGAAGAAACTGTTTATGTCTACCAGAGATATGTAGCAGTTCATATTTTGCGTGCTATTTCAGTCACTATTTCAGACTGATTAAGGGCATTTCTATTTAGTACTGAATGTATAAAAGGATGTTACTACAACCTCAAATATTACTTCTGAATTAGCTCAAACAGCTCCATAAGTTTGGCCTTTAGCTGCTCACCAATATTCTCCACACCATTACTTTTTACATTGTATTACAGTAAACCATTACCACAAAACGCCTAGAGCAAAGTAATTTGCTGAACCAGAAAATTGGGATAACCACTTGTACAGCACATTTTGACTGAGCTCATAACTTGTATAATGCCTGGTGACAAGTCTAAGGCAGAGAATCTGGTGGTAGCCTGTGAAGAGTTGCCATAGACACTGTGCATATTGAAAACAGACACTTGAATGACAATCTGATAAAAAATGACATTGATATAATCACTCCTTTTATTATTGTATAAAGGCTATATTGAAAAACTCAACCCACAGAAGTTAAACCAACAAAGAGAAAACTGTAAATATCTTCACTAATGTGAACACAGATTTCAGTATTATATCTATATATGTGAACAAATGACCAGGTGAAATTCCTGGTCTACTTTCATATCTTTCAGAGCACTGGGTAGTTGAGGTAGCTGAAATGAAAAATCATCTATGTTTGTTTCTGTGAAGGGAGGCAGAAGCTATGGAAAATATTTTATATGGATATGAATAGAGCAGTGGTTCTCTACCTGTTACAGAGAAGGTTTCATTTTGGAGATAGAATAAAACTATTTTAGGCTTTATAGCCATGTTAAAGCATTAGATCAGCAGGTCTGGGATTGAGGGAAGACAAGCTAAAGGCAAGAAAATCTTTGGGGAATCTGTGCTTTGTAGTGTGCAGAGGAATGATGGTGTGGCAGCACTTCTTGACCTAGCGCTGGTTAGCAGACATGTCAGTCTGGCTTAAATCATCCTACTTACAGTGACATGGCTATGTCACTTAGAAATATCTACGTTACCTTTACTAGACTGTAACACACTGCAACTAACTTGTATAATTGCCAAGTCCCATGTTTTGGTTTGAAGACAGGTATGCCTGCTAGAAAAAAAAAAAAAAAAAAAACAGAAGTTTTT
>VZTB01017132.1:0-10530 GCA_013397245.1 Thryothorus ludovicianus | reverse complement strand
AAATTCTAGAACTCCAGACACCGTACCAAAGACTGTATAGGTATTCAAATCACATCCCGGACACAGCAATGTCGGCCCATTCTTCGGACCCTGAACAGAGATGAACATTACCTGAATATTCAGAAGAGAAAAGGACAAGAGGAACTCTAACTCCAGGCTAGAAAAACAGTATAAAGTATGGACTCATGAACCAGACCTTTGTGAATTTCACCGGTCTGCTTCGACAGGGGCACAGACCTGAATTCACCCAACGTTTGAACGTTGTCCGATTATATTGTGGCTGGCAAAAAGATTGTAATTCGAGTTGCAGAATAAACCCTATTCATTCTTTTTATCAATCTGGCTCTTGCAAATTTATTAATTTGGCCTAATTCGATCACTGTCTATAACAGTTTCAATGGGAATTTGTGAGAAAGCTAGATGAAAGAGCATAGCACCAGTAAAGGTAAAAACAGTGCATCATATACACATAAGTCATCTTTACATTACCCATTTTTTCCAAGTTAAACATTTTTACCTTAAACCGCTAAATTTTCCAAAAAGATAAGACTCTAAAATGGCCTGTTCATGATTATCAAAGGCTTAAAAAAAATTAGCAGCTATTCATCTGCTGAGACTAACAAGTTTTGCCTCCTGAAAAAGAAATATCTGCATAGAAATTGTGACATTGAGACAATCAACTATAACCAAATTTGAATGACCCTGTGAAATTCCTATTTAGACATTTCTCTATGTCTAGTAACTATTTTTAATTTTACTGTACCCTGGCTCCACCAGGACCTTGTTTTCCTGTGACAGACAAATTACTAGGAACTATATACTTCTCTGACTGATGTCACATTATAAATGTTAGTTGGTTTTGTAATTTTTAATGATTTATGCATATGACACTAGCTGATGCCAAAGAAAAGAGAGAAAAAACTGGTTGAATCTATGAGTATCTGGAAATTCTAGCAAGGCACTAAGATTTTGTATATGTAAAACTTTTATGTCCCCAAAATAAGATGCTTCACAAAACCTTTAGCTTGATGCAGGCAATATTTCCATTAATCTCTTGAAAATCTAATTGTATAAAGAGAACTGAATTCTGTATTCACACTTCCAAACTTTGTTTTACCATGTTACTGTTACTCTATTCTCATACCCTGAGCCATAACATTTTCAACCAGAGTGTAATTTAAGAGGTTTTGAAAGACACCCTAAGGAGATGAAAATATCATTGATGAGTAGAGTGCATTTAGTTTGTTTGTCATTAACTTTTCAGTACCACAGTTTCTTGCCTATAGACAATATTATAATGATTTACATGTGTCACAGCTTCACATCAAGTTCCAGATGTTCACAGTAACAACTGCTGTCTGAAAATATTGAGATACTTTTTAGAAATAAAATATATGAGGCTTTCAAGATGTGATGTACCCAGTGCTTTTGACAATATTGAATTCAATCTAGCAGGAGTTTTCTAGCACCTTTCTGCTCTTTGCCTGCTTTTGACAGTTTGAATCAGTAATGTGGCTAAAATTATCCCTGGGTGAATCAGCTTCTCATTATTTACCAAGATCTTTTCAAAACATCATCTAATTATAGAAAGGACAACAAGATGAAGACTGCAATAAATCTTATTTTTTAAAAGAAGTTTGACTTGGGGTCTTGTTTTAAAGGTTCCTCACTCTCAAGATGTGAACCAGTGCTGTGAACCAGTGTTACTGATGCAGCTGCAGTGCACACTTTCCTGCCTCTTTGCTTGAAGCTGGAAACATATAAAACCATTCCTGACAGGAGCTACAGTGTTGTGTCAGGTATAACCTACAGCGACCATAAAGGATTCCTGTGTAGTTGCTGACACTTGATGGTTTAATGCACAACTGCTGATTTTTCAAGATGTTCCCTGTCAGCACCAGTTGCACTTTGTCAACTTGTGTCTTCACTTAGCACAAAGCATTCCTGAGAAATTTTCATTCAAATAGTGCTTGGGGATCAGACTGCAATTTCTCCTTGCACAATGGTCCAAGAACAAAGCACGTAACAACATTTTCTGCTTTTCTAGCCACCAACATGAATTGCATCACCTCTGTGTCTGCTGAAGATCACTGCAATATGTACCAAAATCTTGACATTACATACTTCCTTGACTACAGAAAACATACTAAGCTACCTTTGCCTTATACCTCCTGAAAATAGTAGTCCTAGAAACTAAATAACCTGGCAACAGGCTCTACGTAGAAGGATAAAAGCTGGAATACAGTATTCCAGACCAAAGGAGAAATATTATCATATGAAACTTTAATGATGAATCACAAGGGATACTGTGCTAAAATTTGTGAGAACCTAGGACAACTGCTTGTGATTTTTGTGTATTTAAAGTGCCTCAGAAGTTCTATTTTGCATTCACACATCACAGGAAAGAAATTATAGTATTCAATCCAGTACTCAGTGTGTGTCAGTACTCAGTGGTGTCAGAGCAAATTTAATACACATTATAGACAACAATGTAAAGAAAATAAAATGGATGTTATAGATTTGTGATAAATAAAAAGTGCCTGGTGTCTCCACCATTGGCAAAGAGAATGTTTCAATACAAAAGACCTCAAAACATCATTTGTTTTCAAATAACTGACTTTCCATGATTCTTTTATCACATTCCCAAATAAGACACCATCTCTGAAGATATTCAATCCAGTAGCACTTACTACTTTAATCAATACCAGTTTTCAGAAACAGGAGAGAGAAATAAATGAAAATTTGTTAATCATCATCTGTCTGTCGGATTTCTTCTAACATTTATAGAACAGTGTTAAAAGCACACTGTTCTGTACCAGTTGTCCAGCTATTTGCTACACCATTCAATATGTATATTTCAATAAATATTTCAACATTATTTTATTTCTACAATATAGGCTCTGTAGGCAGGGGGAAAGGGAGACTGCTCTCTGGATTTTGGAAGAAAATTGCATCTAAATTATCAGTATTTAAGTAGTAACAGTAACAAAGCACATCTATGATATTTTTAGTGATTTAGAGTGAAGAAACATCAAAGATATACAGTATCTGTATATTCTGAATTAAGACAGGAATATATGAATGGCACATAGTCAGTTTAGAATTTTCTTTTTTTCTCAATTTTGTTTTATTTTGCTTTCCTTCAAGAGCTTAGACTCACTGATTTTAGGTTTTTCCACAAACAGAAAAAGGAGAATAAGGAGTTCTCTCCTGAAAGAAATAAATATCACTCCAAGTCAAGGGACTCTTCATATATTACACGTTCATTTATAGATTAATATCTCCATTTCTTTAACTCGATAGGATGTAAGATTTGACAAGATACTGACTTCAAACCTGAAACTACTGTACATCTCATATTTTTTCCTACAGATCCTGGATATATAGGTTGCCATACTCACAGGTTCCATTTCATGCCATCAGGCTAGCAGACAAAAGCCAAAGAAACTCCTTTACACTCAGTGGGAGCTGTTTTGTGAACATAATTTTGTACAGACTGACACTTCTTGCACGTAGACCTTCTTGTGATAGATATCAAAGAATAACCACTTTGGAAAAAAAAACCACTCAGTTTCAGACAATTTACTAATTATCTCCTGTAAAATTCCTCTCATGACCTGACCAATATGTTTGACATAAAGTGACATTACATTTGCGAAGCTCTGACAAATCATTTTTGCTTGGGTTGTTAGAAGATGCTCTATTTTCACTGGGCCTGTGCAAATACTGTCTAAAGGAATCCCTCAGAAAAATACACTTTTACTTCTGAAAAACCTTAAGCAGTAGTAATTTCCTGAATGTCTATCAAATGAGATCTTGAAAGACTGGTTAGTTGATAACATTTGGAGTTTGTAGAAGATTAATAATTTTTAAATAAAATTCAGCTGCCAAATTTGTGGGCAGAAAGACAAGCAGGCACTTCTATTGCCAGGGGAGCCCTTGTGCAAGGACTGAAACCAGGATTGTTGAGCAGCTCCCCATCTGCAGGTGGCTGTGTAGCTTCCCAGTCAGATCTGTCTATATCCCCCATGCTTTGACACACCACTATCCCTATGCTCATCTTATATCACAGAGGCACAGAATTTGTGATTTCTTTCTTGTCAGTGTTCTCTGCCTGCTAAACCTGTACTCTCTAATCTCCCTCTCCTTTTGCAGGAAAAAATGGGGAAGAAGACTTTGCTGTCTGACTAAGTTTTGCACCACATGGCATGTATAGTACCTATAGTTTCAGATACCGGAACAAAATTTGTAAATATTATTGCAAATTCAAGCCAATTTATTTAAAATTTATAGTGATTTTTAGATAGGAAGCACTACCATTATCAACATAGCAGCATATTGCACTTAATATAGCTAGTATACCTCAAATTCAGGAAATAAGAAAAAGTGTCCTTTCCAATAAAACATTCAAAGACAGTTTGCAGAGACAGTCAAAACCATTGATAAAACAAGCAGTTGTCTAGCACTGCTTTTTTAGATTTTATCTCATTTCCTCAGAATATTATCATAAAAAGTCATTAAAGTTAACAATGCATATGTCTATTTTTTAGCTTTTCCTTATTACCCTTAATACTTCTTGCTAAAAGTCAGAATTTCATAAAACTAAACATACTTTTGGATAAGGATATGCTTGTTACAAGCAAGTGATAAAGCTGCGTGGTAAAAAAAAAATAAAAAATAAAGACCTTAATGACATGTGTGTGCTTTATACCTGATAATGTTTCAGAACATCTGCGGGATGTTCCTAGGAAAAGAGCTTTACAGAGACCCAGAGATAGCACAGGTCAGCAAATCATTTCTCAAAGATCTACAAGCCTTTTTACTTTTTTTTCCCTTGAGGAAAAGCTGCAGTTGTCTCCTTTTAAACAATGTTCCAAGCAGACTTCCTGCATCACCATTCACAGCAGTTAGAAACCAAGCATAAACAGCAAAAAATCTATAAGACTGTTCAAAAATCACAGATGATGATTGATAGGTGTGGAGATTTTTATGAGGTTCCTTGGCACTTGGGGTGTGCTGTTAGGAAGTTAGTGTCCTTGCCCTGACAAGGAAGTGGCTTCCTTAAGCCTACTGAAATGAAAATAATTTAAAGATGACAAATCATTGAATGTAGAATTAAGCTATGCAGATAACCAAACTTCCATCTTCCACTTTCTCTTCTACTTCAACCTGGTAGTATTTTTAGAAAAGGGACCTAAGAGCGTGGCAAGATATGGACAGATTTTTCTCTATAATAAATCCTATCAAGAGGACAATGCTACAGGACATGGCAATATTCTTGAACTGCACAGAAGACATCTTCTCAGAGGGTATCTCTGCCATTCAAACTTGGTTAAATTTGCTAGGAATGAATTTAATCTGACCCTTTTCCTTTTTCATTTTTGTGGGGTTGTTTTTGGTTTTGTTTTTCTTTAACTTATGTTCATTTTGTAAAAAAAGAAAAGAGAAAGCAAAGCATTAGAACATTAGGAGAATGCAGAAAAATATTTTTCCCTATAATACTTTCAACTAACTAAATTTATTCTTATAGCTGCCCATCTGTTCTGTGACAAAGTATGAGGGTGGGAATTAAGGGAAAACAATTCCAAAATATCTATGAAGTAGAAATTTTGTGTGCTGTGGTTTTACAGGTTTCTCTATCATACGATGCAAGAGAAGATTTTTCAAAAAACTTGGTATGGTTTCAAATGTAACACCTCTTACTGTGTAACTTTGGTTTTATATACTTTCATTGTACAGTGTTACCTAATGACAGGGAATTTTATCATCCCTGCTTTACGAGGAGGAGAACATGAGTGTTGGAGATTTAAATGTTTGCATTCTCAGACTTTGCAGCAGAAGAGCAGAGTAGAAATAGAAATATAAGCTAAGAAAACTCTACTGCAGAGTAACTCCCTCTAATTATGAAAGAAATTATTAAATCTGTACTTATCGATCGGCTCTTAAAGTACAGTTACAATGATTTGTATTCAGAAGGATTTTAGAAAGGGTTGGATAACATAACTATTTATCACATGATCAAACACATGCTTTTAAACAGTGAAAATGAAGCTTGAAACTGTCAAAGTACAAGGGTAGAAAAATTAATAACTTTTCCTGTTCCTTTCCTTTTCTTTCCTTTTTGAGAGTTAAACCCAGTTTCCCTAAGGATATGTTTGTTCTTTTTTTTACATTCAAGATGTCAAACTGAAGGGATTTTGACACCCATTCATTCCTAAAGGGGAACAGTTTAGCCAGCAAGAGGATAAAAAGGAAAGGATTACTTCTCCAAAAGTGTCATTCAAAATCTCGACTATATCCTAAAAATGAAGGGAAAGCATTCCACTGCTTTTCAAATGTAAGTAGTTCATATAATAATGACAAAATGAAATTACTTAATAACAATTTAAGAAAATAGAAAATGTAATTTTTTTTTTTTTTGGTATTGCAGAATATGCTCATTCTGTATGTGGCTGACACAATAGCAGAGAAATGAACATGAATTAGCAATAATTTAGATAAATGACAAGAGACTGAATACTGTGAGTGCTTTGAAATCTTTTTGAAATGGTAAAATCCATTAGAAAAGGGCTTGGGTGGAAGGCAAAACTATCTCTGTGGCTCAGCTCCCTGCTGAGAAAAATAATATAATAAAAGTTAAATATAACCACTAATGAAATATATTTGAAGACTATTACATACACTCTGACTTAATGAAACCAGTAACCTTTACCTACATTGGTCTGTGCAAGCAAAATCCAAACATGTACAAAGCATCTATTGGCATATTTGGAGCTCTTGTCTCTCCACTGATATGTTACACCAGAAAAAAATATACTCCAGGAAAGTAAATTCTTTACAATAATAGATTAGAAGCACTGGTGAGTAAGAATAGGACAAGGAAATGGAGGAGAGGACTCTGCTATATTTTATGTCATAGCTCAGTCCTTCAGTACATTAACAATCCCCAAGAATTTGAGAAACTGAAATTCAATTATTTCCTGAGGGGATCTGCAGCTGCAATAAGATGGCAGACCAGCTGTCAGACAAAATATATTCTGAGGTACATGATGCTCTGTGTGGCTCAAAAAGAGGATTTTTCAGTTTTCATCTTAACCAAAGATTCAAAGGAACACATGGTTGGTATATGATCCAATTGTTGCATGCAGGAGGTGCTGATAACACCAGAGAAGCCTGTGGGGCTCCTGCTCTGTCCCTCAGCCTACAGTGTCACTCATGCCCTCTCCTGTCTGTCTAGCAGGCTGTTCAAGTATTGTGTTCAAGACAGAAGGGCTCCCCAACAGGAGAAACCAAAGGAGGCTCATCTCAGACCACTATAGCACAGTTTGGAAAGTCTTGGATGGTTTGGAAAGCTTTGCAAGTGGCAAGTCTGAAAGTTTAAGGCAAGCTGCTAGCTGAGAATGTCAGTGAATCCATTTCTGCTTCTTGAAAGACTGTAAAAACCACTGAGGCATAAAAGAAAAAGAACTTTTCTCACATCCTTGTCATATTTATTGTGCTGCTTTCTTCCTTTCCAAATGAGAGGTGGGGGTGGACACAACATATTTAACACCCTAGCAACTGATTTGAGTTTTGGGAGTTTTTGATCTTTTTCCTTTGTTTTCTTTTAATTGCCAGTTAGTCAAGAAAGCACCAGAGTCATGCGGAAAGAAATTATGATAATCCACAGTACATGCTCATAAAGTAATATAAAACCCAGTAATGTTTCTGAATTATCATATCCTAGGATTAAGGATAAAAAGTGGAGAGAAACAGAAAATTACACTATGAGTATATACTAAGCATAGGAGTTTGAGGATTGTTATCTTTTCTTTTGCCACAAGATACAACCACATTATATTTTTTCAGGCAGCCTAACAGCTTTTCTTTTTCTCTCCCCAAAAACACTTTTCTTCCCCAAAGCCAATTGTGCCATTACAAAGAACACTCTCCCCATTGAAAATGATCTCTCCTTCATATGTTCAATGTTTAATGAAAATATTTGGACTCCATTATACCATAGAAAAATTATGTTTTTGCTTTCCATTATTCAATGTGCAGAAATGAAAAATCTTTTTTTTTTCCCAGTAAATGATATGGGAACGAATAAAATATTTCTCATGTTTTCTAGCTTTTAAATGCATTTATAATTCACTTTGGTTGTTTCAGGTCAAGTTTTAGAAGTCTGCTTTTTTGAAAATAAATATAGCGTTCACTGTAGGAATGAGTCGACTGAATCTTGATTGTTGTAGAAGGCATTGTTCTTATGGCTGTATTAAACACTGCTGCATATATGTCTGAAGACTACAATCCAAAACACTCCATATTTCACCACCACCATACAACAGGATTTGGGAAGAGAGTTTGAAATATGCAAATTTCTGCAGCAACTGGGAACCAGGAGCACCAGAATAATTCCTGTCAATGTTACTTGCTTTATTCTTAAAGTTTGATGATCAATGTAGATGATCAATGTATACTACAATGTCTAAATATCTATATAGATAAAAATATATTCCTGTGTCCTTTACTGTCACCTATGATTTTAAGTTCTCATATGCCTAGTTAACGTACTTCTAATTCACATATTGTTTTACATATATGAAGATCTCTACCACACCCTTACTTAACATATGCAATTCTTCCATATTTTTCCCCCCAGAGCTTATTTTGCCTATCTAAAATTTGCCTTTGACCTGTTTCTAAGAAAGTAGGTAAGAAAGTATCTGGGTTGGAAACAGCAGTGTGAAAGCACAGAAAACATCATGCACAGTGCTGGCTTGCACCTGGAATTCTGATATTTTTGGAGGTAAACAACTGAAAGACTTAACTGTCCCTCAGCTGGAAGCAGCACAAGCTCTGCTTTTCCATTAAATTCTAAATTAAATGACAGTCCATATGCAGAAAGAGGCAGATTTTCTTTCCAGTGTGTAGGGTGCAAAAAGATGAAAAAGCCCAAAAGGAACAGTCAGGTTCTTCACATTGGAAACACACAGAATAGTGAAAAACACCATGGGAATTTAAAGACACTTGTTTTTCTTCTGAGGTACATGGATTTAAACACTTTACATGTCTATTTTTATTTATGAAATGAGAATCTGTATAGGTATCATAAAAAAGTAATATTTATTGTATTATTCAGATATTTAATTGGGACTTAGAATGGCAAGATAAAAGATAATGAAAATATATTATATGATAGTGCAAAGTTTGTTTTGTAAAACATACTGTTCTACAAGTGTGAATTAAAACTGGTAATGTAAATAAAAATGAAAATGACAAATTCTCATGACACACATAACATCTATTACTACAGAATAACTAAGGTCTCTCATATAAAATGCGTACAAAATGTCTTGTAGAGTGGTGAATCATGTCTCAAGAGCAGATTACTTCATACTGAGAGCACTTTCTACTGCATTTGGACAAGGCTGATACTAAACAAAAACTCAAAACAATATTTCATATTACAATAAACAGTGGGGAAGATCTCAGCTTTCACAGCTTTTTTTTTCTCAGCTTTCGTCTAACATAATTCTTTTATTTCACAGATAAATTACATTTAAAATCCCTTAGCTCCAAGTATATTAACTTTCCCTGCCTTTTTTAATAAATAAATAAGCAGAAGTACTAAATTTCTGCTAATGACAAAATAAAATCTCTTACTGAAATATGTTACAGCAAAAATACACTGAACTCTTCTAGCTTTGAACCTCCAAATATATGGTGAATGGGTAACTCCTTTGTACCTTCAAGTATATGGTCTTCAGCAGAAGAGAATCAAAATGATTGCATGTTCCAATTTTGCAAGGCATCCTCAAGGCTAAAATTATAGATGTTTTAAAGCCTGAGAGGTAAGTCACCAGAGTCCCTTGCTGTGTATTGATTAAAAAATAAATGGGATCGTTAAGTTGTTAGCAAAGTATCATGAGGAGAAGCAGTCTCATGGAATTTCAGGAAATCAATTTCATGTTAAAACTAAGTTATTTTCTCACCTTTTTATGGAGGAGAGGATGTCAAAGTCTACATCAAATGGTCTGAGTGTTGCAAATAAACTGGAAAAATAAAATAGTAGTTATGCTAAGTCTTGAGTCGGGCCTAGTAGATGTTTTCTATCGGAACTGTTGTTAAGAAGTGAAACATAACAAATATCTTAGAAGTAACCGTTAGTTAATGAATGCAAGTGTGTATGAGATCATTGTGCTTGTTGCCATGTTGTTAACCGGCAGGAATGTAGATATGGAAACCATTGTATAGCAAAAAGGTATATATGTTAAGAGATTTTTGTTGTGAGTTGGGCTCTGGATTTGGACGAAAAGTCCCTGTGCTCCTGGGCCCAAAAATAAAGCACCCATATAACAGCTTCGGTTGTTATGTGCATTTCTTTTCCTTTATCGGGCAACATGAGGATGATGAGGAGTTACAAACTCCAGAGTTCAAATTCAAGGCTGCTACGGAGCCAGGCTATAAACCAGAATATTAATATGTTTGTAAACAGGGAATACAAATCTATTCTTTTGTTGATACTCTGTGAGAACCAGGGCTTGTCTC
>VZTB01017130.1:832602-900023 GCA_013397245.1 Thryothorus ludovicianus | reverse complement strand
CTGCACTGCAACCCATGACACCTCGGCACCATATCCCTGCTGCTGCTCCCTTCTTCAGCACCACTCACCATATCTTTTCCAAGCACATTCCTGGAAAGCACCTCCAAATTAATTCTGCCCAGTGCGGCTGGAATCTCTGGGAGCCCCTCCGTGGTGCTTGGAGGCTGGCACTCGGTTTCCAAATGGATTTGGGCTAGCACCCAAGGGCATATTTGGGTGCCAATCACCCATTTGGTGGAAGGATCTCAGTGTCTGAAGCTGTGAGCCCAGCGCTGGCCCCAGGTGCTCCTAAGGCTGCAGAGATGCCAGGCGTGGGCTCACTGTCACCATGGAGCTTCCAGCGAGCACAGTGACACAGCTGGAGGGCTGAGCTGCTCTCCCAAGAAACCCTGGACCCTTCTGCATTATTTCCTCCCTGAATAAGACTTGCATCCAGTCCCAAATTCTCTCTCTGCAGAGATGAATCATGCTCCCATTCCTTCTCCATTGTTGCCAGAGCTCGTTTTTGCTATTGTTCTTCTGTAGATTAGGGTAATTCACTCAGAAATGAAATTCTGCCCTATACAATGGTCTTGGCAAAACTAAATGCTGTTGAAGAGAGCATGGGGCATGAAAATCCTTCTAAAAAGAGGGAATTCCACTGTAACTCCTTTTTGCCAAGTTTCATAATTCATTTTCAAGGGAGCTCTTTAGAAACACTGTCTCTGTGCTGTACTCCACCTTAATTATAAAAAAAAATATGCAAACCTTTTTACTTATTACCTCCTTTTTCATGCTTATTTTCCTCCAATTGTTAATAATTTTAATTAACACCAGAATTTCTCAGCAGCACGTCATCTCCTTTTTCATTACAAGTGTTAATTGCAGACTCAAATAAAAGGTGAAGAAGAAATTGAGGCAAACATCAAAAGAAGCTCAGCACTGTTGGATGTGCAGAAGAACAATTACTTGCACAGTTGTTTTATTATGGATTTAGTTGATTAATAGCAAAGCTTTAAACCCAAATTTTATATTTCCTTCTACCTCTATGGATTTTTTAAAACAATATATACACATTTAGCTCTTTTCTTCTCTCCCAAAGAAATACTTTTTACCCAGATGCATCTTGTTCAGAACAGCTCGCAGAGCCGAAGAACACTCAGAACCTAAGCTCTGATCTGCATTTTTATCTCCAGTTCTTATTTTGAAAAACTTTATCAGTAAATGGTATTACTCATACCAAATATTGAGGGCTTCTAAAGTCTTGACCTAATGAAGGTCATTTATCTCCATGTACAGGTACATGGTATGTACCCATGGGCACAGTTTCCACCAAAACAAAGGGCGTCTTGGATAAGCAAAGGAGTCAAGTGATGTCTCTGAAGGCCACCTGTAGCATCCAATCCTGTGGCAAACCCCTTTGCTTTACCAGTTTATTCTCAGGGTCAGGATTAAAAGTGAGAGAGACAGAATTCTTGTTCTGGTTTGGATGTTTATTATTTATTATCTTAGTTACAGCCTCACTGATCGTGAGTGCTTCTACATGCTGAGTTAGCAAAGCAAAAATGGAGTACAGAGTTCTGCCTTCAAGGTCTTTTAAACCTAAACTACTCAATTATGAGATGCCAACTAATTTTTTTTATGCTTCTAACCCAATAACTAATCACCCATGTCCTGCACTTTTCTAAACAATCACACAAAACCACCCAAACTTGTGAAGAAGAAGAACTAACCTCCAGTGGTGATGGATGGGCCTGGTGTTCCTGTGGGAATCCAGTGGCAAAGGCTGCCTTGGTGTTCCAAATCTCAGGTTTTTATCCAGGTAGGGATGCTTGGCTCCTCCCCTGGGTGCAGCATCTCCCAGTGGATGCTGGAAGTTTCTCAGCCCTGCAGGGAGACTCAGTGGCCCATGAGCAGAAGATCTGTCCCTGGAGGGAGGATGGGTCCTGGAAGAGATAAAGAAACTGTTCCAATCACCTCTCCTGGACAAGAACCCCTCTTGCCCAGAAGTGCTGCTCAGGATCCATTTAACATGTGCCACTTGAGCCCTTGGTACCCTGCTGGATTCATGGGATTTGTCCAGGCCGGGGGATACCCATCCTTTAAGACCCAGACTTTTCCTGCCTTGCAGATTCAGGCTTAGGCTACAGAGAAAGGACATGTCTCTCTAGGTGCCTTTTTATCACTGAATCTCCCCTAAAAAATTCATCCCTTCCCATTTTCCAGGTTAAGCTTCTTAATAATTTGTATATTTTCTCTGTTCCTTCTGTGTTTTTATATATACAGCCTGATTTTTTTATTCAACATCAATATAAACTTGGCTTTTATGAAATTTTTGTCTTATTAACAAGGGTTTTTCATTAAAAAGAAAAAATTAAAAAAGAAAGGATTAAAGGTTATTGTTATCCTGCCCTACTTTACAGTCCAGCATAACTCTCCATCCCAAAAAGAGACAGCACACTCCTTTGCTGGGAAATCCCTCAGGAAGGGTTCACTTGATTTAGCCACAATATTTCCCAAGCCCTTCCAAATTAAGCCCTCAGAAGGAGCCTCAAGAGGGACACTTCAGCCTCAGTGCTTCATTTTCTGGAGTCCTCCCTGCCTGTTGGAGCTCACTTCATGTTGGCTTGGTCCCCAATTACCCTTCCCAGTCACACCCTCTCCCTTCCCTGCACGGTCCACAAACAGCAGCAGAAGGATCCCAACCCCCAGCCCCTTCCCCATCACCTTCAACCAGTAAAGAGAAAGAACAAAATCAGATCTGGGGACTTTTTCTCCCTGAATGGACACAGAGGGTCTGTGTGGGATGGGTGTTTGAGACAGACCCCAGCAGCTCCACTCAGAGCACAAGGATGAAATTCGCTGTTTTGCTCACCCTTGGTTCACTCTGCACTTTGACTTCTCAAGTTTTCTGTTTTGTTGCTTTCCCTATTTCCCTGCCAACCTCCCTCAGCTCCCAGCACTTGCTCTCTCTTTCAACTCTTGCATACTCCCCTGTGAAATGCCGCTCTCCTCTCTTGTGGATTTTCTTCTTCTTCAGGCTTTCTTTTCTATTTTTTTCTTTCTCTTTCTAATTTCCATTTCTCCAAAAGGAAATAGGACCTGTTCTGCTTTAATTACTGCTCCAGTTAGCATCCTCCAGCCTTCTACCAACCCCTTTCATTTTCACTGCTTTCTCCCAGTGGACCTGGCCCACTCAATTTCATAATTCCCTAAAATTTACTTTCCTAAATGTAGTTCTGTGTGCATAATTCATCCTGAAATTGGATTTGTTTCCTACTGGGATAATCAAACAATCTTCAGTAGCATTTTTTTTTTCCCACACCTGTTGTTATTCTTTCCTTGCAGGTAATTATACACAAAAAAAGTTACATATTTGAGGCAGGAAAGCAGGAGAAAGCAGATCATGCTTAAAAATCCACATTTCCCTCTCCTTACTGAGACTTCCTCTTCTTCCCAAGAAGAATAACCACGTTAAGAATGTAAAAACAAATACATTCATTTAATTCAACGGGGCTGACATTTCTAAGCAAAATGAAGTAGACTTTGCTTTATGAAAAAACGTGACTTAGGCAGAGCCAGACCTTGAGGTGATGTAAATCGGAACAGACCTATTGTCTTCAAAGAAAGTGCATCATTTTCTAGGGAAAAAACAAATTCTAAAAGGTCTGCTGGAGCTGTGCAGACATAGCACAGCTGAGAATCAGGACTACCTTTAATTCTAGGGAAAAAACAAATTCTAAAAGGTCTGCTGGAGCTGTGCAGACAGAGCACAGCTGAGAATCAGGACTACCTTTAAATCTGTTGGGGTTTTTTTCTTGTTTTTCTTTCTCTTAAAATTGCAAGCTGACTGACTTAGCACATTTATTTTTTGAGCCATTAATAGCGTGGAGTCTAATTTGGAAGCAAAGCTAACGCCCAGGAAAAACCAAGCAGCACAGATGACAAAATTATCACACCTTCCCTGGTACTGGCAAGAAGGATGAGGGCTGAAGGCTTGCACATGTGGCTTACTCGCATTAGTGTGAAAACTGGTGTGCTTTGGGGGGGAAAAAATGTGGTTTATTATTCAAATTGGATTGCTTTTTCATATCAGTCTGTGACATGACATCCATTTTTGTGAGCCTTTCCTGTCGGGGGGAGGGATGTGCTCACATGTACCTTCAATATGGGTTTATTTGTCAAATGATCACAGGACAAACCGTGATGAATAACATCCATACAAATGTGTTGCCTTTATATGTGCTTACTTCACAGTAAGTGAGAGAAGAGAGAAAACCAACCCAAACAGACAGAAAACACACAGAGCATGACTATTTGTAACATATATGCAGAGTTTCACGCAGCAAAGACACATCCCCAGGCTCCTTGCTGCTCCTATAATACAAATAAGAAATATATAAAACACCTCATAAACCAGCTTGTTGGATTTTATTGCAAGAAATCCATCAGCCATCATATTACCATAGAAATCCTCTTATTGCATTGTCTGACAACAGCAATTCGAATAAAAAAAAAATTAAAATATATAAAAAAACCTTAACAACCTGGGAATAAATTCTCTCTTTCATGCTTGCCAGCAGCTCCCATTAACAGTAGTAGGAGTTTCTCTGCAGGGGCTTGTCAAGGTGAGAATAGACTGCCCACCCTTCTCCCCTGTTCAGAAACTGAGTGCTGAATTGCTGCATGTATGTTTGGTTGTTTTTTTTTTTTCATGGAGACATCAAAGAAGAAAGCCAGGAAATAAAAGATATTAAAAAAAATAAACAACAAACTCCAAACAACCCAGTAATCAAAACAGCTCCAAAGAGGAAAGGTGCAGTGTTACATATCTCTTGCTCTTAAAAAAAAATCTCCAAACCACCCAGTAATCAAGGCAGCTCCAAAGAGGAAAGGTAAAGTGTCACATATCCTCTTGCTCTCTGACATCCTCCAGGCTCAGTGAGGCAAACCCTCCCCCACTTTTCCATGCCCTGCAGCTCTCAGAAAGTGCCCATCTGTCCACATCTGGGCAGCAGGGCAGAGCTGCAGCTTGTGAGTGGACTATGTTGGAAAATATTACAAAACTCTATTCATTCTTCTTGATAAAATCCTCAAAAACGTTATTTCTGGATGAAAAATTGCAAATGCTTTCCTCTAATTCAAACTTTCATGAAACAGGCTCCTTCCAAATTCTGTGCTTAAATCAGAATCAGCCAATACAAAATAGCCTCAGAGGTAAAGGCTGGTTGTGGCCTTTCCTGCCTCTTTTAGCCAGAAGTCTTCCTAGGAGCAAAGAATGCCTGTCAACTTTAAATTTCATCATTTAAGTATTAGGTGAAATATCAACTCTAGAGGTCCCCTGACCTCTAAAAAAAAAAAGAAGAAAAAAAAGTTATGTTCTTTTTCATGTTTTGGAGTTTTCCTCTGCTACTGCTTGAGAGACCTGGAAGGATATGGACGAATTTCAGCCTCAAGAAAGCAGCTTTTAATTTTGCCTAATCTCATTCTCCAAGGTGATGGGAAGAGTCAGTCCTATACTGCTTCCCCTTTCCATACCATAAAAGCAGCTACAAAGTGGGGATTGCTTTCCAGAAATACAGAGCTTCTGGTGCTAACTAAAGGGAAAACAGTGGAGGAAAATCACCTTTCTGCCCTCTCTGGAGTGCAGAAAGAGTGGGGCCAGAGACAGTGCAGGGAGGCTTGGCTGTCAAGTGCACTGCAGGGTCGAGCTGCACTTGGAATTCATCCTTTCAGCAGTGGTGAGGAGATAAAAGGCAAAGTTAAAGTGTGGCATAGGAGATAAGAAAGTTAAATGGTGCATAAACAAATCTGATGCTGAGTTTGACCTCTGGGGGAAGAGCTGGGTGCACTGCGTGCTGCACATCTAGGAGACAAATGGATGGATGATTGGAAACTTGTTCATGTACTTCACAGGCTTCTGCCATTCACTAAATGTGAGGTAATAAACCTTATTGGATTTCATATTTTGTGGGAAATGACTCTTTCATAGCTTCGTCCCCTTAATGGGTACTCATTTAGGAGAGCACTATATAGGTTTCATTGCATCAAAAGGAATAAAGGGTTTTAAATGAATCCTAATGCTCTCTCAAAGTGCTGGAGTTGGGAACTTCCAAGCTAAATTCACAGTCAGAAGCAGAATCTTTCATAAGCTTTTTAATGTACAGCAGGAAAACTTTGGGGATCAAAGTATTTCATTTAATGAGCCTTAAGTCTCATTTCTCTTCTGACTTCTACAGATAGCCTCTTTCATCTCTCCTCAGTTTTCCTCATCTCCAAGTGTCTCATCAACCTCCTTACTCTTCTCATCCTTTTCCCCCACACCTCTTTCCTTCTGGACAACACACCTGCTCCCACAACAAATACAGTTTTTTTCTCCAGCTAGTTCACAGTTGTCCCCTGGAGCTTTCTACTCCTGTATTTTTCTGCACTGTTCCCCCCCTCCACAGGCCTTTTATTGACACATCTGGGAATCATAAAATAAGATGGCCTCATTTCTGGCATTATTGTTCCTGAACAGTGGAAATACCACAAAGGCAAGGAAAACCTCTTTGCTTTCTACCCAGATCTCAACACAGAGTGTTGGGAAGGATGGAACAGGAAAGCCCTGTAAATATGATTGCCTCACGGAAGACTTTAAAAATGTGGAAACTGTGAACGGAATTGAAATGAAGGCGGCCTTCCGACATACCAAAACCCGAGTTGATGAATACCTGAAAAGTTGGTATGTCCAGGATGAGTAATCTCCTTGTTTAGATATGCAAGACCCTCTGGTTGGTGATAGGTATGGTAATGTAAGGATTCCTATAGGCTGTATGCAAATGCCATAGAATTTGTATGTTGCAGGAGATTGGTTAGTGGAATTTAGAATATTCAACATAGAATAGGATTTATTGCATTGTAACCAGATCTTCGCTCCTTTTTTCCTACCTCTTTACTCTTTTCTCTTACTCTTTTTGCTTTTACCCCTCTTAATNGATCTTCGCTCCTTTTTTCCTACCTCTTTACTCTTTTCTCTTACTCTTTTTGCTTTTACCCCTCTTACTCTTTTTGCTTTTACCCCTCTTTTTTCTTACTCTTCTTCTTACTCCTTTTCACCTCTCTTGCTCCTGTTCTTATCTGCTCCCATCTCTTGCCCCTCAGCCTTTTGTCCTCCCCCACCTGGGCCAGCTCTGAGCTGCTGCAAGCAGCTCTAAGCTGGGTCCTAGCGTGCACCCCACATCTTTTGAAATAAAAACCAAGTTCCAGGATCCAGCTTACAGAGATCTCTCGTCTCTGTCTGCTGTCCCATTTTAACCCGGGCACGCAACAATCTTACAACAGAGGAGGCACGTGTTCCAGCGGGTGCACCTTCCTCTTGACTGTCTTCTTTCCTGTTTCTAACCCGATGCTATTTGGAATTCATTCCCCATTTCTTCTGCAGGTTTTCCTGCAGAAAATTCAGTCATCATGACAATAGCCCCAGCTCCCTGGTATGCACATCCCAAATCTCTGGGAGCAGGCCATGGGAGATGAATCATGAATTCTGAGATGCACTGTCTAGGACAATGCACAGTTGTGGAGAGAACAATCTTTCCATTAATTTCAATTTCTCAGGCCTGGAGTGTGATAGTATGACGTGAATTAATCAGATGTGAGCATGCCCAGCTCCTTGTAAGACTGGGACTGGCTGTAGAAAAATCTCTGAACATGCACAACATCCCTGGGATTAAATCCCACGAAGTGGCATTTTTCTGCTTTGAGCAGGGAAAGCACAAGTGACCCTGTGCTAGACGATCCCTATCTGCCAACTAAGCTGCTCTTGGAGTTCACTCCATGTTGGAATAAAACAATTTGGCTTAAACCACTTTCAAACACAGGTTCATGGCTCTTCCTTGCATGTATAAACTTCACAGCTGAGCTGGTTTAAGTGGCTCACACAAGCAGCGAGCAATCAGCCTCCAACTCATGATGGAGCTGCCGATTTCTGTTCTTATTCAAATCTTTTAATTCCAATTCTGTAATAAACTTCTCTTTCAATGACTCAAGGAATGATTTGCTTTGTCTCACATATCTCAGCATCTAAAGAAGCTTTGACAGGAGCACACCTAGAGCTCCTGAGATAAATATATAATATATCTAATGTTGTCAAGCACAGTGGCATTTTTATTTTATTTTCAAAGAGAATTTAATCTAACTTCCCAGGGGATTCTTCTCTTGTGTCATAACAAAGTCTGGCTCATAATGGATTTCCCATTTTTCTTTCTATCTTGTATAATGACAAAATTGCTGCAAAGAGAAGCAGTGTTCTATAATATGTCACAAAACATAAGCGGGAAGTGACAGTCATCTTCGAAAGGTTGGGCTCAGCCCAAGCCCTAATTTCACAGGCACCAAATTATTTTGTATGGCCCCACAATCAGTTTCCAGCCAGGCCTGAAGTACAGGGAAAGTGCATATGTGATGTGAACTCCCCCTCTCCCCAAACAAAACAGACAATGAGGGGGGAATAATAAAAAAAACCCCAAATCAATAAATTGCACTTAAGGGCCAAACTTTCAATTGATGGAATATTGGTATAAAACAATATAAATATAAATGACAGTAATATAACATAAATCTAATATTAACCAGTCAAGAATCTAGTTCATACATATCCATTTCTACATGTCATCCTAAATAAAAAACTTTTAATATTAAGTTTATGGCAAGTAATGGGACATAATGGAATTCATATATCCTTTGGGGAAAACTGCCTCTATTACATTGCATTATAAATCCTTGTGTATCAAAGGACTAAAAGCCACTACTCTCTTCAAGGCCATAATTTTCTTCAAGAAATTCTAGAACCCTTTCATTGTTATTGAGCATCCTCATAAAAGACTAATATTTTCAACTATGCTTTGAGTGATTCTATTTTCCTTGCTCAAAAATTGCATTGCCGGCAGAAAGAGGAGCCAGCGTTCAGTGTACACAGTCACATTTGCCGCTTAAAAAGAGAATTAAAGGGATTTTTTCCAGGATGTTTTACATTGCAGGGAGTTCAGAGCACAGCAATTAGAGGGTGAGCAACCTTGAGCTCACAGGTAGGCTGTGTTCCGTGACATTTATTGTGGTGCAAAGCCATCGTGGGAACCTCAGTGGGGGGAATGGTGCTGCTCACATTTCACCGTGCAATTACACAAATGTTAATTTGCTGCCTCTGCCTCACCCCCCAACAGCACAGACTTTTCATTTAGGAGAGGCCATTCCCTGTCAGGCCTGTGAGGTCCCTCACAGTCACACCCTGAGGCTGTTGTCCCTTTTCCCCTCTTCACCTGGATCATACCTACTGGTCTCTCCCACAGCAGGAGGCTGGGACCAGCATTTCTTTTTGGCACATGGAGAGGCTGAGCCAGAGCCAGTTGGCTGCTGTCGTGGTTTCGGTTCAAAACCAGGTGGAAACATCAATTTGTGCCTTAAGTTTGAGCTTTTATATTTTTTACATTCTGGGCTGTTTTGGTGGGTAGTTTTAGTTTTCATATGCAGTGCTACTAAGCTCTCTGCACAGAGTAGGGAGACAAAACAATTCCTCCTCTAGCTCGATACCAAGGACAACTTTCAGGCCCAAGAATGAAAACAGTGGTGAAGTGAGAAGAAAAAAACTAGGAGGATGGAGCTTCATAACCTGAATCTATGGTTGGACAATTGATCCTAAGGTGCTAATGGCCCAGAACATACAAAAGTCTCGGACCTCATGATCAGGTGTCCATATTGTGGCATCTTGGGTGTGGTCCAGCTGGGCTCTTGTGCTGCCCAGGTGTGCCTTTGGCCTTTTAATAAATCCCTGCTTTATCCTTTTGCTCTGGCTGGGCTCTGCTCCAGGGCAGCCTCCAGAAGGCACCAATTTCCCAAACTGTGCCACATGCTAATGACTAAGGGACAGGCAGAACTCAAGTCCCTCAAGGACTGATATTCTCAGACATCTGCCCCAACAGTGACAGAGACTTTCCCTGAAGGCTTTGTCAACCATGCCTCAAGCCTTAAAAATTTCTAGCCCATGGACCCCATAAATCACAATTTATTCCTTCCTTAGCCTGACTGTGGCTTACACTGCATAGCTCCCCTCCCCTCTGCAGGTTTCAGTCCTTCCAACCCAGTATAGAAGCTTGGGGACACCCTGGGGTGCCCCAGCTTTTCAGGCTGGCAGGACAGAGGCTCTCCAGCACGAGGTGGATGGTGCTGAGGCTCATCAGCCTCACAGCTGAGCTGTTGCAGGGAGAGCAGGAGAGGGAGTTGTGTAATTGTTCTGAAAGCCTGCCAAGCAGCTCGTTTACAGAATTAAACAGTCTGTAGTATAATTAACACAAGGAAAAACTGTGTGGCCTTTTGTTACTCACCACACAAAGTAGCTCATTTCCTCATCCTAATGCGACAGGAGGAATGGGATCACGTGTACAGGTCACTGACCAAATTCACCTGGGCCTCTACTCTTCTCCGTGGCTCCTGCTATTCTGGAGTATTTGTGTTGCTTGTAGAGATGCCCAAAGTCCAGGCAGATAACTCTGAAATTAAAAGGAGGATCTAGGATTGCAAAGCTGGCCACTGCAAGACCCAGATTCAACACAACTTGGTGCCATCATCCTGGTTTAAGAGCCCAGCCTCGATTTTACTGAGCCTTCCAAGATGTTCCCCCTCCAAGCACCACTTGAGCCATCAATAAAAGCAGCCCTGGGCCAGGTTCAGAAGCTTCCAGTTTTCAGTATCTCCATCTGGGATGTTTCTGGCAGATTTTTGCTCTGTCCCAAAGAGCACTGAGTCCTATTGAAAATCCAACCATCCCAGTGTTTTCTCATTCCCAGTTACAAGATCTGATATAAAAGGGATATAAGGGAAGTTTCCATAGCCTTTGGTGAGTGCCACTCTCTGAGCTCCTCCACACCCACCACTCCCCTTCAGAGAAGATCTGTTGGAAGGAGGAAGGGGGGAAGCTGGTATTATGGAAAAGGCTGACGTGTTTTTGCTCCACAATAACGCTCTCTCTATAAAGCCTCACATTCACCATGACACAGTAAATCCTTTGCCTTCTTCCTGCCCCTACTCTTGTAAGTCCTTATTAGCTGCTCATCTCCCTTTGCTGTGCAGCCAGCAGGAAAGAAGCTCCTCTTGCCAAGGGCTGCTGGAAGATGCTGCACAAGGGGTTTCCAGCCCCCCTCCTCCCATCTCTCCCCACCCCCACAGGCCACTTTCTCTTTTTATTTTTGAGAGGCTGGGATATAACAGGATAAAGAGACTGCAGCTGTGTTGGGGGGAAAAAACCCACGGTCACGCCTCAGCAATTTATGGACAATTTCCCATTAATAAGAGATAATGGAGTGCAGCTCAATGGATTTGCGATTGTACGCTGGCTCTTTGAGAATATGGAGGAGAATCTGACAGCAGCTTGCTCCTCTCAGCAATGGCATTACCATGATTTTGTATATCCCATTGTACACAGGGAGATTTGGACAGTTTGAAATGGTTTATCAGCCTGTTAGGAAAAGCATGGGTGCATCGAGTTATTGAAATGACCTCAAATATTGTCACTGCAAGGGAAGCATCTGATAGAATTAACCATGGGCTCCCACCTGCATGGGCTCAGTGGGCAGAGTTGTGGGAATATGAGACCCAGTTCAATTCCTCTCGCACAGGAGACTGGGAAAACCCACGTTGGGATGCTGCAGCACACATTTGCACACGTGTTTCCCAGCAGAACAGCTTTCTTGATTTCCACACATCCCACACAAGCTGCAGGGAGAACAGGCTCTCACTGCACTGTCACCATGGTGGTCTGAAGTTACACTGCACGCTGCAAACCAGTGCAGGAGCAATGAGACAGCTCCTGCAGGGGTGCAGAGCCCTTTGGGGTGAGGAACACGGTTGTACAGACCCCCAAAATAATCGATTTGTACAGGAGCTTTCTCCTGTGCCTTGTCACGGAGTGCCTGAGTCACTGTCTGCAGTCCTGTAGAACCAGGGAGCAAAGCTGCCAGATAAATCTGCTCACCTAAGGAAGAGGTTATCCCTCCTCAGAGCTTCTCTGCACTTACATATGCAGTCCTGGAGAGTCACATTGGTTAATGGTGCAGACAGTTCCTCTCAATTTCAATTTGCTGTCCCCCAGTGTAATTGACTCCCTCTTAATACCTTATGAGCAAGGGCAGCCAGAAGTGCACCTTCTCCTTTACTCATATTCCTACACGCACCCTGACACATCTCCAGCCCAGGAGTGACTTTTCCATCACTAAGGCTAAAGACAAGCACAAAATTTCCATTTAAAATTCTCATCTCCAAATCCTCTCTCGTTCTGTAGCCGTGTGTTGTTTTGGAGATAATAGATCTTGGGTTTCCAATGAAGATGTATCATCAGTTATTTTACAAAGGTGTGATTATACCTTGTGTTTTCTTCTAGTCTCTCACTCTACTAACATTTTGTTTGCTGCAGTTACATGATTGCTAAAGCGTTTCAAGCATCACTCTGAAGTGACAGCACTGAAGTGCAAGACCTACATAATGTTTTGGGGTTTTTTTGCTACATACTGATAAAGCACTTGCTTACAGAGACAAGGGTGCATCACAGCAAATGCTGCTGTCCAAAAGAAATGAGCTCCTGTTTTCCTCCCTGGGCTAATTGCATTGACAGATTTCAGCTCACCCATTACATTTTTAATGAACAGTAAGAAACGGGTTTCAAGTCACAAGCTTCCATAGTGAATCTATGTTTTGCCAAAGTTTCCAGGCCAGAGTTTTTGCCAAATTCTTTAGAATAAATTACTGATTTCTAGTTTTATATATATATGAGGGGAAAGAAATCTTGGGTACACCAGTACTGAGAAAAGAACTGCACCAACTCCCTAAAGGATTGCCATAAGGAATAAATCATAGACAACCAAAGCAACACCTTTCCAGATCCCATATACTTATACCTATAAGTGGAGACCCATGAACTCATCACATAGGGATACAAACCTTAAATTTGAAATATTTTGTGAAAGCTCGGGACAGACTCTCTTTACAACTTCCCAAAATGATCCCAGTTCACAGCAGAGGCTAATTTAGTCACACTCAACATGGTTTCTAGTTTTAGTGCAGGTCTCTCACAGTGACAGGCTTTTCCAAAGAATGCAGATTCTGGGCTGTACCACAAACACCCACAAGCACCTCCTGTGATGCCTGATCCTTAAAAGTTAAGAAAACTCCAATACTTTCCTAGGCAGAAACATTCTTTTCTGCTGGAAAAGCAAATGGCCATCAATATGTCCATTTTCTCCCCTCCTCCTTACTCCAGAGACCATGGCAGCCCTGCTCAGCCAGAGTGGGAAGCAGATTGAATCCTCCAAAATTCTCATTTTTAAGAGAGCCAGACAAAGAACAGCATTATCTGTCAGGGATTAAACAGAGCAGTTTATTGATCCTGCCCAGAGCTTCCTCCTTCACTTTAGGGAAGGACCCCTGCCCCAGCCTTTCTCCCAGCCTTTTCCTCATGGAGAAGGGACATTTAGGAGTAGCCTGGGACACTGAGGCTCCCCAGTAATGCAGATGCAACAGCGTTGCTCTCTTCCAATCTAAAATTACCTAGCGTGCACCAGAGCACAAAATAAAAGCCAGGCAGGCTGAAGTTCACTGGGGGGAAAAGACGTGTTTTGCATTCCATACTGTATCCAATAACTTCTCATCTACCTTAAAAATCACTAGGATTTCAGGAGGCATCTTTTTGGAGCCATTTTAAATAGCTCAGCTGAAAACCAATTCTCCTAATGAAAAACAATAGCAAATTACTTAGCATTATTAATCTCATGCACAGAAGCAATTATTTCCCAATTGAGGCTTTTGTCTAAAAAAAAATAGCCTTATAGATTATTTTGGAAAGATGACAAGTCTCCTTCTTGGCTGCTGTGTTTTAATTTGCATAAACATGACATTAAAACCTGAAAGAATGGCTTTAAAAAAAAACAATTACTCCATCAACAAAACCTGACAGTGCAGAACTCAATGGCACCACCGAGATCATCTCAGGAAGAAAAGAATCTTTCCCTTTTACTGATGTTAAAACACCTCTTGCTTTAAACAGGACTGCAGTTCAGATTTAGGTTTGAGAACCCTTTAATAATTGAACGCGTGTAAATATCATTATTTTTAGATGCACTGCGGCAGGGAGCGAAGGAATAAAAATCCCACACTGAACACCTTGACAGGGCTGTTCAACCCAAGGGAGGAAGGGTTGTACAAGATCTTGCCACGTGGAGAAGACAAAAAAGGAGACACCTTCCTATTATCATGCCGTGCCTGTCTCTGGGAGCTTTTGTTCCATTAAAAACTTGTTAATTGCTGCCTTAGTAACAAAGGAACAACACGCTGTGGTGGGACTATTAGGAGTCTACAGGGCTTGCTCACCCTTAGGGAGGCAGAGGGGTTTAATTGGCTCTGTGTTCTTAGAAGATGCAATAAAGAGGGATAATCAATTGGTGTCAACGTCTAATAATGGAGGTTCTTTACAAAATGGAAGAGAAAATCCAAACCCTACTTAATTGAAAGCTATGGCATGTGGGGCTGCAAAAAAAATGAGCCGGATGTATAATTTATGAAGTATTTGTGCATAGCCAAGAAGAAGAAAATGCTGAGATTTTTTAAGAGGCCATCATCACTTCATCTTTCTGATGGAGCTGTGCCTCCAGTTCTCCAGAAAGCAGGTCTGCAAACCAAACCCATCCAAACCAGCAAATTATAAGTCACAACACCCAGTGACCATCTGGCTAATTAATAATTCCCTTCCTACAGCAGTGCCAGGACTGAAACGTTTCTTCAGTCCTTCTTGGCAAACCAAAAGTTTCCTGTAGAACTCTTTTCCCTCCTCCAACATATTCTTGCAAATTCTCCAGAACTTCTCCTTGGCTCTCCCTTTGATCTCCTTAAGGATATACCACACTCCAGAAGCTTCAGACTCAATAATTAGTTTTACAGCAAGGTTTTATGAAAAGAAATTAAATGGATGCCTACTATGGCCTCCTTGCATGAGCACTGAAGTCTCCAGAGGTTTCCTCATGAAAATTCAACTGTGATATCCCAACGGTATCAACTCCAAGCAGTGCATACCAAGACTGGTTTCCTGTTTTCCATGAAGATAGAGCGAGGCTATAACAGAAGGAATAATAAACTCATGTACATGAGAATAAGAATAATTAGTTTCAGTGTTTTTCTACAAAATATTTTGCTTTGAAAGCAACCAATAAGCTTTTCTCCAGGAGGCAGCAGACAACAGGTCTCACAGCCTTTTTCCCAGCCTCACAGTAAGCATCCCCAAACAGAGAGCTGTCAGAACTCAGAATTCATCCTCATCTTAAACAAATACCCTTTGTTTACTGACAAGTGGGCTCTCTTTTGTCTGTGTGTACTCTCCAGTGTTTGGCACGAGGCAGAGAAGCAGAAAGGGATAAAGATGACCACGAGGACCATTCTCCTCTTTTCCCACAGCACAGATCCTTTGAGCAGAGTAAATGCCAGCTGTAACAGCAGTTCTGATCACAGCTTGCTTGTGAACCCCCTGCCAGAGCTCTCGGGGTCCAAATCCAGCTGCAAGAGAGGCACTTCCAGCTGGAGAGACTCCAGCAGGACCAGAGGTGCTCGCTGTGCAAAGGAGTCCATGTCTTTGGGTGGAAAACAAGGGCAGGCTACAGATTTACCCTGTGGACCTCGGGCCTGGCACTTCCCGTGCATTGCTAAATGGAAGGAACATTTTCTGCTTGTGTCCCCACATTAATTCAAATCAGTAATGAAGTTGGGAGCATCAAAAGGTTTTAGCAGTATACAGGATTAGACCAGGCTTAGATAACTGAATAAATGAACTGACTTAATTAGCTCTCCTGAAACAAATTATTATACAGTGCTCATTTCCAACTCTCCTACAAACCCCAAAGAGTTCTAGAAATGCATTAATTCCTTGAATAATAAATCTTATATTTTTGCATACCTACTGCAATTATGATGGATAATGAGATTTTAATTAATCAGACCCAGATTTTTTAATGCTTTTGAAGAATGTAGCTCCATTAGGGACCTATTTATTGAGTAAATCTTGGAGGGAAAAAAAAATAAAATCAAAGGAGCAGAAGTCAACAGGAATAGCAACAAAAAAATTCTGTGTTAAACAAACTCATATCTAACAGGCTTTTCACGAACATCCATCCCACAAATACCCTGTTTTGAGTATGAACTCTACAAACTGTCAAATTCTGGTGAAAGTATTGACTGAAGTATCTCTCTAGAGGCAAAATTCAGTTATTGGATATTATGCTGCATAGAATATATTCTTGATTTTACTCAAAAAAGGTTTTTTCGACTGCAATTTTAAACGCTTACCATATAAAGATTATTTTCTTGCTCATATATTCTGTGCTTCTAGGTACTTCTGAGTGAGAACCACTTACTATTAACATGCCAAAGCAGCCACTAAACCTTTCTTTCACAGTTTTCTTTTTTATTTCTAAGCCTTTCTGAGGAGGTAGCTCAAGATCTCTCTCATGGAAAAGTGGTGGCATTGCGGTTGTCATTAATTATAAATCAGTTTCTAATATGACTGAGAGCACAAAGATTGTAGGGGGTCTTGTTAACATGAGATTAAAATTCTCTTGAAGTGTAATTATTTTGCAAGAGGGTATTGGGCTGGATTTATGACAACCTATTGCATCTCTGCACTTACTGCATTGACAAGAGAGATTTTGTTAATCATAGGGGGAGTATCAATGCACACCACTTCTCTTAGAGAAACCCCAGCACTTGCAAAGAAAAATCCTGAAGAAGAGGGGACTTCAAATCCTAATTACAGATTTCTAGCAAGCCTCCTTTCTTCTCAGCTCCTTTCTTGATGAAAGTGAAGTTGTTGCTGGAGAGCACCAAGAAAGTCAAGAGTACAACACCCCAGCAGGGCAAGGTCAGCTCTCACACATGTTTGGAATAGGAAAAAAAAAAAGGCAGTGCTTCTAGTATAAACAAAACTGAATTTTAAGTCTTGCTGTGAAACTTTCAAATTTTTTTGCCCTTCTTCAATGAGCCTCTCTGACATGGTGCATAGGTTTGGCTTTCCCTTTTCTGGCTCTTAAAAGAACTCAACCATTTCCTCTGGAAAAGCTGCTTTTCCTTGGAAAAATATGGTGAAAGAATTTTTTTTTATTAAACCAAGCCATTGGCAGTAGCGTAGTCAGGCTTCTTCTCCCTCTGTTTGAATTGCTAATCTTTGCACTAAAAAAATGTAATCCTTACTGAGCCACAGAGTAGGGAAAGGGGGGTAGCAGACCCCTCCACAGCTGCAGTAATCTGGTCTTAAAGTCAGAATTTAGAGAAGCAGTTAGGTACAGGAGTCCCTCTGGCTCGAAGAATTAAGAAACAAAGTACTTCAGCCTTGAGAGGATTTTCCAATCTGTACGTTTGGGCTCGTGAATAACTCTGCAAATCTGGGCCCTGCGAGTGCCTTGTGGAAGATGGCCAGGTGTGTCCTCCTTGGCACTGCTCTGGGGAGAGCCCAGAGAACAGATTTTCTCTGTTTTTCACCTGCACAGAGCTGCTGGTGAAGGAGCACGAGCTCCTTGCTGCACTGAGTGCATCCCTGGTTTCAGGAGCATCCCTCAAACCCTGAGCTGCTCCTCCCTTCCCCAGGCTGGCCCTCTGTGCTGCTGCTGCTGTTGCAGCAGCCCTCTTACTAGGGGTAGAAATGAGCCAAGGCACAAACTGTCATTAAGCAACGTGGAAAGGGTCCCTTCTTTAAGGAAAAAGGCTCTTCACAGCTCTGCCACCCTGACTGTGCCTGCAGGCAGCTCCTGCTGCAGGTGCAGCTGCAGGCTCTGGCTGCTGGTTATCTCCTGCTGGCCCATGGCTGCAGGGATCAGTTTGCAGCCTCTGCCCACAGGCTCTTACCTGGCTCAGCTGTGGCTGCAGGCTCCAGCAGCAGCTCCAGCCCCATCACACCCAGAGGGACCCCACAGCTGAGCTTTGACAGCAGCAACTCTCCTCCCTGGCTCCTTCTTCTTTGGGTCTTTCTGGATCCTTCCTTCTCCCTCAGGGCTCCTCTATCTCTTCCAAGTCCTTTCTCCAGGTTCTCGTCCTCAAAAAAAACCCTCTGATTGGCCAACCCACCCCTTTTATCACCCTTATCTCTATCAGTCACAGCTGTGACCCATTCAGGGCAAGGCTGTTCCTCTTCTTTAATAATTAGTACAACTGACTTAGCAGGGGAGAGCTCACCTGTGAACCCTTCTCCCACACCACAAGACTTTAACAGGGCCCAAACCCCTAAAGGGGTAGAGGGGATGCTAAATTCCATCTGACCCAGAGCAACTGGGGCCACAGTGGTGAAATATTGCTGGGAAAGTTTCGTCTGTATTTACAGAAATTGGAAACTTAATACAAAAGGCACCTGGCCCAAGACAGAGCGTGTGTTTGCTCAAGCCTTTTAGGGAAAGAAACTCACCATTTAAAATCTGCATCAGTGCTCCTCAATCCACCTTGATAATGCAAGGATTCATTTAGAAGCTGCTTTGACATATTGCACTCAGCTCTTTGAGCAATAAAATGCTTTTTTGTGCGGTTTTCCCCACCCCCCAAGTTTGGTTGCCCTCCCCACCACCAATCTAAATTCGCTTTTATGTGCTAGGAAAACAAAAAAAAAAGTGTGAATTTACCACTTCTGAACATCTTGTCCTCCTAATTTGTACAGAGCTGGTTTGTTCAGCACAGAAACAGTACTAGGAGCAGAATAAATTTAGCTGGGAGGCGGGCTGGGGGATGGCACAGCCAGAGGGGGAGCAGAGAGAGGCTCTGCAATGGTGCAAATTCTTGTGGTGTTCCGTGAGCAGATCTCCTCATGGCCCTGCCCTCCTGCAGCCTTGTTTCTGCCAGCTGCAGCCAGGTTGGAAATGCCACATCCATGCAAAGCCTCTCCATCTTTTTATCTTCTTCTTTTCCTCACAAATTTGCCTTTCTTCAGATGAATTGAATTTCAGGGTTTCAATTTTTTTTTTTAATTTTTCCTCTCCTCTTGCCAGCTCTCAGTTCCCTGGATTCCCCATGCCCTCTCAGGGCCTCTCACCCTCCTTTGACACACTGTGTGCTCTTCCCAACCCATCCTTGCCCTGCTCCTCTCCTTGGGCACAACTCCTTTGCTCCCTCACTTTCTGTCACTTTCTTCCAGACTCTTCCCAGTTCTACCAGCTCTATCCCAGTTGCCTCCTCAGAGTCCCCCATTTCTCCCCAGCCACAAAACATACCCAAGGCCACAGCCAAGGATGTCACTGAGCCTTAAGACCAGCATTATTAAGAATATGCAATGAAAAGGTGTGCCAGGGCCTATCAGAAAAAAAGCTGGGGACTGAGGTGAAAAGGAAAATTAACTAAAAGTGGAGAGCAAATATCTTTGTGCATCTGGGCCTAAAAACTGCATGGGGGAGCCTCGGCAAGCTGGGCCACAGACAGCCAGCTTGGGAAAATCCATAGCAGCAAATCCTCAAGTTAACCTCAGTGCTTCTTGAACCTCTTGCCTGTTCAATTTGAACCAATATTTTGGTTGGAATAAATGGCAGGTTTTCCTCTTTTGAAATAAAAAGGGCAAGTGGAAATCAGATTTTGTTATCTCAGAATATAAAGTCTTAACATTTTCTTCAATAAGGTAATGAGCTGATGACCTTTGCAAAGAAGAGAGAGAATGGCCAACTTCATCTCCACAGCATTAATTTTAGGTAACAGCTTCCTCAGCTGAGCTGCAGACAGGAATGGACAGAGCATTATCAGCCCAAGAGAGTGGAGTCTCCTTACATTTCTGGGATAGAAATGGGCATGTAAACCATGATAAGCAGTTATCTTCAGCCAGCAATTTATCACCAGCTATGAAGAGAAAGCAGGCCAGAATCTGCCCTGATAAAAGGCATCTTGCAGTATTTAATCTCCAGCACCATAATTTGGGGCATTTTAATCTTTTCTCTTCGAGTTAGAGTCTGCTAGCTCTTTGAGGTCTGAGGAAAGGTGAGGATTGTCACACTGGCAGAGCCAGAAATGTGTTAACTTGGCAGCAGAGATTCCAGAGGGCAGATCCTCACCCCAAGAAGATGGGTGAATGTGTGCTTCCATGGCCAGATGATGATAAATCCCCTTCCTGCTCTCCCAGAGGGGCAATGAGCAGGTCTAGCAATCATTTGGGGTTGCAGTAATTTGTGCCTCTCCCAAGAATCCCCAAAATGGGGTAGGTCATGCCAGGAGGCCTCAGAGCCAGCCCAGGAGGGGGTTGTTATAAGTACATATTATATTATTGGCTTTTCACAAATATTGAAATGAATGCTGTATGTATAATGTTGGAAAACTTTGCTGTGTGAATAGAGTTTCTTTTGTTTCTGCTATTAACAAAACCTAAAAATAGTAGTATGATAAATATATTTTTCTTGGGCTTTAACATGGTAATGTAAATTAACTAACTTGGTAACTAACTCAGAGAATGGTAAAAGACAATCAGGAGAGTGTTCCCATTCTTAGATTATCCAGTCTGGATGAAGATGATGGTGATGGACACCAGAGCCCCAGGGAAGGAATTTATTGATCATCCATTATCAGAGAGTGTGGCACAGGATGGAGCCACAAGGAGAAATAAAAAAAATGTTGATCTCCAGGATGGAATGGGGGGCAGACAGGGAGAACTCAAAGGAATGTTTTTGAATGAGGGTCTGTGAATATGCAACATGTTGATGGATTTAAAGCAGTGTTTTCTGAGTTAGTGTGTGCTCTTGGTTGAATGCCAAGTGCCCGGCCATTTAACTTTGCTTTATTGTCTTGTCTCTAATTGTCACTTATTAAACTTTTTTAAATTGTACCAGGAAAGTGAATCTCATTTTTCACAGGATGGATGTGGGATCTAAAGTATTAGTGCTTATATTTTTAAGATTCTGTGTTGTTTTAGTAGCTAATTTTAGGTTCCATATTAAGTATATAGTAGCTAATTTTAAGTTCCATATTAATCTCTCTTCACAAAGCAGTGAGACAAAATAATTCCTTCTCCAGTTTGGGACCAAGGACAACTTCCAGGCCCAAGAATAAAACCAACAGTGAAGTGAAAATAAAAAACAAGAAGGATGGAGCTTCATGACCTGAAGCTGTATTTGGACAATTAACTCCAATGTGCTGATGGACCAGAACTGATAAAAGTGTGAGACCTTGTGATCAGGTGCCCATTTTGTGACCATTTTGGGGCATCTTGGGTGTGGTCCAGCCGGGCTCTTGTGCTGCCCAGGTGTGCCCAATGAAGCCTTTTAATAAATCCCCAATTTATCCTTTTGCTCTGGCTGTGCTCTGCTCCAGATCAGCATCCAGAAGGCCTCACCAGCAGAGTCATGTGGCTGGGGCTCTCTCCAGGAGGATTTTCCCTTACAGGACAGCTGGGGGCTGTCAAAGGGAGGATGCATGTAAAGAAAGAAAAAGCTGCTCTCAACAGCATGTCCAGAACAACCCCAAAAAGGCTTATCCAGAAACCCTCTATTTCCTTAGCACAATTGTGGCCTAATAAATCAGAGCAGCTACCAGGCACACTCTATTAAAACCATTTTTGTATTTATCCAAAAACATACACATTTTCTCAGTTTGTGCCTGCAGAAACTGGAGCTGCGAGAGAACAAAAGCATTTGTGTCATCAGGCTTCTCTCCTGGCAGTGAGCAGGCCTGAGACAATTACATTTCCTTTTTTATGATTCCATCATTTCCAGCAGCTCCGTGAGTAACAGAGCTCCTGGCTGTGATGCCACCACGACCATGCCTTGCTGCAGCCATTTCTTCAAGAGCTGGAAGAGTCCCTCCCTGAAGCAAGGCCAGCCTGGGGGCAGTGGGGTTTGGCTGCCAAGCACCACAAATATGCTCTGTCCAGATCCTGGCAAAATGTCTGTGCAGAAATCTCTGTCCTAGCTTGGAGAGAATTCGGCTGTCCATGTGGGGCCCACTTGGCTCTGCAGGCCACCTTTTGGTCAGTCTGTCTTTTCCCTCTGAGAGTGGCATCAGTGTCTCCTGGCCCCATCTGTCACACAAGACCTGCTCCAGAAATTTCCGTGGCTAATCGTGGTCCCTGGGGCCACATTCCCTCACACTTCTCCTGAGGATGGCACTGCAAGGGAAGAGTGGTGGAACACAGCTGTCACTGAAGGAGTCCAGGTACAGGACTTCTGGTCTGCAGCAGATTGCTGTCATGATTGCATTTATTTAATTTTATCAATATAGAGAAATAAACATATGCACAGACCATGTTTATTTCACTCTATCAAATATAATTTTAACAAACATGACACAATTTTTACTGTGGAACAGAATGTCTCAAATATTATAAGTTTCAGTGCTTTGTAATTGTATTTCAATAGGCACAAGAAGTATTTTACTGCACAGTGAATGCATTTCATTAAAGAGTATAAATTTACACTCTGTTGTAAATGAATGTTCATTTTACACTGTAATTTTTTTTTTACTGCAGAATGTTGCCATTTTAGTATTCACTGTAATCACTCCACTGTGTTGCAAGCAAATGTCATTTACATGATATGTAAAAATTCAGAGAATTCAATTTAAGGGATCTCAGTCTGAAGTATAAATACATGCAAGCCACGTAACACAAATAAACTTACTCCAGATGGTTGCAGATAAAATCAAATCCTGCCATCACAAGAAGTAAAATTCCCAGTACAAATACAGGCAATTCAGTACAGCTTCTGCTGACCAAACTGGCCAGAAAAATTAGCACCAATCCAAACATAATAAATTTAATGAAGCTTTTGCCACTAATAAGAGACCAAGCATTATGTTTTCTAGGTGGCTAAACAGCTTTTCCCTTTGAATATTTCTGAGAATCCACATGGATTCCCCCAGCTCTCTGCCCCAGAAAGTACCCCACAGGTAAATATCTAGAAACAGACAACTATTGATACAATAAAATAAGCGATTCTAAAAGCAACAATGGTTTATTTGCCTCTCTGCATTACAGCTGCCTGGAGTACTTACAGTACAGCCCAAGAGCATTAACAAACAGCCAAGCTATTTCTCCTCTGTTGATAGCCACCTTATTGCTTTCAGCAGCTAGCAAATTAAACCTTCAAAATAATTCTCATGTGCACTGACTGTAAAGTGAATTTAAATTAAACTAATACATTACAAGGAAAGTGAGCACCTAGCCAGAGCTCTCAGCAGCCTCTTTCTTCTTCCCAAGCCAGGCTCAGGGCACACAAACACAGTCACACAGCCCACAGCTGCCACCCTGCATCTGCACATGCCATATGCTGCAGGACACACCTCACCCCAGCTCTCACACACACGAGTATTTGCAAACACCTCCTGATGATGGGAGATGGGGCAGCCCAGCCAAGTGCCACTAAAAGCAAACCACCAAAAGCCTTCCTGCCCATCTCTCCTCTGTCCTCCCCGAGCTCTAAAATGGCAATAAATCACCCCAGGCATGCTCAGCAGGTGGAAGCCTCTGGCTGGTCCTTAACAGGCGGACATGAAGCCAAAAAAAATTAGAAGTTACTGACTCAACACTGTTACACCAGGACAAGGAAATCTCGCATAGCCCTGCTGGTATCATTCTCCTCCTATTTATCTATCATTCCCAAGCCTCACATTCAGACCTTGCATTTTCTGATCCAGGGCAGAGCTGAAGTTTTAATTGCTCTGTATGGCTGAGGTGGCACAAAAAGAGTGGAAGTGGACAGATAGGTCTGAAGTGCTCCAAAACAGCCTCAAAGACAGCTTGTTTGCTCTTAGGCTGCTGGACCAAGACTGAAAAGCATGAAAATTCTGATGTGATTGAGAATAATTACGTTTCAAATAAGTAGTTATTCTTGGCAGTTGATGAAAGTCAGCTTAGATGAAAATTTGGGAAGCCAATTCTTATCTGTTAATTAAATAATAATTCATTAATAAACCATTTTAAATCCCATTCTTTTTGTTTCTGGGCACATACCAGTTTTGTCTTCTGCACCTCTAGCTTGAAGATTTTAGATTACACTCCAGAGCAATCTTAAAAATATCTGCTCTTACTCTAGGTCAAATTCAAGTTAGCCTCCTGCCAGTAACCCCCTGCAAGCCTCAATTGGATATCATAGCAGAAATGAGTCTTTAACTCTGGCATTAAGCACAGACAGGTTGGAGAATGGATATAATCAGAATTGGAGGCAGAAAACCTGACTGCATCAATGCTGTGAAACCCAGTGAGTATTCAGTACACAGCACAGAGTAGAGGAAAAAGCAGAAAAACGAGAGCAGCTCTTCTCAGGGTATTGCTGTTCCACAGGAATCATGGACAGGTTTGGGTTGGAAGGGACCTTAAAGATCATCTCATTCCAACTGCCTGCCATGGGCAGAGGCACCTTCCACCAGACCAGTGCCCGTCCAACCTGGCCTTGAGCACTTCCAGGGATGGGGCAGCCACGGCTTCTCTGTGCCAGTGGTTTATCTCCCTCTGAGTGAAGAATTGCTTCCTAATAGATAATCTAAACCTGCCCTCTGCCTACCTAAAGCCATTTTTCCTTGTCCTGACACTGTCTGCCCTTGTAAGAAGTGTCTCTCCCTCCTTTTTAGAAACTCCTTTTAGGTACTGGAAGGCCACAGTGGGGTCTTGCCTTCTTTTCCCTGGGCTGAACCCCAGCTCTCTCAGCCTACCTTTGTAGGAGAGGTGCTCCAGTCCCTGATTATCTCCATGGGCTCCCCTGGAATGTGGCTGGGTGCTCTGGGGGACTGCCCAGCCCCTTGCAGGGCAGGGCAAACACCATCAAACTCTAAAGGGAGGTATCATGGGGCACATCACCTCAATATCCAATAAGGAACTCCTGCATTGTGGCAAACACAAGTCCTGAAGGCTCATTTTCCTACCAACTTGTACATCACAACTCTCCTCACCCCCATGCAGTCACACATATGAAGCAGCCACTCATTTTATTACTCTGTGCAGTGCAGCTTTGATCACCAAAATCTGTTAGACACATTCTTGAGACATGTCCAGTTACTGCTGCCATTAGCACATAGTTCCTCCTGGATTACCCCTCAGCATTTTTAAAGCTGCCCATGCTGTTGCTTGGTACAAGATTGGCTTTGCCAGCGTTTAATTTCCTTATTCAACCTTCCTGATTTGAAGTTTCCAGCTCCAGTCCCTTGGAAGCCTGTAAGTTATGCATGGATCTAGAAGCAGAGCAGTTCAGGTGCCCTTTCAGAGCAAGGGGCCAACACTGCTGGACAGGAGCTGTGTTATCTGCACTGCAGGTCACAGAGTACTCTGTGTTTCCTGCTAATTAAATTCACTGTTGGAAACTCCTTACATCTCCACTGCAGAGCTGGATGTTGCCCCTAATTGCTTTTTCTAACAAGGTTATAAAAGTCACGCTGTTATGTCCAGCTATGTCAGGGCCCTGACAACTGTACATGACCAAAAGTGACACTAATACCACATTGTATTGTACCAAAATTGGATATTAATGAGAAAATTTCAGCCCTCTTTCTGTAGGATCTTATTGTGATCAGTTCAGAGCTGTTTTTACACAGGAGTGTTAAGGAACATTAAAATAAAACTCAAAGTGAAAATCTGGATATCTCTATAACCAAACCTAAATGATGTGTTAAGACACAAGATAGTCTGATAATATTATTAAATTAATAAATTAAATTATTAAATTAATTATAAAAATAGGTTAGAAAATTTCACTAATAGCATATTACAATTTGTTTTCTGCATCCCAAGACTGAAGTAAACTGAGGGGGTGAGTAGATGCCAGTGCAGATTTTTGTGATGACCGATTACGTTCCTTGGCAAGGAGCAAAGTGTGAAAAGATCACTGGATGATCAGATGCTTTTCCCCTGCTAACAAAGAACTTCTGCACAGTCTGACATTTGAACTAAATGGATAAGAGGGACAAACTTGAGACTATCCAAACCCATCCCAGATATCCTTTTTTCTGGATTCAGCAACGAATGAACCAGGGGAAAAAGCGAGTCAGCCCAGCCTGAAACAAGCCCCTTGACTCCAGCATGGTTGCTATTTCCACCTAAAGCCCACATTGCTTGGGAACCCCGCTCCTGTGGAAGTGTTCTCTGGGCACAGTCTGCTGTGCTACTGGCCAAAAGATTAATGCCCATAAAATTCAGTCTCAGATTATTCACCTGGGCCAAGCAGGAGAGAAGGGGCCCTGGTGTTCACATCACCACTGGGTACATTCTGCATCCCTCTGTGCTCCTGCACCCTCCCCAGAGGTCGGGGCAGAATTCATCCACACAGGCTTTGAAGTTTGGGATGGCATTATGGAGGGATAGGTGCCACTAGATCATGGGTATTTTTCTACAATTAGTAAGCAGGGGAAACTGTTCCTTAGAAGTGTTTATTGCCCAACAGCTTCAGACAGAGATACCTCCGTGCAGTGGGTAGAAGTACCAAGCTAAAGCAGCCCTGCAAACCAAACCCACGTGGCACAGGCTTGCCCAAAACCAATATCAATAAGAAATTAGCTAATGAATCAGTTCACCACAGTCTGGGATGTGTTTGGCCTAGGAAATGCTCACTAGTCCTACATATGCAACGTGTTTACATTAACATTTTAGAAATTTAGCAGCTTTCCAAGTTCCTTTATGTTTGCACACTGCAGAGATCTTTAGGAAAATCTGATAGGGAAGCACAGTGTACACTAAATTATTATAACAGACACCTGAATGAAAACAGACTTAGGGCAAGGCAGCTCCACTCGCTTTACACACAACTTACTTCTTTCTCATTGTATTCTTTATCTATTGCTGAGTCAAGAATAAAATCCAATTTTGTCAAACATTTTAAGCAAATTATAAAGGCTGGGGAAGAGTTCTGCTCCAAACCACTTTCTATTTAGACATGCCCTTGTCAGGGTAATAAAACATTTTATCCCTTTCCAACAATCAGATGTCAATAGCATCAAAAGCATCATCAGCACATCTCTAACTAAAAACTCCATTGAAAAAAGCTTGCCTTGATCAGGAGCTCACACAATGTTACATCAAGTCTTTCAGCTTACAGACAGAAGAAAAAGCTCGGGTTATTCTGTCCCTTTGCAACTCTCCCAAGTCCTTTACATCTCCACCAGGAATCCAGGTAGGACTTTGGTTTCTCTGGAGTGTGTTTTCAAAGCAGGAATTCAGTCTCAGTCTGATCCTGAGAGCAAAGCAAAGGGGGAGAACATTCACACAGCTCCCTGCAAGCTCCTCTTCCAAATGCAGAAACTTGTGAAAAACGTTTTCTCAGATGGCAAAGAAAAAAACCCGGAGGTTCGAAGCATTATTTGTTGTTCTGTGCCTGGAACACCCAAGAATTCCCTGAAATGAAAGAGGAGACCACGGGGAGCTGCAGATGTTCCCAGCAGCATCTCTCCGCAGCAGCACATCTTCTGGCAGCTGTGTCCCAGAGGCCTCGATGGCTCTAAAGCACTGAGATCCCAGTGGAGCTGCACTGGTGTCTGCAGCAGATGAGAGCAAATATTCACATTCTTACAAGACAGTTGTAAAATCACGAGGCACTTGACCGCACCAGCGGCTCAGCCCTGTTTTCTCAGATCATCACTCATTTCTTCACATGATGTAAAAGATAATAACTGCTTGTAATCAGGTGTTGGAATTGTTATAAGTACATATTATATTGGCTTTTCACAAGTATTGAAATGAATGCTGTATGTATAATGTTGGAAAACTTTGCTGTATTAATATAGTTTCTTTTGTTTCTGCTATTAACAAAACTTACCAGTGTGATAAATATATTTTTCTTGGGCTTTAACATGGTGATGTAAAAAGCTTTTGTAACTAACTCAGAGAATGGTAAAAGACAATCAGGAAACTCTTCCCATTCTTAGATTATCCAGTCTGGATGAAGATGATGGTTATGGACACCAGAGCCCCAGGGAAGGAATTTCTTGATCATCCATTAATCAGAGAGTGTGGCACAGGATGGAGCCACAAGGAGAAATAAAAACTGTTGATCTCCAGGATGGAATGGGGGGCAGACAGGGAGAACTCAAAGGAATGTTTTTGAATGAGGGTCTTATGAATATGCAACATGTTGATGGATTTAAAGCAGTGTTTTCTGAGTTAGTGTGTGCTCTTGGCTAAATGCCAAGCACCCAGCCCTATAACTTTTTGCTTTATTATCTTTTCTCCCACTGTCTTTTATTAAACTTTTTAAATTTACCAGGAAAGTGAACCTCATTTTTCACAGAATCTAAAAATACAGAGAGCCCTCAGAATATTTGGCCTGTAGGCCAAAGCTTAAAATTAAACACAGGGTTTAATTTGAGACCTTAGAAAAAGCTTCCAAAGATAGACATTAGAAGCAAAAATATAGATTTGTAGTTTAAATAGAAACATGTCAAGCTAAGTAGAAGAAAGTTTAGATTTTAGAATTTAAGATGTAGAAGTAGTTGTAAAGCTAATAAGAAGTTTTAAAATGTAATATTACAAGTTTGTGTGTCATTAGGTGATTGGTTAAGAAAATCTGCCCTGCAGCAAAATGTATAAAACAAAATAACTGATTATTGGGATAAAAAAAAGTAAATATTCTTGGTGGTGGTATTTTGTTGGTTAATAAATCTTTAAAAGCTCTTGTAACCAGAGTTCTTGTGACCTTCCGAACCACAAGTAGAGATGTGAGCAGAACTCACCCTCCCTGTCTGGGTACAAGATAAGAAGAAAATAAACTTCAACATCTAAAGCAGCTCAGAAGTCCTGTCTCTAATTTCTACAATCCATAAAATTCCCAATATTCAGGCACAACAGAGGTGCTCTGTTAGGGTGCTGCTGCCAGTGGTCTCCCCCACGATGGGCTCTGTGCTGGCAGGAATTTAGAGTGGCTCCGTTTCAAGAGGCTCTACAAGACTAAAAGCACCTGACCGGCGATGTAAAAAGCTCCCAGAAACTAAAAGAGGGAGAAAGATTTCAGCGTGTGCATTATGTAAAGAGTCCTAAGAGAATGACACGAGGGGCTCGAAGAAAGCTCAGCAGACCAGCACAGAGGATTTCGAGCTGGTTGCTGATTCTTATTTGCAATTCAAGAGGTCTGTGATTGATCAGACCATTGTTTCTTCTCCTCTAACTACAGCCCTTTCCACCCTCAGGGAAATGCCAAAGAACAAGGAGTGTATAATGCACTTAAGGTATAAACCTGTGGCATTTGGTGGATATTTTAACTAATGCTGGCATTTCATTACTGATATCAAATAAAGAATTACACAGCCTCATTCAGCCTGATTTCCCTCACACTATTCCAATCAGTAGCAATTGGAGCCTAAGTCTCAGCTTGAAGATTATATTTGCAAATTAGATCCTGGGGAGTGGGGGAGATAAATCTGTTAGTCCGTGGTTTGATCAAAAGTTTGAAAGCTAGTCTTATAACAAAAGGGTGAAATCTTGGCTGCAAAATCAACATGAGCCTCATCCAAAATTTCTCACTGCCCTTTTAATAGCATAAATGCTTCAAGCTAGTACATCTGGGTCTCTGAAACAGTGGCAGCAGTATTTCAAATATTCTCAAAGCCAGATACTTGGATGGACTTGAATTGGTGACAATAATTGTGAAGATCAGCTTCTCGGGCCAAATAGAAACAAGCCAGGAGCACGAAGGCAGGCTCAGTTGTCTCACAGGAAACTCTTGAGCAAAGCAGGATGCCAGGGCTTCAAAGAGGAAAAGCTGGAGGGCATAGCAGCACACGTGCTGAGTGGCAGAAAATTAAAAATTTTGATACTGCAGCTACTCCAAAACACGTATCACCGAGGCAAAGAACAGAAGAGAAGAATTCAGTGAAAAATGAGAAAATACTTGGCTTGTTTGGGGCATCAAATAATCAATATTTGTTCCCCAAACTGTAACAGATGAACCAAACTTCCTTTAGGGCACAGAAGGCACCACAAGCAGCATTCAGCAAAGCAGCACATGCCAGGGCTTTGCCATCAGTAGGATTCTTTGTGAACACACAGCATTTAAGGCAGGTCACAAAACAGCAAGACACCAGCTGCTTGCATTTACTTTTTTTTTTTTCTAACGTTTCTAAACCAAACTTTTCTTAAGACAAATCTGACCAAGTGATGTACAATCCTTTCTCTTGCTCTGACCATTTAAATCGATTTGATAAGCGAGCCAGATTGCACGCCAGTGCTTCCAACAATTAACTTGCAAGAAATCCTGTGAGGAACCTCAGTCTCTTTTCACACTGACTTTATTATACTCACAAAACTTTACACTTGTTCATATACAATGTGAAAATAAAACACTGCCAGGATAGCAGACAAATCAGTGACCTAAATGTTCCTGAAAATGAAATGATATATGACTTGGCTGTCCTGCAGGGCTTGCAGAAGCAGGAAGAAATATCACCAAATAACTTGAATTCAATAATTCCCCAGAAGCACCAGTTCCCATAACCTTAGGAAATTCTGGTACAGTCAGTAGGAGAAAATACATCTCTCTGGCAGCTAACTACAAAAAGAGAAAGTGGGATGCTCAGGATAAAGAAAACTAAAAAGAGAATTATACACTGCAAGACATATAGGAAGAGAAGGAGCAGAAGATTTCTGCTCTGTCAAGCAAAGGGTTACAGATCCATCCTGTGTTAACACTTCCTTAACCCATTTGATCACTACCACTTTTATTTTGTTATTTATTTTAAACCCTGGCTTTGAAGTGCTGGGTTATGGGAATGAAGTGAGAGGATGCATTACAAGGCATCTCTTGATCAGCCCTTTGGTCTGACCAGATGAGTTTCTTTTAATGCTGTGCAAAAGAAGCTGGGCAGGCCCTCAAGCAGAGGATGCTCCTGGCCTTAACTGGAGCCTGAGCAAACCATTGTCTCCCTGTTAGAGGGTGCAGTCTTGCAGCCCTGCTGCTGAAATGGTGCTTTGATCATATCTCGTGGAAAACTGGCAAGGGCAACCATTTAATGTCACATTTCTGCTGTTTCTCTACAGCTCTTATTACTTTAAGTACATAAAAAATGCATGGCTACTTATAAATCTTTGATTATATTCCAGACTAGACCTGTTACATTTTTCACCTCCTCTCCAGGATGAAGTCTGGAAAATGCACACGGCCCATACAGGACGTGGGATGCTCTGTAAATTGGAGCACAGGCATTCATTCAAGGGAGAGCAGCAGCTGTTCCCAGGAATGGGACCAACACCAGGAATGTGGAATTTGTCCTTTCAGCAAATAATCATGTTGAAATTGTGAGAGGCAGCCTCAGTGTTGCAGTGCTGGGGAGGCTGAGATGCTCCTCTGGATTGTCCCTCCCTCCATGTTCCTGCTGCCAGACAGAGCGTGATCCCAAAAACTCTCGTCAGGTGAGCTGGTAATAATTATTGTNCAGGAATGGGACCAACACCAGTAATGTGGAATTTGTCCTTTTCAGCAAATAATCACGTTGAAATTGTGAGAGGCAGCCTCAGTGTTGCAGTGCTGAGATGTTCCTCTTGATTGTCCCTCCCTCCATGTTCCTGCTGCCAGACAGAGCGTGATCCCAAAAACTCTCATCAGGTGAGCTGGTGATAATTATTGTTTTACAGCTCCATGCAAAAAGCTACCCTGGAAAGGGACATACCTGCCCAGGACAGCCCAGACCCCTGAAAAAGTGAAAGAGTAGCTACAAACCCACCTAGCAGCTGGAAGGACTCATAAAAGATTCATAGTGGCACGTTCATTGACCCAAACTCCTACCAACAGCTACTCTTGACAAAGACTCCAATGCTTTGCCCTTTTTGCAGGTATTCTCAACACCACTCACCCTTCAGCCCCACTTCTCCCATCTCCTGCTGCCTCAATCCCCAGAGGGTCAGGCAGTGACCCTCTGGGTCAAACTTGCTGCAGTGACAAGAACATCCCTGGAGAAAACTCTCCTACCTGGGAAATGGTCCATGAAGCTCTGCAGGCATTCCATAACACTCTGGAAAGCCAAAAGAACAAGGCTATCAAGGAGAATGCTAAGAAGATGAAGAAAAAATAAACACAGACATGCAGAACAAAGATTTTGATGTACACATACCACTGCCAGAAAGAGATCCCACTGTAATTCTTGCCACGCCACCCATTGCCTTGACACTTACCATAATCCAGTAGCTGTGCAGTCTTTCAGCTTAAAGCTGATTTTTGAAGAGCAGGTATTTCTCCGCTCATTCTTTTTCCCTTTTTTTTTCCTTCCTCCCACAGAGGTATTTTGACTGGATTTAGGAGTCTGAAACCTCAAGACAAAAAGCCCACCGTGAGTGAAGGAAGGGGTGGGGAAGGTTCCCTTAATCACACAGGTGGTGGTGAAGGGAGATTTACACCTGGGCCAATTCCCCACTAACCTGCAGCAGCTCCTGGTAGAAATGCCCCACTTTGCTCTTAATCCTTTTGTAGTGCCAGCCCAGCTTGGTGCCACCTCTCCTCTCCTCTCCTCTCAGGCCACTTTCCCCCCCCCCTATAACACACATGTTGCTGCATTTTACATTTTGAAACAAACTCCTGGTGCTCAGGTATTGTGCAGATTACAGCCAGCAGGCTCTCCTGTTTTCCAGCCTCCTCTTTTTTCCCAGCCAGTAACTGCTTGTTCTATGTATCAGGAGATTAGGAGGAAAATGTGTTCTTTCCATGAAGGCTGACACAGCTTTTTTTCCTCCATTTATACTGACTGATTTTTTTTTTCCCCACTGAGGTGTTACATGAGCTCCTCTCTGAGTTTCATTTTTTTGTCACCAGTGTCTTAAAATCTTTTAGAAAATGCATGTGCTGTTTAGCACACTATGGAGTGAGGGTAGGCCAGGTGTGGATCATTTTACATTGCAGGGAAATGAGGCCTCTTTTCTCCCTAATTATTAAATCTGCTTCTACAGAGAGCTTTTCTCTACTGCTAGGCTACAGCCCTCAGCTACCTGATGCCACTTGGTAAATATTCAAAGGTCACTACACCAGGATTTCCTCTGGAAGGCAGAGTTCCTAGAAACACGGGGCTGGGGTAAGGAAAACAGTCCTGTGTGAAGCTTGGCTCCCTAACAGAAGATGAGAATTTCTCAATATTTAGAGCTGGATATTGAGAAAAGGAAAAGCTTTGCTTCTATTTGCAACATTACCCAAGGAATATCAGTTATCAAAGAAGGAGAGGACACAATTTTACCAGGAGTAAAATTGTAATATGTTTAAAATGCTATATACTTTTTTTTTTTCTTTTTTGCATGGTGGAACATAGCAGATGTAAAAACCATTTGAAAGGTGAAGGATGCTAAGCAATGTTACCATGCAGGCATAGTGTCAAACTCACCTCAGATGACATTTCTTTTTCATGGAGGGATTGAAGCTTTCACCTAAAAACCTCTTTTACATGTTTTCCTTTCATTTTCTCCCCAATTAGCTTTTTCAGTGGCATTATACTGGAGGTTAATCCATTTAACTTCAGGGTTGTCTACATGAGGGCACTCGAGATAAATCCGTTCTAGCTAATGAAGGGTTTAAATTAAGGGCAGAGGAGTCAAACTGCAAGAGTCCATCTTAGGGACACTGTTCAAGGCAGCCTGGCCACAATAAAGCAGAGTTTGTTTCCACAGGGGACATTGTACAAGAGCATGTAGTGACAGGACAAGGGGGAAGGGCTTAAAAAATCGGCAGAGAGTAGGTTTAGAATGGATAACAGAAAACAAAATTATTTACTCCAAGGGTGGTGAGGCACTGGCACAGGTTGCCCAGAGAAATTGTGGCTGCCCCATCCCTGGATCAGGTTGGATGGGGCTCTGAGCAGCCTGGTCTAGTGGAAGATCTCTCTGCCCATGGCAGGGGACTGGAATGAGATGACTTTTGAGGTCCCTTCCAAGCCAAACCTTCTATGATCCTGTGCAGGCTGTGTGTGCAGGAGGCATCCCATTTGTCTGGGTACATCAGCTGTCAAACCCTCACAAAACCTGCAGTCCCACGTTTGCTCAGGACACCCTCCCCAGGACAGTGATGCCAGATGATTCCTGTCATTTTTCCTGTTACATATTTCTGCATTCTTTACACATGTATCTGCAACTTTGTAGCCTATTACTGCATTCATAGCCAGTTTTCCCAGTGCTTTTCCTGGCCCTGATAGGCAGAAAGACAAAACACATTCCAAAGCCCCTGTCCTATCTTGGTTCTTTCTGGGAATCAAGGCTGAAAAGAGCTCTTTGGGATGCATTTTCATCAACGACTTCAGTTTCCACCTGAGGAGGGAGGATTTAGAAAAGGGGAAATTACCTGGCCTCTTATATCTCTAATTTGTGATGTTTATCAAAAATGCTAATTTTCTAAACTTATAAAAAATGTGTAAAAACCCAAGTCCTCCCTGGAAAGAACACTGACCACTGGGATATTTTTAGTTGGAAAGCACTACCTTCTTCTCCATCAGCAGATAAAAATACAGCTGCAGAGAATAATTTAGTGTGGTAATAGGAAATAATAAAAAAACGCCAAAAACAGTTCGTTCACTGCCTCCTCAAAGGAACCCCTGTGCTTTTAAAAATCAACAGTCTGAAAATGAAGTGGGAGGTTAATGTGATCCCCTCGGTGCAGCTGAGTCTGCTGCACATGGAAGTGCTTTGGGTCAGGTTTTTGTGCTGGCACAAGCGTGTGGGATCAGGCACAGAGGAGGAGTCCTGAACTTTTCTGCAGGCACATGAATGAACCCAAGCTGAAGTAGCAGCACGGATCTGGCACTAGCCAGTCCAAAAATAGTAAAGAAATCCCTTTTCTACATTTAGCACTGTGTGGATGGGTTTCTGTGTTCATTGATGATCTCTGAGGCCAGCTCAACTTTTACAAGGTCTATAGCTCTTTTTTTCTACAGTTAAAAGAGTGAGGGGGTTTTGAATATTAGCATGATATTATCTTCCTTTTTGCTTTCACTGCATTCAGCACGTCTGGCTCCACTAAATAACACATAAATCTTAACTGTCTCTTACAGAAAGATTATTTTGAAAAAGGGTTTCTTGCCAGACTATTATCCATTTTGTACCACTTTTTCTTTCCTTGTTTTGACTTTTTTTATTCCTCTATGTGAAAGAGAGATTTTTTCCTCTCCTTGTTCTTTCTTTCTGTCCTGATCTAATTCTTGTGGCTGATATATAAGAGCACCGATTGAATGCAGTTTTTCATTTTGGCAGCTTTTCTTTTACAACAAATTCCATAGCATGATCCGACCAGTGACAAACGACCCAGCACTTCCACTTGGAATACTAAGGCTGAATTATCAGGCTTCCTGGGGTCTGATGGAGGAGATGCAGTGAGAATTAAAAAAAATTACTGCACAGGAGCAGTGGTGACTGATGTAGGGCCTGCACGCTGAGCCTTTGACCTCCACGGTTTCTACAGTAACTGTGCAGTGCATTGTGCTCTCTATTCTCAGGCCTGCCTTGGAAGCCAATTAAATTAAAAGGCTATTCATTTCATTCCATTTGTCTCCAGGATGCTCACATAGAAATGCAAACGATTCCTGTTCAGAGTTCCCTGCACCAGAGAAACTGATACTGTGCTGCTAATTTGTGATAACACCATAAACCAATATGCAATCTGCCCAGATTTAAGGGATGAGCACCGGATGCACACTGAACTTACAGAACACTGATTAGGGAGATCACAAAATTAAATCTTCTGAAGGGCACTGCCTTTCAAACCCTCGAGGCAGCTCTTTTTCTTGGTTTAATCAGATTGTTAATCGTTGCAACTCAGGCTTTCCAAGAGCCAGATTCATCAATACTAGGAGGCATGGATTTGAATTATTGAACATTTACAGTCTCAGGAAAGCTTGGTGAAAAGCAAAGCTGCAAAAGGTGGTTGGTAAGCACTTTGCTGCTTTAAAAAAAGCAATGGAGGAACTGAGAGAATATTTCCCAGTGAAACCAAAGAATCATTTGAGGACTGATCCATCAATTTGAACAACAGAGAAACATAGTCCCAAATACACTGTCCTCTTAAGGACGAGTCTTCATCCCAGCTCAGGGAGAAATTAACATTTTTGTTAAACCACAGAAAACAAATTGACATGAAACATTATTATCCTGTGTGTTTATTCTAAATTAAGCTTGTGCTATAGTTCCCCACGCCACTTTGAGCAAGTGTAATTTCAGATTTGGAGGGAATGACCTTCACATTGAAGTGAAGCAGGACTTGAACACCATCCTGCAGGACACGAAATTACATCCTGCAACCTGCCATTTGTGGATCATTTTTGCAGGCTAGCAACCACAAATTGGAACGTGCCTATATCATCAATGGCAGATCAAATGTAAAGGCTCTTCTAATGGCCATGTTGCTGAAGGTTTGTTGATAGAGAAGATATGGGTTTGTAACAGAGGCAGCAGCCTCCACTGCACTTTATCTGGACATGGCTGGCAGGGTGTAATAAGCTAAACGAGGCTGAAATGACAAAAATGTCTCCAGGCTCATGAAAACCTGGAACGCTATTTCTTGAGAAACCTGGCAGTTTAGACAAAATTGTCAAACACTTAACTACCTTTGTCAGAGAGATGAAAGCGTTCTGGCCCAGAGTCACTCACCTGCAGTGCTAAAACCCACGGACCTTCCACCAGGGGTGAGCTTGAACACGCTTCTCTGGGCTGAGAAAATCAACTTGCTTCCCCCTGCTATGATTAAATTAGTTCTGTTTTCTTCCCTCCCTGACTCTCAATACAATCCCAATCAGTTACTGCAAGTATTAGAAGAGGGGAAAAAATTGAAGTGAGAAACTGGTAAGTGGGAACAGGCTTTGTAATGTGGGTTGGGAAAAGAAGCAAATATGAAAATTTCAAGGAGGCCACTTCAGGCTGTCTAGTCATCCTCTACTATTCTGGCTAGAATAAACTCAATAAAATGAAGGGTGAGTGATTTAGAGATGACTGAAGGAGAAGCCCTTTTCAGACTGAGGATTTTATGCCGCAGAGCATCAAACTGGCCTGCAGTTTAGCTGGCTTCCAAAAAAATAATATATATTTCTAATTGTAATAACGTGTAATGTAAATGTAGTGCATTGCAAACCAAAGCACCTGGAGGGGTTTGTACATATTTGCATTCAACAGCTCAGGGGGAACAGCAGAAAGCAAGATATGCACAATAAGGACCAGGAACTCTGGGCTGGCACATTTTTCTGTAAATTGCCCTCCTGTGAAGTTTCTTGATCCATCTCTTGACCCTGCCAGACAAGAAGAGGCTACATCATAAAATCCACAGGTCTATGGGATATAGAGCTTCAGGTCTTTCTGTGTCCTTTGCTGCCTAATTTCCTTGCTTTGAGATAGTTTTCCTTGTTACTGTAATTCCTCTGCAGAATATTAACCTTGACTTTGATGCAACAGGGATGGGGAAAAACTTCTTTTACCTGCCTCAGTTGTGCAGCTTAGGTGATGAGGTCTCCAACAAGAAAACTCTGTCTTGGATAATTTATTTTTGTTTGGTTTTCTAAGTATAGCAACCAATTTCTAACAAAAACTCCCACAGCTTCTCTAAGCTTTCATTTTTTTCTATGACAATTTCCAAACTAAGGCTTTTTCTGAATGGGATTCCATTTGAAAGGAGAGGACAGAAAGTAGCCAACATGGATTTTTCAATTTACTTTTCCTAAATGAAAAGTGATGTTTTAAAAGACTAATTTTTCTTTTCTAAAAGAAAGGTTACATTGCAGCTTTCTGTTGCCTTTACAGTTTCTCCCTCCAGGATTTTCTAAACAACAAAGGCTCAGCTAGTTTTGAAGGAGAACCTGATTTTATAGAAGAAACAACATTTAATTAAAATAACTAATGATAAAAAGAAGTATAAAGGAAAGGAAAGAAAACTTGTTTCATGTTAAGGACTTACCAATGCATTCTGGACAAGATGTGATGAAGACATTAACTTGTTTTTTGTTTGTTTGAGGCATTCTTCACAATCACTTCAGGCAGGGTGTCCTGTCCAGAGGTATGAGAAGACCTGAGTTCTGGAAGCTTCTTCCTGTGAAAGTAACAGAGAAAATACACTTTTAAACATGGGAAAGTATCTGGCCATCCTGATGGCTGTGAATGGTTAGCAGATATTGCATCCTGCACCTACTCTATTGTTCTGCTTCTGTGTTTTTGTTAGGGCAGAAAATTGAGAACTTCTTTGCATGACAGTGCAGAAAATAAATGGAAAAAACACCCTAAAATAGCTTTAATTTTCTGTGTAATCCTGAACATTTTTCATATATAGTGTTTCCATAAATAAAACGCATTATCAAGGAAGAAAAAAAAATTAGTGAAGAATAAATCAATGGGAATTTTTAATGACACACTCTTGTTATTCACTAAAACATGGCAGCTCATTTTGGGCACACATGCCACGTGCACTTGATGATGCTTACAGAGAGCACCTGTTTCTCACTAAGAGTAAATTCAGGCAGGCTTGGTGACTTAGAAGAGGACATCTCTAAAAATAAACCTTTCTTGAGGAAGATAAAAAAAAAATCTGAGTCACATCATCAATAAAGGATTGCTAAAGAAAAAATCTTCTGAGACTTAAAAAAAAACAAGCTTATAACTAGACCCCTCTTAAGGTTGTTGTTTTCCAAGGAAAGCTAGTGAGGTAAAAGGAGTACCAATATAGAAGAAATTATTTTATCAGTTCATTTGTCTAGAGGTTTAAGCCATGAGGACCAGCAACATCCTGGCTTGAAAGGTCAAATGTGAAGCGCATGAGTAATTAGATTTGAGAAATTAGGCCAAAAGAAGCTCCAAAATCAGGGAGTGTTTTGATCAAAACCTTGGAGTATCTCTCAAGTAAAGGAAAGTTAATTAAATAAAATGTTTAATGACTGATTAGAGCGTCCATTTGACCATCAGCTTCATCTCACATTCAGCTGGAAAGCTGAAGAGACCTTTTTATAACTTCATTGGAGCTACCTTGTGGAACAATTGAATGGTGTAAAAGCTTATAATGCAGATGCACAGGTACAACCCTTCCAGCTGCTGGCTTCTGCTTCTGCCTCCCCGTGCCACACACACCCACCACCACCTGGGGACTGCCTCTGAAGGGGGCTTAGCTGCAGGAGCAAGTGGAGTTTTCCTGCCCAGCATCCCAAATTCAGAGTTCCTGCAGGAGCAGGAGAGCCACAGGGCTCAGATCCCACTGAGGGAACCTCCTGAGCAAAGAGCTTACCTGGTAATGTAGAGATTATTTTGGAGGGTTGGGGAATAGGTAAGTGAATACTGAGAGGATGAATACCCACCTGTCAAACTGCTGAAAGTGATTCTTTTGATTCCCAAAGAACTGCAGAGCACTTCCCTGTCCAGCCAAAGAGAAGAGATAAAAGCCTTGGCTCAATCAAGCATTTGGATTTTCAGGATGGATTGGCTCAGTGTCTTCTTTGTGGCTGGCTCCACAGCAAAGCAATGGAAGAAGAATGAGAAGCTTTGCAGACAAGTGAGGTGACACAGCTCATCAACATGCAGCACTTCATGCCATGCAGCACCCTTGCATCACATCTCAATGGTACCATTTATCTTTATAATCTTTTTTTTTTTTGCCAGACTGTATTTAATGTCTTTCTTTGCCTGACCTCCAACTCTTCTGTCAGAGGTGGTACAGAGAATATGCAGCAAGAGCAGAGGCAGAGAGAAGTCTCAGTTTGTATCTCAGTCTTTGTGACTAATCACTGAGCAGCATCTCTTCAGAACCAACAATCTCAGAAATGTTCCCATATGTTCAAGGCTGACTCTGTGCACGTTTGCTAATCAGCTTCAAATTACAATCAGGCCATTAGAACACAACTTTGCCAAGCAAGTGGCTGAGAAGATCAGCAAATACTCACCAGTGAGAAGAAAACAGAGCTTTGGAGGGGAAAATTTGACTCCCACCAGCTTCTGGCTGATCAGCCACAGAGCCTGGGGGGGACAGAGCCCTTGCAGAGGAACCACACTGATGGGATCTCTCCCTCATGACTGAGGACAGGAGCAGCCAGGCTCTGCCTCTCCTCTTTCCCTCCAAAAACAACCCTAAAATAACTACCTGCAATGCAGAATGGATGTTATCCAGACAAAGCCCCCTTGCCATGACTGGTGAAAGGAATATATTTTTTCTTCTGTAGTAGCCTCACAGAGCAGCAGGGTGCTGAGTGATTCAGCTTTTCTTCACAGTAACAGCAGCACAAAAGAGTGCTCCAGTCCTGCCAGGCTGGCATCAAGCTGCCTTCTCCCCCTGCAGACCCACAGGGTGTGCCCCAGGGCTCCTGCAGCAGCCCCAGAAGCACAGCCCATGGTGCACAGGTGACACAAGTGCAGGGGATACCTTAGGTTTTAGCTTCTATATTTTTCAGATTCTGTGCTGTTCTGGGGGGTAGTTTTAGGTTTCGTATTCAGTGCTACTGAGCTCTCTTCACAGAGCAGGCAGACAAAACAATTCCTTCTCCAGCTGGATACCAAGGACAACTTTCAGGCCCAGGAACAAAAACAAGTGAGAAGAAAAAATGAGGAGGATGGAGTTTCATAACCTGAAACTGTAATTGAACAATTAATTCCAATGTGCAGATGGACCAGAACTGATAAAAGTGTGAGGCCTCATGATAGGGTACCTATTTTGTGACCATTTTGGGGCATCTTGGGTGTGGCCCAGCTGGGCTCTTGTGCTGCCCAGGTGTGCCCAGTGAGGCCTTTTGATAAATCCCTGCTTTATCCTTTTGCTCTGGCTGTTCTCTGTTCCAGGTCAGCCTCAAGAAGGCATCACAGCCTCTCCCTCTTGTGCATTCCTAACAGAGCTGATGCTGATGCTTTAAACCCCTCATTTCCTCCTGCTCTCAACTTGGTGCCCTGCTTTGGGTGCATCATGGAGGCCTCTGCAGAGGGAAAAGCAGGTGTAGGAGTAGCTAACAAGATCCTCATTAAGAGCAGACTTTGATAGAGGTGACAAGCCAAATCACTCCCAAATTTCTGCTTCTCAGCATTCAGCTTTAAGGATCACTTGATTTACAGCCAGGAAAATTACCTGCAGTGATACTGCTGGGAAACTGGAGCCTCCAGTCATATTTAGTTTCCATTTCAGCTACTCTGCGTTGAATATTCCCCTTGGAAATTCAGAGGGCGACTACACTGTCTGTTATATATGTTATATGAAGACAATCAGAATAAGGTATTTGGGCACTGACCTGCTTGAATTTATTTTTCAGCATTTTCTCCTTCCCACCCCCCACGTACATTTAGAAGCATGAAATAAATTCACCCCTCCTGGCTCAGTTCTATCCTTTTTCAATGACAGAATACTTGAGGTTGGTAAGTGAACTGTGCTGGGTTGGGTCATGTTTTCAAATGAAGAAAAGAATGCCCCACAACCCCGAAGCAGATTGATATAATTTTGGTTTCATAGCTGACAATCATTTTTCATCATTGTTTCAAGCATGAAGGATTTAGCAATGGCTGCATAAAACTTCAGTGGCACAAACCTTTGATGTTCTGTCAAGCAGCTTTGCTTTTCTCCCTGTCATACAGACTGCAGCCACAAATTACTCCCTGGCAATCCTAGGTGAGGATTATGAAGATTATTAGAAAAAGATGAGGTTTAAAGGGTTATTAGAAGTACCTTTGGGCTTCAGCAACACACAAGCACGCAACTGTGTCCTTCACAAAAATCCCGATTTTCTTATTTAAATGTGCTGCTGTTCTTTCCTCTCTCAACCGATCTCTTTGGTTGAGCATTTTCACCTCAGATTCCAAGAAATCAAACTGTCAGGAGCACGGCCTCCTAAGAGAAAGCACTGAAACAAACAAAAAATCCAGCATTAGCAATCTGCTTGTGAGCTGCAAACACATGCACAGAGGCTGAGCACAGCACATGCCTCTCTGAAAGGACATTTGTGCTGCCTGGAGTGTGACTCTGCAGGATAAAACTACGTGGCAATATGGCATTAGAATATAAAGTTATCATTTATTTGAAACTACTGCCTTCACAAATGATGTGCTGTTTATTTCCCTAGTTTGGGAAATATTTTTTTGTTCTGGCTTGAGTTCCTCTGGGCTGTCCTGAGTTTTCTTGTGGACACCCATTTAAATTATACAGGCTAAAATGTTCTGTGCTTTCTTTTATTAATTGTTTACTTTTTTCATTGATAAAAAGAAACAAACTTTGGGATTTTTAGTTAGCTTATTATTTTTAGAATAATTATTTTTTAATTTACTAAGGGAGAGGAGCCTCCCTTTCTGTCTTAAAAAGCATGTTCGCAGAAAGCATATTTACCCTTTTCATTAATTTAATCATGTGTCAATATTAAAAAATCAGCCAGTCAAAACCAAACCAAAACACAAAACTTCTTCAAGTAATTGAACTGCCCAAGGTTATACAAGGAGTGGAGGTTAAATGTCAGCATCTTCCTCAGAGCCTCAGAAATTAATGCTTCAGATCATTACTGAGGTATTTGAATTTTAGAATGATGCTTAGGCTCCACTGCAAATATTTCACAGGAAACTGCCCTATTTCAGCAATCTCTAATGCCATGTGGAAAGAGCAGAGCAGTTTAATGAAAAGATGAGAGGGAAGAAGGGGAGTAACTAGTAATAAATCTAAGAAATAAGCTTAGCTGTTTGTACGAGATTTGCAGATGAGTGTCTCCTAAGCATAATCATGTACAGGCAGATAGGTATTGAGATCCCCAAAACTGGGTAATTCCCTCCAAATGCCTCAGATTTCATGGCTTACAGGATTTAAAGTGACCTCTTCAAAGACTAGGCAGTGCTGAAAGTTCAAATCAAACAAACTTTCCTTTACACCTTAAGAATTCCATGAGACTATACAAGCACCATTTAAGTGATTAGTTTTTGATGTGCTTATTTCTCAGTATTTAATTATCAAATACCTCAATGAACTCCTCAGGATAGAGCTACAACTCAGAAATTATTCACTGAAAAGAGCTGTTGAATAACATTTGACACACACAGGAATCCATTTGTAGATAATCCTCTATCAGCAAAATTCATTGACTAAATTATATGTGGTTAATTATTCACCCATATCTCACCACACAACTTTCCCTCCTCCCCTTTGACAAATTCCTAAAATGATCAAAATGCTGATCACAGCCCAACAGTTTATGCAGCCTCTTGCCTCTGTCTCCCTTCCAGTTCCTTCCCTCCAGCCCTTTAGCAAGCAAACCCTTCTGGTTCAGCAATTTGGCAAACCAGGGAAATTTTGACTTGCAATTATACAACTGCTGCAAGGCACTCCAGTCAGCAGGAATGCCATCCAGGGGATTCACAGATGTAAAAATGCAGAAAGAGCTGTCCTTCCCTGCCATGGGACTTCAATTGGAAATGCAGCCCTCAGTTCTGGAGGCTTTGATTTATTGGAGGGAGTAGCAGTGTGAAAACACTGTCAGGCTTCTGCAGCCACTGAGATATGAGACTGATCCATTCCTGGACAGCATGCTCAGAAAAAGAGCAGAAAAATATAAATTAGAAGATCCTGGAGGTGTGGGATGGGAGGAGGAATCAGAAGGGTAAACTCAGCTTGTGATTAGCTTTACATCCTGAGAAACATTAAACAAATTCTGGCTGCTTCATGAATCACACCTTGCCTTTCCCAATTGTTCCTTTATCTGTAATTCTCCAGCACAAGCACAGAGCCACACTCTCCCTGCTCCTGGCTTGCAGCCACCTGGGCCAGCAGGATCTGCCTGCTTTGTTGTGCTCCATTTCCCACACATCTCCTTTAGAAACCCCTTATTAAGATCTTAGACCTGAGGTATTTTGAATTCTGCTGTGAAATCCGTACTTAGGGAAAATGCTGCTTTGGCTGACAAGGCCCTCCACCCATCTGTGGCCCTGGGGCCGTGCTCTTTCCTTCCCTTCTCTTCCCATGATCCCACTTTTTAAGGAATCTCTTTTAGACTACAAAAATAAACTCTCTTTTCCCACCCCGTCTGCACAGTGCCTGGTTTATACTATTTATATAACAGCTCTCTAACTATTAAAGGGTAAAACTGCAGCTACAAAATTCGTGCTGCACGTAGTTCTAAACCTGAATAAGCTTTCTCTTTGCTTGTGACAGTTTGTATTGAATTCTGTGGTCCAAGGCCTGATGACCATTCTTAGCCCTAAACCAGGCCCATAACTTCACATCTGATTCGTGGAGTGTAAGATTCTGTGTGATAAAACGTGTCCTATCCTAATCCTGTTTGCAATTGGTCCTCCTCTGCACTGACTGATCACAATTAGCCTGTAAAGGTTTTCTTTTTTGCTCCTGTCCTGCACATGAGCGTGGAATTTCTGAAATTCCCTGGAAAAGTATCACCATTCACACCTGTGGCTCCTCAGACAAAAGGGACCTTTCCAGCAGAGTACATTCGACTAGACCTTCTTGCAGAGTTGTCCTCTCAAGGCATTTCTTAGGGCTTTTTCCCAGGGCATTTCCTGGGCTGATGTGGGCAGAGATGACAGGAGAGCCTGCAATTTTTGGGAGGGGGAATGGCTGCAGCCCTCAACTAGTCATTTTGCAGCTCACCCTCTGCAAGGCAGCTCTATCCCACGTGGTAAACAGGATTATTTATTCTTCTCACATCTCATTACTAATGCTTTCCATGTATCCTAAGTAGACGAGCAACCAGCTTCTGTCCTTGGATACCAGCCCAGTTCTCCCTGACTTCAGCAGCACACACAGACTATGTGAGGGAAGAATTCAGCTCCATGCAGCATTTGCACTGCATGCTGGTTATTAAAGCAGCCACCAGCTCCTGTTTCATAAGCAAAGATATAAATTCCAGGCCATTACATAAAATGACTTTACAGAGCGCTTACTTAGCTGCAGCTACAACTTGCAGAGCTCTGCTCACCCTTCCGAGGAGGAGCAGGGACAGCCCCTCTCCCCTGCCCTGCAGAGGGGCTGGTACAAAGCAGGAGGAACATTGCACATCCATCTCACCCACTGCCTGGGCCCCAGGGGGAACTCCAGCTGAGTTCTGAGGGCAGCAGGGCAGGGAGGGACCCCGCAGTGTGTGAGACCCCACCTGCAGGGTTGCATCCAGATCTGGGGTCCCCAGCACAGGAGGGACATGGAGCTGCTGGAGTGAGGCCAGAGGAAGCCATAAATGATCAGAGGGATGGAGCAGCTTTCCTTGAGGAAAGGCTGAGGGATTTGGGATTGTTCAGCCTGGAGAAGGCTCAGGGGTGACCTGACTGTGACCTTCCAGTGCCTGAAGGGAGCTACAAGAAAGATGGAGATGGACAATTCACTAGAGCATGGAGTGACAGTTCAAGGAGTAATGGTCCTAAACTGACAGATAGTAGATTCAGATGAGATATTAGAAGGAAATTCTTCCCTGTTACAGTGGTGAGACACTGGCACAGTTTGCCCAGAGAAGGTGTGGATGTCCCTGGACTCCTGGAAGTGTTCAAGGACAGGCTGGATGGGGCTCTGAGCAACCTGGGAGAGGGGAAGGTGTCCCTGCCTACTTCTGGGGGATTGGAACTGGGTGATCTTGGAAGAACCTTCCAACCCAAAGCATTCTGTGGTTTTGTGATTCTGTGGAACATCAGAAAAACCAGTCAGAGACCTGGCAGCTGATCTAACCTGAAAAGGTGAGATGGTGCCTTCTTGGTGAGAGAGACTGCTACAGAGCAGAGCAATTTCCAGGCCTCTGTTAGGTATCCTGTGCCTCTTTTCTTTTTCTGCAAAGCAGGGCTAATGCTTTCCTCACACACAGGTGATAGGGAGATGAAAGATTCTCAAAGATTAAGTACAGTCCATAAAAACATGACAAGCTTGATTCAATATAAGCTGGCAACCACTGTAAGTTTCAAAAGCAATTCCATTCACAGATTTTAGTGCTGTTTCAGAATGTTAATGTCTACTCTGCTGCTGCAGTTTGCTTTGCAAACCCACAGCTGTCAAATAGAAGTCATTAGGGGAAGCAGGGAGAAGCCAGAGTTTTTGTAAGGAGTGATCAGGAGCAAATTAATTCATGTTGGCTATGAATTTTGCATCAGTAGATTTCATTGCCAATCCAGGTGTAGCAAACAGTTTATATTCCCCCTCTGGCTATTGTTCTGAGCTGTCTTCAGATGCAAACTGACCTCCCTAAATTGCTTTATAGGCTGTTAACATGGCAGAGATGTTCTTTGCAGCTGATAACCCAAGGCTGGAACCTTCAGGCTAAAAGCTGACACGGGAGCTCATGTGTACGAGCTCACTGGAGCTGTGCTGATGGATAGCAAAAAAAAATTGTCTTCTGAAAAACAATTGTGGGATGAAGGCAGAGTCTGCTATGAACTCGTTGGCTCTGGAGTTTCAGACAACAGCTTTTAAATTTTTTTTTTCTGTGCAGGGACTGTCAGAGGTGTGTGCTCCCACCACCTAACCAGTGACAACCCATTGCCCACACAGTGGTACCAACAAACAGAGCACAATATTCCAGGCTGAATTTAAAAGAAATTAATTCCAGCTAATTTACCTGATCCACAGCCCGGCTCCAGAGACAATTTCACAGGCACAGTCAAAGGAGCAGGAGTGTGTGAACACCCCTAAAACTGAAGATTGTCTGGGGAAACAAACCTACTTCTGGTGGCTTTCCCAGCAACCAGCCCTCACAGAAATCACCCTCACCTGATACCTCCAAACAGCAAATCATTACAGCCCTTAGATTAGAAGTCAATTCAAAGGAAAAAAAGAGAGAAAAGGCAAATAGAGGCCCCCCTGACACTCAGTGTTCAGGGCTCCATGTCCATTGTTAAGAGCCAATAAAAAATTTCTTCCAGAAACTCTTTGTGCCCCTTCCATGGCCCCTCACACTGCTGGTTGGTGGCATGCTGCAAACCTCTTCCTGCCAGAGCTTTAAACACTGCACACCACTGGCTCCAACTTGGCACTTTTTCCTCAAGATTAAATGGGCTGCTTGCAGAGACAGACAACTCAGTAACTTCAAAGCTCCCTGCCTTAGCTAACAAGAAACAAATTGCTTCCCCAGTGACTCCTCCCGAGGGAGTAATGCAGGATAAACCTGTGATATTTGCATTAATTCATCTTTAAACATAAAGCAGAATAGATTCTGTTTCTTTAATAAATTTTCACATTATTTAAATGGACTTGTTTTAAAAGCCAATAACATGTTTGCTTTGGGAATATTTTGCATTTGTATTTACCTTTTGGCTGCTGGCTCATTATATGGGAAGATCTATTGGAACTAAAGCAGTTGAAGATTATAAAGATTCTAGAAAGGACTTAGATCTGAGGCCCCTTTAATTGGGATTTTCAGCAACGTTATTTTTCCCCATTTAATGACATTTAAGGATATTGGGAATCTTTTGGTGACAGATCCCTTGCTCCTGAGGAGAGAGGAGCTTTGCTGCCCCTGTCCTGATTCCTGCTGCCTGTGGAGCAGGTTTGATCAGCAGGTACCAAAGCACTGCTGAGGAGTGGGATTTCATGTGCCCTAAGGATTTGGAAGAGTGCAGGGAACAGAAAAGAAGGATAATTTTTTTCTTGTTTGCTCACAACAAACACCACAGCTTATGTGAAAAATGAGGTTCACTTTCTTGGTAGAATTGAAAAGGTTTAATAAAAGACAATAAAGGCAATAAAGCAAAAAAAAAAACAAACAAAACATGGCCAGGGTGTCTGTGGCAGTGAGCCAGGAGCACACCCTAACTCAGGACACACTTCTTTTAAATGCACCAACATCTTGAATATTCATACACCCTCATGCATTACTTAAAAACATTTCTTTGAGTTCCCCAACCTGTTTCTCTTCATTTCTGTTAGTTTTCATCTGTTGCAGATGTTCTGATAACAGATGATCAATAAATTATTTCCCTGAGGGTCTGGTGTCTTCCTCATCCAAAAGGACAATCCAAGAATGTGAAGAATTTCCTGACCATCCCTTCACCACTCTCTGAGACAGCCACAGAAGCTCCTCACATCACACCACTATTGCCAAGTTTTGCAAATAACAGAAATAAAAGAAACCACACTGATACAACGAAGTTTCTCCACACTACACACACAGCACTCCCTTCAATATTCATGAAAAGCCAACTTTATAATATATATTTATAAAAGGTTACAAGGTGCTCACTCATTCTGTACTTCTCCAATTATGTCAAAGATTTTTGAGACCATTATTGGGGCATTCCTGCAATGCCAAGTCTTGCTTTAGGATTCATTATCCAGCTACCCACACTTCCCTCTGCTGCCAGGAGAGCTCTGCAGCAGAGCAGGTGTAGAAGGGACCCCATATATTATAAATGCATGTTATAAAGTTGACTTTTTGCAAATATTGAAGGGAGTGCTGTGTGTGTAGTGTGGAGAAACTTCATTGTATGAGTTTGGTTTCTTTATTTCTGCTATTGGCAAAAACTTGGCAATAGTGGTGTGATGTGAGGAACTTCTGTGGCTGTCTCAGAGAGTGGTGAAGGGATGGTCAGGAAATTCTTCGCCTTCTTGGATTGTCCTATTTGGATGAAGACCCTCAGACCCCTAGGGCAGGAATTTATTGATCATCTGTTATCAGAAGATCTGCAACAGACTGAAACTAAGAGAAATTAAGAGAGACAGGTTGGGGAACTCAAAGAAGTGTTTTTAAATAATGTGTGAGGGTGTATGAATATGCAACATATTGATGCATTTAAATCAGTGTGTTCTAAGTTAGGGTGTGCTCTTGGCTCACTGCCACAGACACCCCAGCTGTGTTTTTTTGTTTATTGCCTTGTCCTTATTGTCTTTTATTAAACCTTTTCAATTCTACCAGGAAAGTGAACCTCATTTTTCACACTGCATCGCCCCAGTCAGCATTTCAGTTTGACCTGACAGTAAAAGTGGACTTCAGTGAAATGCTGTCATTGGAAGGACCTGAGGCACGACTCAGCTCTGGAAGGGAGAGCGGATGCATGCACAAATCTGTGAGGCCCTGTAAGCTCAGATATCCATCAAAGCCAAGGGAAACCTTTCTGGGGCTCACTCCTCTTGAGCCCAACGAGTTCCCAGGCACTCACAGCATTGCTGTCCTGAGAAAACAGAGCTGCTGTGCTGTTTTCATCGCTGGCCCAGCCCATAGGAACAAACGTGGGGTGTTACCCCACTGCCTGAGCACCTGCATCACTCCCAGCCTTTGTTTTAGCCCCTGATTAGTTGAAAGAAATTAGCTGTCACACAGAAATCACATCCACTCACAACCCACGGCTTGGGAACGTTATTTGTGCAAAGATTCTCTTAAGGCAGACATGAGGTTCTGCTTTTTTTAATAAAGTTCACAACAGAGTGTTATGAAGTGGTGGGGGAAATCAATACTTTGGTCATTGGGTAAATACTTTTGAGTTCTTTACAGGCTGTAAGGATTACTGTTTAGCCTCTCCAATTCCTATCATGTGCAAGTGTTTCCTATATTAACAGGAGAAGAGTGATTTGTGGGCAGTAAATGGGAAACAGGACATCAATTTAATGGGGCCATTTGGGGTTAGCATAAAATGACAGAACAGCAGGAAGCAGTTAAAAGCTTCCCTCCCAGCAATCAAAGCCCTGCAATTTTGAGTCTTTTTCTCCAATCAAGTAGTGTATTGATGAGAAACCAGTTCTGATAATGACCTTTGACAGACCTCATTCTGGCCTTCTGGTAAGTAATTTCTCTAACTATGTGTCCTACGAGGAGCTCAGCAAATTCATGTCATCTACACAATCACTTGTGATGCATGAGAAATGGCAGAAACCAAGGGTGAGAGATTTCTTTTCCCTTAACTTGGCTGAAATTTTTCCTTTGAAGGCTCCTGATCTCAGCCTGAGTTGCTGGTATTGCTTTTTCTGTGTGCTGCTTCCTCTCCTGTCTGTCCCAGCTCATTGAAATTATGGATAGACCATCCTTACTAATTCATCAGTCCTCCTGTGACTCAATGCATGAGTTCCTTCCTGTGCTGCATATTTTTAAATCTCATTCTGTAAGGCTGCTCCTAGATCAAGTCACTCACATTTCATTCCAAGCCCTATTTCAATTAATATCACATTTTTGGCAGCGCTGAGAAGAAACTCTCATTTTTCTTTCAAAGGCTGACGTGGAGGGGCAATGCCAGATTTCCTAGATGGGAAATGGTAGGTGTTTGCTCCTAGTCCTGCTGATGTCAGATGTATTTCATTACACAAAAATACACCTTCCACCAGTGACAACAAACCTGCCAGCATAGGCTGTGCTACTGGAAAATCAGAGCAGCACAGAAGCTTCCAGCTGATATTCCTGACCATCCCACAGCCTGCTTGTGGAGCTCCAGTTTTCAGCTGTGAGCCTCTGCCTTTTCCCAGGGCTCCAGAGCCAGTGATGCCTATGATCACTGTGACTGCCCTGCTGGGGAGCTCTGCCTGTAGAATGGGATGAAAAATGACTGCCATGAGCTGGGTAGGAACCCCAACTTCTGAATATCTCACGCTGCACTTGAGTGGTTTTTAAAGCTCCCAATACCCAGTGAGAAATGCCGTGGGAATGCTGACCTGGTATGAACTCCCTCTGTCAGCTCCCATTTGTCCAAACCCTCGGCAGGCGTTGTGCCAGATCTGGGATCATCCATCCCCCTGCAGCTGGCTGGAGGGTGACACAGAAATCTCAGTGCTTGCAGAGGCCACTCTGTGCCACAAGGGCAGCGGGGTGAGCCCTTGCCCAGCTCACAGCGAGGCAGGACAAGTGTTTGATAAGGGAACACAGCACCCTGGGAGCACAGCAGGGTGCAGGGAAAGCTTCCTCTGCCGGCTGTGCCTCGGGACTGCTGCCCTTTGCCATCTTGTTATGAGCCAACACAGATCATCTGTAGGGGGGTGAAGGAGAGTGCTCAACGGGACAATTACAGATTATACTTGGAAATTATTTTCCTAAGTGGGGTCAACCAACCTGCTCATCCCCAGGCACTGAGGAGGAAAAACATCTTATGTAGCATGTATGGTAAAGAAACTACCAAGTGAAGCATGGAGGAGAAAGGCAAAAACATGCATAGGCTGTATTCTAAGGCAGCAAAACAAATTCTCCCTTTGTAGGGTCTGTGAAAGTCTTGAGCATAATCAACTTTTGAAAATCATTTAAATAGTTGTCATGACTCTATTCTTACCTTCTGTCTGTTGATTTGGCTCCCATGATGCCTGAATAGCTCTCCTGAAGCCAGTTTACTGTCTATTGTCTGTGCCTGATGAGAGCTGTTATTTCTGATTAGATACTTTCCCTCTGCATTCCAGATCTCTGCCCTTCATTTCTCTCCCTCAGCACATTTCTCCCTCAGCACTGAGGTGAATACCACTCCTAGCATGCCCTGGTGGGTAAGAACAAAAGCAAGAACACGTCACACCTTGGCCTAAGGCTGCAACCAAGGGACCATAACCTCACATCTGGAAGTGCTTTTATGTTGTGCTGCCCCCATGCTCTGGAAGTTCTGTGGGATTTGGTATTTCTAAGCTAAAAAGATTTCCATCATTCTTGTATTCATACAAAAGTCCCACTACAAAAAGAAGCCAGAAATACCAGGCTCCAGCTCTCAGAATTTATTTTATAGCATCACAACTTCCTACAAACAGGGTATTAAAGAAAGAGATTGTTCCATGTATGTTTTTAACATGTATCATATATGTTGCTTGTCTCCCAGCACCTCCCCTGAGCCCACTTGGACTATTGACTCTGGAGAGGCAGAGGCATAACTTAGCCTTTGCAGAATCACAACCCTTATACCCTACCAAAAAAAAGTGAATTAATGTTCATTTTCCCTTTTAAGCATAACCAGCAATGGAGAAAATTGAAATACATCTGTGTCCAGAAAATAATTATCCTGCCTCTCCTACCATGCTGGGCCAGCATTCAGCACATCCAGGGTAGCTTGAAGGCAGTGCACCAAAACATCGGGGTGCCCCACCCTCTCTCACCCAGTCTTTTTCCAATGGGTGCTTCCAGTGCCCCCAGTCTCAGCAAAAAGAGAATCCCAGAAAAAGAGAATCCCATGGAAGCCTCTGGCACAGAGTGGGAATAGGCAGTTTAGGGGAGAGAAGAGCCAGAGAATCTCCCAGAACAAGAAAAAAAATTGGGATTCTTACCTGTGAAAAATCACAATCACCTGCCATTCAGCAGCCCAGCCATAACCCTCCATTGCCAGCCCAAGATTATAACTCAAGTCTAACTCAAATCCTCATCTGTAGACTTTCTACCTGTCTTGGGCTGCAGTGCCAGCTGTGCCCAGCAGTGTGGATTCTATCCCAGCTGCTGGAACTGTGTTGGGGTAACCCTCTGTTCATGGCCCAGCTGCCAAAAACCACCTGGGGCAGTTTCTTTATCTCTTCCAGGACCCATCCTCCCTCCAGGGACAGATCTTCTGTTCATGGGCCACTGAGTCTCCCTGCAGGGCTGAGAAAATTCCAGCATCCACTGGGAGATGCTGCACCCAGGGGAGGAGCCAAGCATCCCTACCTGGATAAAAACCTGAGATTTGGAACACCAAGGCAGCCTTTGCCACTGGATTCCCACAGGAACACCAGGCCCATCCATCACCACTGCACCTTCAGAGGGAAACTCCACCTTTCTCCAGGATCACTGCTCCACCAGAGCCACATCTGCCACTGCAGGAGGGCTGCAGCCACCATGGAATGGGACTGCCACCAACACCCTGACCCACAGGGGTCAGCTTGGATCCTGACTCTGGCAGTGGGTTTGTTTGTTTGCACTACTGCATTTTTATTTTAATTCTCCTAATAAAGAACTGTTATTCCTATTCCCATATCTTTGCCTGAGAGCCCCTTAATTTCAAAATTACAATAATTGGGAGGGAGGGGGTTTCCATTCTCCATTCCAAGGGAGGCTCCTGCCTTCCTTAGCAGACACCTGGTGCTCAAACCAAGACACCACCCTGTGCAGTTACCTGATATTTGTCTGGTTCCTCTCCATGCAAGCCCCTGGTTGTTGTCAGGCTAAAACCAGCCACGGCTGTTTTTGAATCGCCGGCGCTCCCCGAGCAGCACTTAAACATTCCTGTGAAGCTTGAAAATGAGATCTAGAAAATTGCACTTGCTACTATCTGCTCAAGTGTAAACCCCACTGGAGCAGGGTGAAAGATCCCTGAAGGCCAACTATGTTATCTTTGTCTATAGAAAACAATTAGAAAGATGATTTTAAAATGCTACAATTAAAGTCTTAATATAAATGCATTTCTGATGCTATCAACAAGCACACAGATTTCAAGAAGCTCTTTCAAAATACCAATGCCTTCAAGCAAAAAAATGGTTTTGTTTTTTTCTTCATGGTGAAGGGACAATGGGCAATTTGCACACACTTTCTAATCTTAAAAGTACTTTATCTGTGCTATGCATCTTATGTGCTATGAATTCTATACACAGATTGTAAAAATATACATAAAACCTTGTACAAATTTACTGTTCTGTCTATAGATTCATGGCTGAAGATAAAGCATTCTAGCAGAAAAGCTTGGGGGCAGGCACACAAAATGTGACGAGCAGGAGTTCTGTGCAATTTAATAGAAACATTTCTACCTTTATTTTAGATAATCAGATTACATTGGGATTTCAAAATTAATTTCCTTTTCTTTGGCAGTTTTATGTTGTGTTTTGGGAATAATCATACAAAATGAACACTACAAATGAAAATCCTAGGTTTATTGAGGTCACTAGGGCAGCTCCAACTGATTTCAATTGGGCTAGGGCCTCATTTTATAAGGAAGTCTTGGGGAGAGAATAAATTCAGACTTCTAGAAACGGAGCAGCATGCCAAAAAGCCTTTTCTTAATTTTATTTTGAACATGGTCACACTGCCATCTGAGAAAACAGCTCCTTCCATTGCCTTCAGGCAATCAGCAGGTACTCCTGCTGCCACTGATTCCCTGCAAGCATGGAAGCACAGGCTGGCTTTCAAATCCACTGCTTTTTACCGTGCCCAAATCCTGCTGACAGGCTCCACTGCCCATTGTGCAGTGGACCCTGGGCCAGGATCTCAGCTTCTACCAAGGGCTGGGCTTGGCAGGTCCCAAAGGCTCTCTGAGCTTCCTTAAGCTTGTCCTGGGCTGTAGGACAGCTACTCTTGCTAGGCCAGGAAATGCTGGAGAGCTTGAGTGTGCAGAGCCTGGTTTAGGCTCTACCAGGAACTCAGGAGCAGCAGCAGCCACGAGCTCCTGAGGAGTTCCCAGCTGCATGGGAGCCTTCTCCTCCAAGCAGATTACCTGCAAGACAAACTGAGTGAGTGCACCTCTTGGGGTCTATCTCCTCCCAAGCCCAGAAACATCCTAGCACTTCTCCCTTCCACTTCAAACTTCTTTTTTTTTGCTGGCACGAATACACACGTGATTCTCTGCCTCACCAAACACAGTGCAATAGACACTGCTCTCCCTAAACTCCATTTCCAAAGCAAATGTCCTATCACTACTGTCACATTTCAGGCAGAAACCAAGGGGAGTGTCCCTTTGGATGAGCTAGGCCATCCTTTATTTATCTTTTACACTTAGGTCTGGCCTGTTTGCCAAACAACTGAGGCTGCCAGCAGCACCAAATCATGGTATCATTGGTACAGGACCAGGCACAGGACAGCTCCTGCTTGAAGCCAGTTCCAAATGAGAAGTGCTGGACACGTAAGAGAACGTGGATCAAGGATGGAGGAGCGTAGTGCCAAGTGCTGAAGTAAGAATTCTAGAAAGACAACTTACCTAAAGTGATAAACTTGCCTGTAAATATGCTGCAATCAGAATTTTGGATGAACTCTGAAGGTATTGATTTTTTTTCTGGGGTAGACTTCCTCAAATTTCCCCATCCCTCTATCTAAATGTGTTTTTTATCATTAGCCAGTCATATATAAGATGTTTTGGAGATGGACATCATGGAAGTGAGGCTTCAGCTTCACTGACCTTGAAACTCAGTGAAGTCATTTAAAATGAAGTCTCAAATCTCCTGGAAGAAAATTGTTAATAGTCAGAATTCTGAATAATATTATATAATTAACTTTTCAGCAGAGAACAGCCTCTTGGAACTAACCATGTCCTTTCTGATACATCAGAGACTGAAAAGCATGGCCTTTCCTGTGCCAACTGTCTTTTAGAATAAACAAGAGGCCCTCCCCCTTCATCTCCACATGCTTAATAATATTAATAGAACATGAAAATATTAATGCTAGCAGACAAGGTCTTTCATAAAGCACATAAATGAATTCATTCACTCTAGCTCATTAGCCTAATCGTCAACCTTTTTACAATGTAACTGATTAACATTTTCATTGTTCTTCCTTGTTTATTCCTTAGACTTTTGCTTCTTTGGAGATCAAAAGATCTCTGAATGCATAAGCTCAACAAATATCCCGGCACAACTGTATAACAATAGGAACTGTTAAAAGAGATAACTAAGTAAGGGCTTCCACAGCTCATGCTTCAAAGATACTGCAGGAAACAACCATTTAAGAATAATTTTTATTTTTATGTTTAACGTGATTATACACATTCATGAGTCCAACAAGATCTGCACTGTGACATTAAAGATACAGTACAATAACATTCAACATGAGGTACTTCATATATTTATATATATCTGTCCTTTATAAATAATGCTGTAAGCCTGCTAAGGTCAAACACTGCTTCAGCACAAATGGGTGCTGGGACCTGAAGAGAGACGAGTTTATCACGACAAAAAAAAAATAAAAATCAAAAACAAAACCCAAAACAGTTCAGTGCAATAAGTGTGTAGAAATTAAAATGTTTGCTTAAATACTATTTCAGATATGCAGAAAGTATATTACATTATACTCTCTTATCACAGATTCCTCTCACCAGCAAACCAAAGATACAAGTAGCAAAGACAGCCAGGAAGAGTTCAGACAGAATCTGCGAGGTGATCTCTATCGACATTGCATTTACATTCCAGGCTGATGTGGCTGATGCTTGCAAAATGTCAATCAATGTATGCAAGCTTGGGTGCTTCTGCTAAACCAACCAAATCCACATTCAGACACCTACTGAAGTGCCCTGATGTCCCGAGGTGAGTGGCACTGATCACCACCTTACATCCCAATACTTGTTAGCATCACAAAGTGCCCAGAAGCAAAAAAGGTGTTTGGGGTACCTTTGTTTGATCACCAGCACTGGAAACCTTTCCCTGCACCAGCTCCTAACACCTGGAATGGACTCAGAGGAATTAAGTTAGAGGTTGCTTTCACCCCACTTCGTCAAAAAGATTTCATAAAAGAATCAATAATTAAATAACAGCTCATTTTCTATATATTACAGCTACAGAGTACTCTGGTCTCTGAACTTCTCTTCCAGCCAGTGAACATTGCAGATACATCACCTTGTATGCAGGTAAGTCAAAACAAATAATAAATTAAAAGTGAGAACCCGAGACTAGTTAAACCAATGCAGTGCTTTCTGGCTTGTCCCACCAGCTGTGGCACAGGATTTTTCACCAAACAAATCAGAATGCAGCTTGCTACCACAACCAACCTGTCACTCTGCTCATCACTCAGAGAAATTACATCTGCATCAGCCACTTGCTGCAAGAAAACTTAATCAGCTGATTAGCACCTTTTTCTGCTTTGAAATGTGTCTAAATAAATGGAACTGCTGCTCAGATGTTGTCTAGAAGGAGATGACCACTACCTCATCGCAATCTCGGATTCCTTTTTACCATCTCTTCAGCAACTCTTTCTCCACTCCATACCATTTCTACTCTTGGCTATTTTCAGCTGCAGATCTAAATATAAATAACTGGAGGTTTTTTTTTTAAATCTCTCCCTGGGAGTTTTCCATGGAGCATTCTGTTTGGGTTTCACAAACAGTCTGGATTATGTACATCTGTTACAAAAAACAAAACATTTTCCTGTGCATTTTGAGGGTATTTACATTTCAGAAAGAGCGCTGCTTACACACACATGTACGTAATGTATACAAAACATTAAATGCTAAGATGGATGAAAGGCATAAATCCTGCAGGGTGCTTTTTTACCTGGCTCTCCTCTTATTACCTAGAGAGAAGCTCTGGGCTTTGGCCACGAAGTTTTGATGACTACAGCCCAGTTCTCCTTACTTCAGATGGTGTTTTGGACACTGCAAAGATGTGTTTTGGCACTTTCCGATGGCCGGGGACCAGGATTTCAACCAGCAAGCAACACTTCAATGCTTACTTAACTTACTAAAATCACATGAGAAAACATTGTTATTACAGAATTGACAAGAGAATTTAGGGTTATGCTACATTCACGTGTTGATATACTGTAACATTAATCTCCAGCCTGTCCAAAGACTCTTTTGGTCCTCTCATTTTGTTACAAGGTATGAAGCAGAGGGGTGAAGCAAGAATGAGATGCTTTACAATGGGCAGTGCAGCCTTTGAGGAACAGCTGTCCCAGTGCAGTGATGAAGGATTTTCTCGTGTTTCAACAGTACCTGTAGTTCTCACCTGTACTGGTTTCCTTCCCTGTTACAAGCAGTATCCCTCATACTTCTATAAAAATGATATGGACACGTTAATAGGAAGTTTGGGGGAAAAAAAAACTCAGGCAAGGAAAAGGTTCTGTACCACATAATCCTCTGATTGATGTGTAGGCATAAGCAGTTCAAGAGCTCCAACAATAACCCTTTAGAAGAGACTTCCACCCCCTCACTGCTGTCTGGTGATATACACTAAGTGTAATATGACCACAGCTGGGAATCTTGTGTCTTTGTCTAAATTTCAACTGGTAATAAAAAGAAAAAAAAAATCTTGAATTACAGAAAAAAATCCAAGTCAAGATTGATACATTCTTTTGTTCCTCTAAAATCTGCCTCTACCACATTTGGGAAGAAGAAAAAAACCCACCCAAAACAAACAAAGAATTATCCTGCATCTGCTGATTGATATAAATTCCCATTTATTTACCAAGGGGTCAAAGAAATGCCCTTTAAAGAGCAGATCAACTCCAATGTAGCCAAACCTGGGATATGGGAGTAGAGTTTCAAGAGCTGCATACACAATTTGAACACGTGTGAGCACTTCCTTGCCCCTAAGGAAGGATTCCTAGAAAATGAACTCGGAGGGTAACTTGCCAAGCCTCCATCCCTTCCTCACTGTGAGCATGTCAGAGCACTGGGGACATGGTCAGTATGAGATGGAGCCTCCTAAAAGATGCTGCCTTCTCTCCATCTCCTCCTGGAGCCATCCCAAACAGTTGGCTGCAGGAGAATCTCACAGGATGAAAGTTCAAACTTGGACCTTTTCTGCTAATAAATGAAGGACTTCTTTCAGCCCCCATGGTCAAAAGCAGGTCGGTTTACTGGAATCTCTAAAGCAGAGCAGACAGAAGAGAGAGCTATAAAACAAGGCTCTTCATTTTCTACCCCTACCACCCCAATACCAGCAGAAAGCAGAAAACGGATCAATGAAGACAGCGTTTAGTGAGATACAAGAGGGGGACATCCTCTGGTGAATCACAGGTGCAAGAAAGAAAGGGTGAGCATCACCAGCAAACAGGCACCCCTCTCACAAAGCCTCGAAAACTCGCTTGATTCTAAGAGCTTCCAGTTTAAATATTACACTTAATCACCAACGATGCTACAAGTACAGCAAGCCAGGAACTTGCCCACAGCATTTAGTTACAGATTCCCTGTACTGATCACGTATCTGCAGATAAAAGGCTAAGTGTCAGTAGGCCTGAACCAGACAGGTTCTTCATAGCAAAATGCTTTGTATCCACACACCCATTCAAGCGTAAAATATGAGTTCAGGAATTTGTCCTCCCTGTACCCCCGTGCCATTTGTACTGTCCGAGGAGCACTGGAACTGAACAGTCACCTTCCCACACTGAACTTCTGTCATGCCCTCCTGTCCAAAATAGCTGAGTTCGTTACCATCCAGAATCACGCTGGCTGTGTAAAAGGTGTCAGGCTCGATCTGCACCGGGTACTCGAACCACACGGGAAAAGTGTTACTAGAACCATCCGAGAAGTATTTACTCAAGTTCTGGCCCAGGATAACTCCCTGCCGCTTCAGTTCAATCTTGGCACTGTACTCTGCCGAGCCGCAGCTGGAGCCGTAGAGCCCGAAGCCAGCAATGAACACTCTCTTGTCAACAGCAAACTGGATGCTGTCGCAGCGGCCCCGGTAGCGCCACTGGTTGCTGCGGTAGGCGCAGGACTGGAAGCGGTGGCAGCGCTGAGGGACCAGGCCCTTGCGGGGCTTGCTGACAAACTGCAGCTCCGGCTTTTTGGCGGCCGTGTACCACAGGAAGATGTCGTTGGTTTCGTTGAGGGTCAGGATCCCCGACTGGGCGGCGCCGTTGGCGAAGTCGTCGAGGGCCATGGTGGGGATGCGGATCAGGTAGAGGGCCTTGCCCAGCACCTTGCGCTTGTTCTCGATGGTGGCCGTCAGCTCCTGGCGCTGGCACTCCACCTCGGCCCAGCTCAGAGCCGCCTCGAAAACTACGATTTCTTTGGCATTCAGAGTCTCCCTTCGGAGAATGCTTTCAAGCGTCTGAAAATCAATGTCACAGAAGCCCTCAGACTTCAAAGCGAGCTCGGCTTGGGCGTCAATCACTTCCCAGCAGCGCTGGGTCAGGTCGGGCTCCTCGAATAAGCAGCTCTGGGAGAGCAGCACGCAGGCATTCTTTGCACTCAGACTGGTCTCGAGGAAGTTGACGCAGGCGCGGGCCAGGTGAGGGACAATGTACTTCTTGGCAGCGTAGAGAGTGGCCAGGACGGTGTCTGCGGCCAAATCGATCTCATCGCAATAGATGTACCTGAAATAAAGCACACGGCCGTAACGCTGCTGCTCAGCACGACGGCAGCCTGCCACCAACAGACTTGCACAAAATCAAAACACACAACGTGTAAATGGCTCCACATCAAAACCAAGCAGTGCTCTGAGGAGGATTGATCAAGCCCAGAAAGTACAAAAAAAAAAATAAAAAATTCAGCACTTTTCTTAAGACTGTGGAAGAGAATGGGCTTAAATCTAAGGTGAAACCAACCTTCCATTTGGGGTGCAAATTTTTATAAAATTTGAGGCAATTGTTTTATAAAACTGTGACCCCTGCAGCTCTGTGCTCCTTCCACACAGGCCTTGGCTCCCAGGCAGCAGCTCCTGCAGGACTGCCTCACTCAGCTACCACAGGAGTCTGGAACATGTCCTACTGAGAGGTGCTACCATCGTGTCCCCTGATGGTGAACCGTGCTTTACTGAGGTGTATGCACAAACACAGGAAAGGTGACAAGTTGGTAGACAGTACCTAGATAACCTAAGAAGAGAAATGCTATTCAAGTGTATCAGGCACTATCTGTTTCTGTGACTACTGGGTTGGGTTTTATTCGGAGGCAGCTTTTTTGTTTGGGCTTGTGTTTTTGTTTGGTTTTTTCAAAGGGTGATGAAGCATATAGGAAATGGAAGATTTTCAGGTTTTTAATGCTCACAAGATCCTAACTCAGCTAGTACAGCATTTTCACTCAGTCTCGCTGCATAAGGATGAAAAAAGCCTTACTGCTATGGTAGTGTGGTGGAAGAGATGAAGGTGAATTTCTATTTATGTGACTAAACTGCTGGGATTCATTGCTCAGAGAAATGAAGCATTGTACAGTTTGTTCTTTTCAATATCTCATGCTTCAGGGCCCCATTTGCAGCTGGTGAATGCAATGTGCTAAAACCATGCCAAATGCAATTTCACCCTTCACAGGGATAAGCAAGTCTTGATGGTTATGGCTGATAAAAGTGTCTTCTCCAGAAAAGCTAAAGTTGTATGCAACTCTGTACTAATTAAAATTTTGTAGTTAGCAGGATTCCCTACACAATGAGTTTTCTGCAGAACAGATGTGCCTATAAAGAGGAATTAGTACCTACACTGATCTGATTATAGTTGTAAATAACTATTTGTATTTTTGCAGCTCTAAGATAGTATCCTCCACACCACACTTGGAAAACATGCACAGAGGAGATACTGCTCCAGCAATATAAAATTGAAGAGGTTACAGAGAAAATGAAAACTTCCATAGAGCCAAACCTAGCTTTAGTCTTTACTACTTGGTTTCAGTTTATTTGTGAAACCAAAGAACCCATCTGTAGATCAATGGGTACAGGCTTAGCTCCTTTACCACCCAAGAAATTCCACTTTCAATTAATTTGTTTTATGATTCTCCTCATTTCTCTCCAACTCTTGCCTCCCTTCTATTACTTCTCTTTGCCTGCTAGTACAGCAGAGAATGGTGACATCTGTTTTAAATCGAAACAGTACAAAAGTTGCTATTTTAATATTCCTGAAAATAAAGAACTGGTATCACTGATGTACAGCAGACACAGCTCAGATTGGCTGTCAGCAATACTCCACACCTCTCGCTCTGCCAACGCACCTCGGCTCTGGTCTGCAATCACTGATATTCCAGTTTCACCCTGTTCCCAAACACAGGATTCTGCCAGACCACAGGGTTTGATGGTTTAGCAACACATTCAGCCTGGGATGAGATGAGATCACGGTTCTAACTTGGACAGTCTGAGATAAGATGTAACACATTAACGCACCAATTCAGTTTGGAGCTAGACTATAAGTTTAACCCTGTTTTTAAAACTGTGGAGAACAGTCAAAACAGTTTTACTGGGAGAATAACTAATGTCTACCAGTCGTGCTATTTCCTACGTTACACCTGGCAGGACCTTGTTTGTTGTCAGAATGCCCACGGTGTAATAAAACACAAAAAATATTGATGTCATCAGAATCCACTGGGAAAAAACGAAACAAACTAGCAAGATGTTAAAACAAAACAACCCAAGCTAAAATGTATTTTCTGACAAAGTTTACGATGCGGAAAGAAGGGTATAAAGCTGCTTTGGCATAGCTGAAGTCTTTGCAGCAACAGAGCCCTGTGCCATCCATGGCTCACAGCTGCTGCAAGAAACTCACAGGGATGGTTTCCCAGAGTGAGAGGAGTGAAGGGGATGGTGGCTGCCCCTAAGCTCCACATGCAGAGGATCCTGAGCAACAGAGATGCTGCCCTGCTGAGCACCATCCCTGTGCCTTCCCTGCACCAGCCCTGCAGACACGGGGGCACTCTGCAGCCTCAGGCACGCTGCAGCAGGGAGGGCACCACTGGCAAGGTTACCTCAACTGACACACAGACCATGAAGTTTCTCTGGTCTTCTGGATCTTTTTCAATAAAAACTGAGAAGGTGAAGAATTCTGTGGTTCTGGCTGTGCTCTCATAGATAGTTTCCTAAATTGCCACGGGGTAAATAACATGCCAAGACCTAGATGTCAGTATTGATATTCTCTTTCCTAGGCTTGCTTTCTGCACATATTTCCTAACGATAACTTCAGAAAGCATTCAGTTTCTACATGGCACATCATGTTTAGCCACAGTGAAATAGATTTGCTGCTCAAAAAGAAAGGAGAGCTGGAAGAATCCAAGTATCTTGTATTCGTGATTTGCAAAATTCAGCATAAAATTAAAGCGTAAGTCTGAGCTCTGCCACAAAATCAAAGAGGCTCAAAGCAAAGATCCATAACACACCTCCCTACATAACATCATAACTTTATATTCCAAGTCCACAGAACATCTGTGGAGCTCTCCTGGCAGTTACCAATATTTGCACAGAACATCCCTGATGCTGACCATAACCTATAAAAACTCTATATGCAACTTTGAATTTCACCTGTGGTGAAATGCTAAAAAATGAAAAAGAAACTTCTGTAATCACAAGCTAATCAAAACAATCTACAAAATACAATAAATTGCTAGCTGGTGATTATATCATTACATGTAAGAAACCCTGCAGCATATTAAAGGGATCACTATCAGATACTGATGTATTTTCTGTATAGGAAAGAAATGGCATTTATTTAAGGGAAGGAACCCAAAAGCTCAAAGCCATAGCACTTCTGTGATAGGGCATTTCTCCTTGACAATCAGAGTTTATAGACACATTCAAGGACAATTCAGCAAGGAAGCTGCTTCATTATGCCCATTTAGGAAAAGAGAGCACTTCTTATACAGTTTGCAAGAAGAAAAATAATGATCACGTAAACTGACTCATTTTCCTTGTTATCTAAAACCCCCTATCAGCCTTTTTATCACTTTCCAAACACATCAATATAATACACAAGGAGAAATTTATTTTTCACAGGCAATACTGAATGACTTAAGGTAATTTTTCTACAAGACCTGCGTACTGCAGGTTTATAAAAGAGCTGGAACGATGTCAATCAACAAACCCAGCAATTTACTGGGTCTGGGTGGGGGGGCTTTGTGCATGCATTTTTAACTTTCCTCTATGCTTGCAAAGTAGAACAGTTGGTTTGGGGTCCTTTGTTACAGCTGACAAATCTTTTTAGTAACTCCACTCCTTTGTGTAACGTGTAGTGACAAATCAGATCGATAGGCATTACAGTACACAATGTGCCCAAAGATCCCCTGTCAAAGTCATTATTTACAACTGCCTACATTAGTCTAATGTGTGTGTGCCTGGAAGTACGGGGGGAGAGCAAAACGAGGTGAAAGTTTAAAACACAAAGAGAGGAATATTTCAAGTGACTTGCTTTCTTTCTGATTGCATGCGAGCCTAATACTTCAGCTATGACATTTGCAACGTATGTACACATCAGACAGGGACACATATCCAGCAGAGGAACGATGCTTACTTCAGCATTGCAAGAAAAGCAGCAGGCTCAACATCTGGTATACGGATTTCATCTTTGTCCTCAGCCAGCTCTCCGTAAAACATCGCATGGAACACAGAGCTCCCGACAGCCAGGACGTACTGTTGAGAAAGGGAAATCTTATTTCATGCTTTGAACTGAAAACACTGCCAACACAAACAATGTGGGAGAGCCACTCTGAGCACATCGGGCTGCACTGACAGGCTCTACAGACACACTTCAGTAAGAACTGAAGTCCAAGTTAAGAACAAATTACACATTTTCCTTGTATTTTACTCTCCTGGGCATAGATGCATTAGCTACTGGAAAATGCTCACCTCCACCACACAAGTTAAGCATTCCTAGGAAATCTCAGGAGCTGTATTAATCAACAGCACAAAGCAGTATCCCTAACTTTACTGCCTTAGCCCAACAAATGTGCTGTTCAACCGAAAGCACAAAGAAAAGCCAGGGACAGATTATCCCACTGCATGTGGCCTTTTCAAACACAGACTGCTGCCTGTCCCAGGAGAGCTGAGCCGAGCCTCCCCCGCTCTGTCCTGCCATAACCGTGGGAGCTCTCTCGGGCTCTCCCCACCCCAGCAGATCGTGCAGCTGTTGCTTACTTTGTGTCCTGGCAGCCGCTGGGTCCCACCTGGTGGCCCGACCACAAAATGAACATCTGCCATCAAGTCATTGTTGAACATCACTGCATTTCTGCAAACAGAGGTAGCAGGTTAATTCGTGGCACCCAGGAACTGGCTCTGTGTACCCCAGACCCAAGAAATTTGATTTTTTGACAGCTTCAAGTTGCTTGTTAGAAAAGAGAAGCAGGTCACACACTGCTTCAAGCTGCTTTACGTATCATTGTACAAATATACCAGAGAAAACACTAAGGAGGAAAAAGTGTGTGTGGGCTCTGTGTGTGTGCAATAAAACAAATCCCAAACTTCTGAGAACTTTCCAAGAAGTAGAAATCAAAGTCCAGAGCGTGTATCACTGAAAATCCCCTCTGAGGTCTAAAAGGAAATCTTTATGGGTATGCTGCAGCTTTCAGCAACATTTTTATTAACTCAAACAGATGCACTGTCTGAAAAGGGAAATTAAAGTATTTTTCCATTACCAAAATTCTTATTTCACACACACACATACAGGGAGAAATAAAAAGCCCAAACAAATAAAATATAACTGTGTTTTCTTCAGCAAATAAATGCATTCTGGACATTTTGCTACTTTTTACCTCTCCATTCAAACACCAAAAAAACTGCCCTGAACTTACCTCTCTCTAATGGTTGGATAAAGTCCTTGCCAATTAGGTGCAGGAATAGTGTTGTTGTTATTGAGATTTTGCTGATGGTACTGCTGGACAGCAGTTGTATTAGTGTTAGCTGGTTTCTTTCGGGGAAAAATATCAGCAGCCATCTTCTTCTTCTTTTTGGTCTTCAAGGTAATGATTTCATAGCAAACTGGAGGCAATTTGCTGTTGCTACTGCTGCTGCTATTTCCTTTCTTAGAGCTCTTCTTAGACCTGTTCTTGACCGTCTCTGGAAGCATCAAGAAGAAGGTGAGACATTTCATGTTCTTTCCTTTCTCATCTACCATGAGTATACCCGTGTGTAAAGCCCGACAGCCTAACTAGCTAGGAACATTGAGGAATGTACGTGGAAGCTGTTCCACCGAAAGCAGCAGAGCTGAGAGAGTTCGCTCCTTCCCCGGCGAGACAAGGTGACCTTTCCCAGCGCACCGAGTAAGAAACTGACTTTTAAGTTTGATCCAGCGCTTGAATCGATAAATACATCCCCATCATTCCCGCCAGCTTGCTTGCTTTCCAGCTTTGCCGCTCCGGAGCCGCCTGGCAGCGCTGCCGCCGGGGCGGAGGGCAGGAGGAGCGCGGGGCGGCAGTGCCAGGCTGCCGGCGAGCCCAAGTTGTGCGGGAAGGGAAGGAAAGGAAGGGAAGGGCTGGGAGCGGAGCGGGACCGGCGGCCGGAGCCAATGGCTGCAGCCCCCGAGCGCGATTGGGCTCGCACACGGTGACACGGCTCGCACACGGTGACACGGCTCGCAGCCCGCGTTAAAGCCGCAGCGGCGCTCGGGGATAAAGGCACGGCCGGCCGGCGCTGCCCGCTCCTCCTCCGCCGGCTCTGCGAGCTCTCCCCGGCGCCGCTTCAGCCCCCGCGCAAGTTGAAACCAGGCAGAAAGGTCTCGCTGAGCCTATTGCCGTGGGAGCTGTTTCCACGGGCATCTCATCAGCGCGGCTTCCTTTGCCTCCAGCACTCCCACGCATCCATCCCTACTGTAAGAGTTGCTCGGCGAGTGCGCGACAGATATCAGAAGGGAATGAAAGCAGAGCAGAGCCAGCGATGCCGCCAAACAATCCCTCTCAGCGCCGCTTCTGCTCCCGTGTAACACGAACAGGGATGAGGTCACAGCTCCAGCTTTAACTCCTTCTGCTTCCAGCTAACAGCCTTTGACAGGGGGCTCAAATCACTAATCAGGGCTAATGAAGCCAGCTTACACCGGACACGGCTGCAGCACACCCGAAGAAAACTTCTAGGTGTGCAATCAGATTAAAGCAAAGCAGAGTGAATATATTTAATCTTTCAAAGCATTAAATGAAAAGGTCTGAATGATTTAGAGTCTCGGGCAAAAATCACTCCTTGAGATGCAAACACAGTCTGATTTTACTCACAAATACTTTCTGAAATAAACAGGATACGAGCTATGCTAACCACACCACTTAAATTGGAAAGATGTCTAATTTTTAGTCATTAGTTCACTTAGAACCTAAATTTAGATCACTTTTCTTTAATAGCAGGTCAAGTGTATAGTAAAACCACCAAGTAAACATAGCCACTTGAAAACAAAAGCAGGGAAATAAAAAACACTTGGCATGAGGTGTCAACATCTCACACCTTAAAATAGTGGGGAGCAATAATTAAAATATGATTTCATAATTACTATCAGTCCTAAAGGAAAAACCCCTCTGCTTTCAAGGCTAATCTTGCCACATTTTGCCTTAATTAGTTTTGCTGGACAAGAGTACAGCGGGGAAATTAAAGCGATAAAAGGTTGGTGAAGAAATCTGCCACTGACTCAGACAGAAATGTTACTCAGGCTATTTACTCAACCTCCATCCCAACTGCTTGAATCACAGCTGTGGCTGTGAACGTTCCTAAATACAGGAGGTTATGTAACTTCCAAAGAAATTATTTCTAGCAACCTTTCCTTTCTCCTCCCCGCTTTTTCTTTTTTATCTGCAACAGATTGATTAGAAAGGGAAACTAAAAACCTAAACCATATTGAAATGTAGAGAGGGAAAAGAAGGGGTAAAGGAGAAGAAACTCATCCCACAGATGGGATCTCATAACTGCTCACAGCTGAGTTTATAACAGGAACACAGCAGGTATTCCCAGCATAGAATTTGAGTTTGTTGAGTTTGTCTAAGTTTTTTTTCCCCTCTCCTTATGTAAATTTCCAGCCCTTCCAGTTACAAAAATAACCCTTTTACCACTGCACAGGACAAACATTTCAAAAGGAAGAAATCTTAAAAAAAAACCTCTTAAAGATACAGAAAACCACAGACTCCAGAAAATCTGGTTCTCAGCTCTGCAGGTGGCAGAAGGCAAAAGATAGCAAGGGTTGAGAGATTTGATTGTTGTTCCACAAATCCATTTTAGACACCCAAAGTATATAAAAAAATCAAGGTCTCTACACATTTCTTCAAACCAATGACCAGGACAAATCCAGAGATTTTACACCCACACCAGGGAAGGTCATTGGGAGGAGATAAAGGGAATGAGGGACAGACTGACCAGCTAACTCCATGTGGGAAAGAAATCATAAATGTAAATCCACAGGAACCCACCAACCTTTGAGTTCTGAAACACACCACACATGCACAG
>VZTB01017130.1:788299-816378 GCA_013397245.1 Thryothorus ludovicianus | reverse complement strand
TTTTTTGGGCAGACAGGTGGAAGAATATTACCACCAGAACAGCTTTTCTAAGCATAGAACTGGGCTATTCACCCTCTGGCAGCCTGCATGGTAAACAGCATGGTCTCACAGAAATGTGGGAAAAAAACCCAAACTTACGTTCAATAGAAATATTTCCTCACATGTAGAAATGCCATTGATTTGTATCTTGGACCTACCTGAGAAGAAATTAACTCTACCCTCACTGAAAGCAGGATGGACAATTCATCAGAAATGTTTTCCTGGCGTGACAGAGCCTGCACTTCAAGCTATTTTCCCACTATATATGCATAATGTAGTGTTCCCACCTGGAACATATAGAAAATTAGTTACCTGTCTTTCCATGTTTCTGTCAGATATATTTTATAATTTTTAAAGCTTAAAGGTGACTGAGATCCAGGAAAATGGCAGAAAACACCAGAGAGCATTGATATGCCCAAACTCATGTTTTTGATGATTTTTAAAACAATTCCATTTAATTAAAAATGAAATTAATCCCTCCTTACCTCCCATTGTCAGGCTATTTATAGGCTGTGGGCAAAGGAGAAGCTCCTTGTCTATCTCTTTTGCTTTTTCAAGGTTTCTCCACAAATAGTCATCCTGGTGCCTGTTAAAGCAGCCTGTTTCTGGTCTCTTCTCATAGTAGGGTCTTATTAATTTATTTCAAAGAGTGCAATATATAATAGTAATGAACATGGTGCTGTGCAGGACCCAGTCACCAGCTCCAGACAGTGGGAAACTGAGGTGTAAGATGATAAAAGGTGGTGGGAGTAGGGCAGAAAGCAAACTTGAGGGAAGTGCAGGAGCCTTGGCATTCTCAGCTGCCTCTGCCCGTGGAAGGCAGCTGGGTGGGGAGTGACTTCCTTCCTGGACAGCAAGGCCTGCAGGTTTGGTATCAATTCAGCTAGAAAAATCCCTGACATAAAGAGTGACTCCCTCATGCCAAATTTGGCTTAGAGGTCTCCCACCAGCTCACTGATAAGGTTCTTCTCCTAAATTAGCCAGATCTGGAAAGGGCAAAGCCCTACTGTGTACAGCTGCCAGAGTGGCTGTAGACAACATTTCTCCAGGAAAGAATATTTTCATCATTAGGATAAACTTGAAACTGAGCTTTATTCACGTAATGAAACCATCTTCAGTGATTCACTTTCCATCATTCCTGCACAGTACTCAGGCTATAAATAGCTGTGGGTTTGGTGTAAGTCTTGCAGACTGTCTTTCCCAGAGTCTTCAGTGTGACAGAACAACTCCAGCAGGGTTAGTGGCTGCTGGCTATAAAGGGAATATCAGTCACACTTCATTTCTCATCAGGTATCCAGGCTGGATGAAGATGTCAGGATACATGGGGATCAGTACCAGGAGGGACCCTTTCATCCTGCAGTGAGGCATTTAGGGTGAAGACAGATTGCTGCTGAAGCATTTCTTAGCTGGTCACCCAAGGACAAGGAGCATCTGAAAGGGAGCTGGCGCTTTCCTTGGCCAAACCCTCATTAGAGGGAATGAAGAAAAATAAATGCCCAGCGAGAACCGTTTTTGAAATAGTGATGTAGACTGCATAATCTTTATAAATGCACTGGCTAAGAAAACTGATTTCCTCTAAGTGTTTGATAATGGAAAAGTACCAGAGGTTTCAGATGAAGGTCAGGTGAGTTCTGGTTCGGGGGAAGATTAAATCCACTGGAGCTGGGTGTCTTTAATGAAACATTTCCCATTAAAGACAGCAGACACAGGGCTCAGCAGCAGCTTTGCCATCCCAGTTGCTTTGGATATGAGCCTGAGCATGCAAAGCAAATCCTGATATCCCTGAGACAACCCTTTATAGATCCACAGCAAAGGCATAGTCCTGTTGGCCGAGTCCTTGGTTAAAGAGCAGCTTGGAGCTCCTCCTTGCAGCTGTGGGAGTTGCCATAGGGTCAAGAAATATCCTGAGCTTGAGGGGACCCACAAGGATCAGCAAACCAACTCCTGTTCTGGGAAGGTGTCTTGGGTGTCTTGGTTTGAGCACCAGGTGTCTGCTAAGGGAAGCAGGAGCCTCCTTTGGAATAGAGAATGTAACCCTCTCCCTCCCAATTATTATAATTTTAAAATTAAGGGGCGCTCAGGCAAAGATATGGGGATAGGAATAACAGTTCTCTATTAGGAGAACTAAAATAAAAGAAGCAAGCAGTATTACAAAAGAAACCAAATCCACTTACAGAGTCAGAATCCTCCCCTGTGGGTCAGGGTGTTGGTGGCAGTCCCATTCCATGGTGGCTGCAGCCCTCCTGCAGTGGCAGATGTGGCTCTGGTGGAGCAGTGATCCTGGAGAAAGGTGGAGTTTCCCTCTGAAGGTGCAGTGGTGATGGATGGGCCTGGTGTTCCTGTGGGAATCCAGTGGCAAAGGCTGCCTTGGTGTTCCAAATCTCAGGTTTTTATCCAGGTAGGGATGCTTGGCTCCTCCCCTGGGTGCAGCATCTCCCAGTGGATGCTGGAATTTTCTCAGCCCTGCAGGGAGACTCAGTGGCCCATGAGCGGATCTGTCCCTTGTATTAGTTTTCCATCTTGAGCCTTTGGGAGTAAAACATAATCCAGGACTTGACTCCTAGGTGTAAAGCAGATGCTCTGCAGGGCTTAAGCAGAATGTAGCTGCAGCAGACTGGTTTGTCCCAGTCCCCAGAATCTGGGTGGTCTGAAAACACTGGGGTCACACACAGCATGCACAGCACCTGCTGGAGACTGCGTGCTGGCCAGATTCCTAAATGCTTCCTCTGTGCCTTTGGCTCTTATTTACTGGTGTTTTGAAGAAAACCACCAGATAAAGATTCACCTGTTCTGGAAAAAATAAACAACAAAAAAATCCAGAATATAATTTGGGTGATGGCAGTGTTCAGGAAGGCTTCAGAGGTGCAGCCTCATGAGTGCCAAGATGGAGCAGCTTTTTACAGAACTGTCAGGAAAATTAATCCCCAAACCTCAGAGGTTTATGTCCAAGAAGGAGACAGAGGAGTCCTTTGACTTTATTCCAATAAAGGCAGAGGCCTTGGGGCATTTCCCCTGAGGGCTCTCAAATTTTTGGAGGATGCAGCCTCCCTTTTATCCCAATTTCCCGGCCACATTTCCCTCTCTCTTTCCTCACCGGCTGAGGTACTTGAGAGATACAGACTTCCCAAACCTGGTACCTAAGATTCCCCTCTAATATATAACACTCCCTTTTAACTTCTAATTCGTATGGAATTTATGGTTTCTCCCCATTGTTTCTTTCATCTTTCAATATCCAGTTTCATTTATCAGCAAACCTACAGTTTGTTTGTAAAGGCAAATATCTTTTTTTTTTTCCATTCGTCAATCAGTGGAATCCTTCCCATTGTTTCCTTTATTTCTCAGTGCTGGTTTTGTCTACCAGCAGACCCACAGCTTGTTTGGAAAGACAAATCCTTCATTCCTCCCAGAAGGAAGGAGCAACCCAGGCTGCTCTGACAGTGTGGGCTGGGCACAGTTTATCCCATTTTAATGTGGCTGGAGATGGCCACGGGCATGGAGCAAGCGCTAGCCCTGTACCTGATGAGTGTCCATCAGCAGCAGATTATCTGAGAGGAAGGAAGGAATCTGCCAGGATTGGGACCTGGGGCTCTTGGAGGAGCAGGTTTGTGCAGAGCTGACCCCGCTGCACTTTCATACGTCATTAGGCTAATGAGCTGCTTAAACAGAGTCATCAATCATTTCGTTATTAAACCCCTTTGTGCCTTGGCAACAAACTGATGGGGAGCGAAAGCGTTGCAAGGTTGTTTGAGGATTACAGAACAGTGCTTGTAAAGCTCCCACTGCTTCAGTGGAAGGTGAAAAAGCGCGGAGGAGCTAATTGATTGTGCCAAAACAAGCCTCCGAAAGTGCTGCGGCTTAAATGGAAATAACCAATTGAGCTGCCTTTTATTTTTTCTGACATGCTCCAGACTTTCAAGCATACATTTATTTGGGTTGCATTTGCAGCTTTTTTTCCTACAAATACTGAAACTAGCAAGTCTTAAAAAAAACCAAAACCAAACAAACTAAAGAAAAAAGAAAGCTGAGAGTCTCATGAAGCCTATAGTTCCAGCAGCTTGTACCTTAAACAGGATGGACTGACACTAGTCTCCTTATTTCAGAATTAAAACACTAAATTCTTGCTCAGAACTTGTTGAATACTTAAAAAATTATATATTTCTGCTTTTGCTCTTGGGTGTCTTTATTTCAGGAATCAGTTGCATGGAGCTACTCTGATAGTGCCCCATTTAATTTTGTACTGAAGCATTGCACTTAAACCAGGAATAAAACTCTTCTGTCTAACAATCCCATTGTTAAGTTTAAACTTCCATATTACGGTCATGGGTTTTTCAAGGAAACCACAGTTTGTGCATCACATCCTGTATGAAATACAGGCTTTTCCCAGGAAGCAGTAAAAAATCACATTTACTAGCACTGTCAAGAGCAGCTGTCAAAATACTATAGCCCAGCTTGTTCATTCCCACAGCTGCAGCTCTTGGAGCAGAACAATTAAAGGTCAAAAGCAAAGGCTGCCCATTTTCCTAAGTTGTTCCTCAAACTTTATCAAGCACAATGGGAGAGCACAGCCCTGAGCAGCACAGAGCAGGTGAAGACACCAGTTGCTCACTCTCTCTTCCAGCATAAAGGAAGTGTCTTTAAATGGCCTTAACTTGAGCTGCAGTCAAAAAGAGGCAAGAAGAGATCTCAGAATAATCTGGGTTGGAAGGGACCCACAGACATAAGTGGAGCCCAACTCAAAAGTGAATGGGCTGTACTCACAACCTTGGAGTTGTTAGGAGCAGGCTCCAGCCAGCTGAGCTGGGGAGAAGAGCCAGGGCCTCCCTGCCCAAGGAAGCTCTCTAAGATTCAGGAGCAGCACCCAGACTGCACAAGCAGTGGGAAATCTCATGAGGGCTCACAGACAGGTGAAACTGTTTAGGCTATGAATCTCTTGGGGTCGAGGGAAGAGAGCTCCAGTCCTGCCCACAGGCTTCAGTGCAGGGAGCACAGAAGCATGAACTGGTTTGGAAGGAGCCTGAAAGATCAACTGTTGAAACCTTACCTTGGACATAGAGGATTTCAGGCTTTCTCTACTGAGAGGGAATAATCCTCAAAGACACATTTGACCNTTTGTGTGATTGGTTGAGGAAATCTGCATTGCGGGACATGGGTGATGAGTTATTGGGTTAAAAGTAAAAATAAATTAATTAATATCTCATAATTAAGTAGTTTAGCATAAAAAGACCTTGAACACATTACTCTGTACTCCATTTTTGCTCTGGTTACTTAGCATGGAGAAGAACTCGAGGCCAGTGAGGCTGTAAAGTAGATAAGAAATAATAAACATCCAAGTCTGAACAAGAATTCTGTCTCTCACACTTTTAATCCTGACTCTGAGAGGAAGAAAAACAAAATGAAGCAAAAAGCTCATCTTAATCCTCTAGTTCCAATCCTGCTGCATGGGCAGGGACGCTTTCTGCTGAGATCCTAATCCAACCTGGCCTTGAGCACTTCCAGGGATAGGGATGAACTGCAAGGTAGAAGGAGACTCCTGCTTCCTTGTGCCAAGCAAATTTTGAATTGTGCTTGGCTCTGGCTGGTCCAAAAGCCAATGACATCAGCTCTCTGATTATCAAGGGGGTCTTCTACTTACACAGCAGCTTGAATTATATAAATATGGGAATATGGGGAGCAAAAGGCTTTTGAAGCTTGATTGTCTCGCTCCAGCAGATGAGAAACTGCAGACTTGCCTGCTTCCTAAGCCCCACCAAATAAATATCTTCTGCCCTCAGCTCTGATTCTGCTGCAGACAGAGTGGCCTGGCCCTCTGGCAGAGAGCCTGGGGAAGGTTAGGACTGGCCACCTTGCCCTGCCACGCTCCAGACAGTGGCCTTGCAGAGCAAACAGACCTTCATTTCACACCCAGAGGACAGCAGAGCAAATGGAAAAGCTCTGGGAAGCAGTGCAGGCAGCATAAGTCTTCTGCCTGCCCATTGTATGTGCTGAAGACAAAACAGCTCCTTAAACCTTGGCTGTGAAAGTGCCAAAAGCAGAAAAAAGAAGAGAGAGCTATTGCACTGTTATCCATAACAGTTTTATGTCTCAGAACCCTCTGTGTGTGAATTTTTCATTTTTTTTTTCTTTAATAAATACTAGCACGCCGGAAAGTATCGTAAAAGAGAAAGAGAGCATCAGGGGTAATATGATGTTGGGGAGAGCAATGAGTAAGAACAAGCAGGCCCCTCAGTCTGGAAAGAGAGCTTGTTCTCAGATATTTGAGGGTGGAAATCACTTTTATTTTAATTTCCTCTTTGAAGCCAACAGCCCTAATTCTTCCTTTATCACTAATTAGACAAGTAACCATGACTAAGTCAATTTGGTTGGAGACTAACTAATGAAAGAGAAAAATCCCAAATTAACATTTCCTCTTGTAACATTAATTTAGGAAAGAATTAAGGTGGCTTGGGTGCTTGTTTTTTGCATTTCTACATCGTAACAACTTTGGGCTTCTCTTTAAAATGTAACTTAAATTTAGGTTTGAATTCAGCTTCCTGAGTATGTGTTTTCTTGGGGCTGGAGCATCCCCTGTGGTGTGCTTTACCCATAAGCCCAACCTTAATTCTCTCCACATTGCTTTATAGAGCTGTAACCAAATAAATGATGTTAATAATACACCCTCAGACTACACACTGTGCCCAACCTTGCCTCCTAACACAACCCCTTCCTTTTAACAGATAAAAATGATAGAAAATTGACACATTTTCCCATGTTTTGAGAGGAACAGGATTAGTATTGGAAGCAGATGCACAAACATCACAGGAGCACATGGGACACTGGCTGGTATAATCTGCCACAAAATCACCACTCACTTGTGTCCTCTGAAATATTAATCAGCTCTGCTGTGCTGGCAGTGCCATTGCTGCCTCAACATTGGGCTCATTCCCACTCTGTCCCTTGAGGAACTGGCTGTTCCCTGCTGGAGCTGCTCCCTGAGGTGGCACCAGGGATGAGCCGTGTCCAACGCCGAAGAAAACGCGAATTTCTGAAGTCTTTTACTCATGGAGTCCTTAAGCTCAAATATAATTAGCTAAAAGCCTTTTTTAATACCATCATCCTCCCAATGGGGTGCCTTTCTGGAAGATCAAGGTAAGACCTTGGCTGATAAAGGACTGAAGGTACAGCCAGAGTGAAACATAGCAAAGGTGGATGCTACAGCCAACAACAAAACCCTTCTCCCCTCCCCAGCTGTGCCCAGGCACTGCAGCTGCTGCCCCTCCTGCACTCCCACACTGGATTCTTCCACGATTTTCAAACATGGAGCAGCTTCAATGGAGACAGGGAGTTACAGACCTGATTTTGAACCCACTCTATGTGTGTGACACAAACAGGCATTAAATCCTCAATTCTGGAGACACCAGCTCCATGACATCCCTTGCTCTGCTGCCTCTGCCAGCTGTGCTTTGATGATTCAGTGCTGCTGGAAATCTTGGAGTGAAAAAGGCAGGAATACAGCACAGCTCCGCAGGCTGCTTTTAGCCAGACAGCTGAACTCCTGACACTCTGGCGCTGTTATTTTTGTTAACAATGTGAAAGACGGTAATGTGAGAGCAGGGCCTGGGGCTGGTCTGCAAAGGGCACTCTGATCACCTGCAGAGGGCTTCCCTCTGTAATGCAGAGAGCCAAACTTGTGGTGCCTGTGCTTCTGTTAAAGATGAGGAAAAGTCCCCTTGGAGTAAGTCTGCCAGCATCTCTGAATGGGCAGCCATGTAGTTAGCCAAGCTTCTCTCTGTGGAAAATATTTCTTCTCTCTACACACCTCCTTTGTGCTCATTCTCTGCTCCCACACCTGCATCTCAGCAGTATGGACATCTCCAGGTAAACAGGGAGCACACCTTTAGAAGATTGCTTAGAGGACCAAGTTCCAGCAAGCCAGCCCAGCCATCAGGACATCACCCAGAGCAGGAGAGACCCCAGCAGAAACCTCCCAGGGGACTCCCAGTGCAAGCTGCAGAACATTCAGGGTAGGAGAAGACTCTGCTGATTGAGCTTTGCCATTCTTTATAGCACAATTAAGGGTTTGTTATCGAGAAAGAGAGGGAAAATATGCACAAGGTGCTGCAGCTTTGGTGCACCACAGATAGCTCCAAGATATAATGATACTCTGTAAAATGTTTTATAAAACCCCAAAACATAAATCAAACCTGAGATCCAGAGCTTCTGAGTTTCTGGGAAGTGCTCAAACCAACTGAGGTCCCATGTTAACAAAAGGATTTAGCAGCAGCACCACCACCCCTGGTAAAGATATTTTTGGGGCTCAGGTGTGGGTTTGAGGCACTTTTTACTGCCTTTGGTGCATTTGCACAGAGATTCCTGATGCCCTGAGACTACAACACTGAGCTTGCAAGCTTTATAGAACAGAATTAGGACAAAAACCTGAATGTCACCAAGATGCTGCGGCAGCTTCAGGTGCAACTAGAGAAATTCAGTATAAGAGGAACCCTCCACCTCTGCTATTTCAGGCACTAAAACTTCAGAACCAGTAAAACTGCTTTAGCAGAATGCATATTAAAATATTTTTTAAGACTACTGTGCCGTCAAAAGAATTATAGAAAATAAATGACAAGGGAATTTACTGCCTAATGAAGTCATTGCTGGAGATACCTTACAGCATAGAAACCAAAGCCTTAAGTTCTTTTGGCCAAATTTGGAAGGGAAAGCCTTCTGGTGTCAACTATGAGCAGCCTAAAATTAATTCCATCCTCAGCCTTGGACACTGCCCACACCAGACTTTTTCAACAGTGAGGTTAAGCATGGGGAGATCACCTGGAAGTGTTCAAGGCTGGGTTGGATGGGACTCTGAGCAACCTGGTCTAGTGGAAGGTGTCCCTGCCCATGGCAGAAGGAATGGAACCAGATCATCCTTAAGGTCCTTTCCAGCCCACACCCATCTCTAGTTCTCTGATTTAAAAAGCCTGAAAAACAGCCACAGTCCAACATAACTTTCCAAAAGTAGCCCAAGTAGCAATTCAGCAAGCAGATAAATAAAAAATTAAGAGGCAGAACAAAGAGCAAAAGGCAGATCTGTAGTGTTATGGGGAGAACTGACCTCCTGGAGGAATTGGGGCTCCTGCCTCACTGCAGACAGCATTTTACCAGCTGAAGTCCAGGGTCTGCACTGCTCATGGTGACACTTGCCAGTGCCATCAGCACAAATGTGGCATTTCTCATGGCAGATAGCTGGGTTGAAGTGCCTGTGTGCTCTGCAAAACACCAATGGATATGGTAATTCAGTAAAATTACACCTTCATTCATCCAGCACTATTAGGAAAAAAAAATTGTTTGTACAAAGAAGCTGGGACTGGGCCAGCTNTTCGGGGTTTCCAACAAATCCCTGCTGAAGTTAAAAAAAAAAAAAAGAAAGCTGAGTTTTGAGAAGCAAAAATAGGTCTTACTGTGCAGTGGAAACCCACTGCAGCCAGGGATCTCCAGAGAAAATCACTACAAAATTAAAGCAGAAATATATTGAAAGCACGTCTAGGAAACTTCCAGAGACACCCAAGCAACTCTGAAGTGAAAGGAAAATCTGAGATCCATATTTTTATGGTACCTGTGAAAACAAATAGAAATCAGGGATCATCCCCCTCACAACCAGGATTTTCAGTGCATCCAACATGACCTTGGGAGTATTCAATAGCTCCAGCTAGAGATGGAAGATGCTAAGAAGACTTCAAGAAATTAACCCAACTAAATGCTTTAACAAGGGAGATGGTTTGGTTATGAAAATATTTCTGCCCTGGACTAGGAAGAGTTAACCCCCCCCAAGTCTGCACAACAGCAGAGGGTTTTTTAATTATTTACCTTTTTTTTCCTTCCTCTGAATGGGTTTGTTTGTTTCCCCTTGGAGGCTGCAGTCACACACAATAGGCAGATTTTTCAATTAAGCCATTTTTTTCCACTTTTAGTCTTCAATGGAGCCCAGGTGCCAATTGTTTGCTGCTTGGTTTCTGCCTTCCCTTTCCTGCCTACAGCTTAACCCCTTTCTCTCCTTCCTGCTTTCAGGGCTGTCCTTGGTCATGCATATGGTTGATAAATAATTATCAAACAGCTTGGGAATGGTCTGTATCAGGTAACAGTGACATTAATAAAAAAACAGTATATGGACCATCCATCAATGAATTTAGCAACAGTTGGATAGTAATTTATCATCTTTCCTTTGAATATCTCCTCATAGCATTTTTATTTATAAAGTGAAAGCATTTGGCTTTTATTAAAAAAGAAAAAGCCACAAATCACCAACAGCCAGCAGAAGTGAGCATGTCCTGATTTATTTCAAGAAGACTGACAAAAGACATGGTAATGGTTTTTCTTTTAAACCCCTCACCACCCCATCGCTTACTGGGGAGACAGCTCTGCAAGTTTTAGCACACAGCTGCCCTCCTGTGCTCGTGGAGAGCAACCTCTGCAGCTGTCCCAGCCTCTGGAAAGCACAGAGCAGGGCTTTACATGGAGCAGGGACTAAGCTAGGCCCAGGCTGGGCTCAGCTCAGCCACAGTGTCACTGCTGGAGGTCTCAAACCCTTCCTTCTCTCATCACTCTGATTGTCTGAGTCAAACCCCTTGGCTTTGTCTGGTTCTTCTTCTCAGGGTCAGGATTAAAAGTGTGAGAGACAGGATTTGGACTTGGATGTTTATTATTTCTTATTTAAGTTACAGCCTCACTGACCATGAGTGTTTCTGCATGCTAAGGTAACAGAGCAGAAATGGAGTATATAGTTCTGCCTTCAAAGACTTTTTAAGCCTAAACTACCCAATTATGAGATGCCAACTGATTTATTTTACTTCCAATCCAACAACTAATCATCCACATTCTGCAATGCAGGTTTTCTCAACCAATCCCACAAAATCACACAAACTTGTGAGGAAAACCACACCCTAAACCCTCCATCTTACTCTATATTACTATACCCCTAAACCAGGTAATTTCTCACCCTGTGATATAACAAGCTTCTATTCAACTCCATACTCACAATCTCAGTTCTATCACTCAGTTTTGGAAGCCTTTTCCATGGCCTCAGATCAAATGCAGTGTGTCTCTGAGGATCATTCCCTGTCAGCACAGAAAGCCTGAGATCCTCTGTGTCCAGGGTTCCAACAGTTGTTGTGCAGCCACTGCGCTGCTGTCAACGCGTTCTGCTCCATCCTGACAGGGTGACCGAGTGCTTGGGGTTCTGCCCCGTGTGACCAACACCAAACCAGAGGAGCAGACAGAAATCCTGCCCTGCCAAGTGCCTCACTCTGCATGGCTGCTCTCAGTGGAGGGTGGAAGGCCCAGCTGGTTTTAGCTCTGAGGAGAGGGCACAGTGTGGTGAAGAATGTCTGGATTGCATCCCCTGCAGCCATCGGGGCAGGGAAGGCGTTTCAGCAGAGCTCTCCTTAGGGGTAGAAATGAGCTAAGGCACAGACTCACATTTAAAAACATGAAAAGGGCCCCAGTTTATTCTTCTTTACTGTGCCTGCAGGCAGCTCCTGCTGCAGGCTCTGGCTGCTGGTTATCTCCTGCTGGCCCATGGCTGCAGGGATCAGTTTGCAGCCTCTGCCCACAGGCTCTTACCTGGCTCAGCTGTGGCTGCAGGCTCCAGCAGCAGCTCCAGCCCCATCACACCCAGAGGGACCCCACAGCTGAGCTTTGACAGCAGCAACTCCCCTCCCTGGCTCCTTCTTCTTTGGGTCTCTCTGGATTGTTCCTGCTCCCTCAGGGCTCCTCTACCTCTTCCAGGTCCTCTTTCTCCAGGTCCTCTTCCTCAAAAAAAACCCTCTGCTCAGCCAACCCACCCCTTTTATTCCACCCATCTTTATCAGTCACAGCTGTGACCATTCAGGGCATGGCTGTTCCTCTTCTTTAATAATTGGTACAGCTGTGACTTGTCAGGGGTGAGGTCACCTGTGATCCCTTAGCAAAGAGGGAGCAGAAAGGGAGGTAAATGGAGGAACAACAGAACCACCAGGATTGGAGAATGCCAGGATAAATCTAAAATTACGCTCTCCAGGAGCTGAAAGAACACATTTTTGAGAGCAAGGCATCCAGCCTGGGATCAGGGACTTGCACTCTGTCCAGATCCTCCCAGCACCATAACCCATTAAAGAAAAGAAAAGCTCTCTGTGGAAATGGGGTGCTCCTTTAACCCTTGCAGAAACTTTCTCCANAGGGGTGAGGTCACCTGTGATCCCTTAGCAAAGAGGGAGCAGAAAGGGAGGTAAATGGAGGAACAACAGAACCACCAGGATTGGAGAATGCCAGGATAAATCTAAAATTACGCTCTCCAGGAGCTGAAAGAACACATTTTTGAGAGCAAGGCATCCAGCCTGGGATCAGGGACTTGCACTCTGTCCAGATCCTCCCAGCACCATAACCCATTAAAGAAAAGAAAAGCTCTCTGTGGAAATGGGGTGCTCCTTTAACCCTTGCAGAAACTTTCTCCAGCACCACAAGCCAGCCTTCCTGTTGCTCTTTCTGTACCACTTAGGGCTGAGCCATGGGCACCTGCTTCTTTATTTTTTTTAAAATTTTTTTTGTGTGTATGTGTATTCCAGTTTATTTTTTAAACCAAGAAAAAAATCAATATCAAAGCTTTAAAAAGAGCCCCTTGAGATTTGGGGAAAGAGGGCATAAATATCAAACAAAACACAAAACAAGACTGAGCTACTAAGAGATCATAGAGCAACAGTGGTGGGGTGGGAGGGAAGAAATATAGCAGACAAATTTAACACCATTTAGGAGGCTTTATACACAATATTTACATCCCAAGCAGCATTTAGAAGTGATGATTTAGTGATTTATCATATCCCAGTTCACTCCTCCCCCGTCAAAGTGACAGGCAGAACCAGCAGAGCATCTCTGAACACACTGTTCACTCCAAGGCACCACCCACAATCCCAGAATAGCTTCACCCTTGGCCAACACAGTCCCCTTGGGCCTTCTGAGAAGCTGGAATTTAGGAGAGGGCCTTGCAGGGGAGCAGAGCTTCAAATGTCAAAGGATTTAAAAATATATAAGGCTGTGAAACCTGATGGTACCTGAAAGGATTGAAGGAGGAAGTGTCTTAGCAGAGCATCTTTGGCCAAAGAAGCCAGATAACCCTCAAAATTCATTAATGGAGGATCTGGGAGTGAAGCCCAGCAGAAGATGAGGGCAACGTGAACTCCTGCCCCACACAAGAGAGTCCCCAAAGTGCCCAAAAATCCATGCCAAGCAGATAGGATCTGGCCAAACCTGCTCTTTATTTTTCATGAGCCACACAGAAACAGGTGTATTTATGATCACTGCTTTCACCAGGCCTGGTTGAAATCAGCACTGGATCCCAAAACTGAAAGAGAAGCCTTGTATAGACAATTCCTTCTTCAAAGCTCAGCTCCAGCACCAGGCTCAAGACCTGGCATGCCTATGCATTTGGCAAGGAGTGGTGAATCNTCCCCAAAGTGCCCAAAAATCCATTCCAAGCAAGGACCTGGCCAAACCTGCTCTTTATTTTTCATGAGCCACACAGAAACAGGTGTATTTATGATCACTGCTTTCACCAGGCCTGGTTGAAATCAGCACTGGATCCCAAAACTGAAAGAGAAGCCTTGTATAGACAATTCCTTCTTCAAAGCTCAGCTCCAGCACCAGGCTCAAGACCTGGCATGCCTATGCATTTGGCAAGGAGTGGTGAATCAAGTGAAAGAACATTTCAGGGTGTTTTTTTTGTTTTTTTTTTCAGCTGATTGTTTAGGAATTTACTTGGAATAAGCTTCTCCCCCAAGAGGGATTTCAATTCTACCCATGCACAAAGAGGAGAAAACATTAATGCAGCGTTAAGACAGCTCAGCGCTGAAAGCAGCATGCACAGGCTGAGCAGAAGGCCACTGAAGTTATGTGACACCCAAAACTAGGTATTAGCAATTTTTCAAGGACAAAGTTGTGAAGTTTCCAGTGACAACAGCAACCTTCCCCCTTGCAAATTGGCCCAGCAGACACAAGGCCCCCTGAGACTCCGAGGACAGGGCTCCTCACCCCTTGGTGAGGGGACTGGAATGCTGCTGGTGCTGCCAAGGGACACACTCACACCAGGTCCTTGGGCCCTGGGAGCTCCAAGTGACAGGAATTGTTTCCCTTTAAAGGCACACTTTAAAGATTGTACTTTTTGCAATAAAACTGGAAAAAATAAACCCAACAACTGTGGCATCTTAAGAACAAGGTATATACAGGTGAGGCACCCTCTGGCTCTGCTCTCCATGCAGGTTTCAGGCTGGCTTTGCTTTCAGGATCCTGCCTGGTTTCAGGAATTACGCAGCTGTAGTGATTAATTGCTGCATCCCACAACTGAGATTCAAGCTTCTGTTGAATTTGTGGGGTTTTATTTAACCACCCTGACCAACTTGTGCAATCCACGGACTTGGGAGCCGTAAACGGTTCATAAAATATTAAAACATTAAGGGTGCTGCTTCCCAATGGCATGGGAGAGCTGTGGGAATTAAAGTGGTACCAGGGTACAATTAACCCAGGGTAAGGTTAGATCATTGTGTTTCCAAGCAGAAAGGGGTGCATTAATAGCACTGGGGCTTTCAGTTTTGGAAATAGGCTAACATATGTAGCCTTCCTGAAGACTCTGAATCCAAACCCATGTGTGGATGTAATTTAATGCACAGTGCTTTATGCAATTATACCTACAGATGCCTAAGTGAGAATTTAAATTAGCATTAACTTGATAGCTTTTGCTGAAGGCAGACAAACGCAAACGGGTGCTGGGCAGATTTTCCCGTGGAGCTCTGCCGATCCCCATCAGCTCCCGAGGCACTGTTCCAAATGTAAACCCTGGGGATCTTTGTAGCAATTAGACCCACTCCAGCAAGAGCCTCTCTGCCCAGGTGGATTCAGGAATGAGACCCCATCTCTGCACAAACCACACCTCCACTGTGCAAAGTGTCACTGTTTGGGCAACAGATGATGCTAGGTTCAAGGGTAATCTTTACCCAGAAATTCTTACAAATCCATATAAACCCCTCTTCTGACCCCTCTTCTTCTGCCCAGAAGCCCTAAAGAAGACAAATTATCAAGTGACACATGGGCAAGGGTCAGTGTCTCGTGGTTCTTCTGCACTGAACCACAGCACATCTCTTGCCCTTAATGCTCCTGGGACGGTCAGCATCCAAACCCCAGCAGGACCAAAGGACTTGATGGGATTTGCAGACAGAGCTTGTTGCAGCATCAAAGCTGCCTGTACCCCAAAAGCAACCTTTACTCTGATCTCAACAAACCATTGAACTTTTCATCTGCCCAAAGGGAATTTCAGATTCCTCCAAACCAAATAATTAGTATGTTCTTTCTGGCTGTGGTGACTGCAGAAGGCTGCAGTGGCAGAGAGGTTTTCTCCCTGTCACTAATGAGTATTAGGAGGGCTGGCTTCCTGATGAGCCAGAAGTGTTGGCAGCAAACACACAGCATAAAAATGATTGAGAAGCAGCCCTAATACCCTAATTTTATGAAAAAAACAAAGCACCAGGACACATAATCAGCTATGGAAGGGAAATTATCAGCTGGGGAGAGCACCATTTGCTCTCTGCAGAAGCAGCAGCAGACTTGGATCCTTCCCTCCTTGAAGCAGATGCAGGTCAAGCAAACTGGGTTTTGCCAGGGCATTGTACCTCTTGGTCATCTCCCCACTGGGCAGAAAGCAGACTGCCAAAAAAAGGATTTCACATCACCTGTTAAACAGCAGATTTCATCTTCCCCACTCTGCTGCCAGGAAACATCTGATGAGCTGACTCAATCCACAGCTGCACACGTCACCTTGATAATCCACTGCTTGGAGCAGCCTCTCCCTTCAGCAGCTCTCAGAATTGGAGCTGGAAGGCTGATGGGTTTTTTAAAACACCTGGGAAGCATTTCTGGGCTCTCATCTGTCTGAGGAAGGGTGTATCTCAATGAGCAAACACCCGTAATGCAGAGGCTGAATTTTCCTCTGAGCACAGATCAGGCAAAGAGGCACAATTGCTTTGTGTGAAGAACAGGTTGTGAATGATTTTTAAAGGAGTGATATTAAGACAAGCCTGTATCCAGAGAAGGGACAGGGGATGTTGCCTCCTTTCCTGGGATCTCCTCTGGGATCTTCTATAGCTATAGGACACCACTCTATACCAAAAAAAACAGTCAGTGCCAAACCCTGTGGGCCAGGTTGTAGCTCCTGGATTCCTGTGGAGAAGTTCAAGCAGCAATAGTGCAGCTAAATGTCTTTCAGCAAGACTCTCATCACAAGAGCAGCAAAGTTCATATCCCAGCAAAACTCACCACAGTAAATTCTCAAGCTCACTAAAATGTTTCCAGCCTCTTCATTTCCCCCCTTATGAAGGAATAACATGACCTTGGAATGCTGCTTTGTAGTTTGGTTCTCTTTTTTTGCAGAACAAAGGAACAGCTGTTCAGATTTTTTTTCTTGCTGTTGTCTTTCCTGGCAGGAATGTGTGTACTGAATATTTAGGACACATTTATCTGAAAATAAAAGTACTGTTGCTAAAGTAGCTCACGAGCAAACACATGATGCCTCCCACAGTGAGTTCCCAATTCCCAATATGGTGTGACCAGGAAAGTGGGATGGTGCTGGGCAGCATCAGGCAGGCAGGTGCTTGTTGCAGGAGGATGCTGCAGTGGCCAGCTGGATGACAATGCCTTGCTCAGGAGCACAGGAGTGACTCAGTTTCCTTAATTCTGATGCTATGGGAGAACTCACTTCAGTGTTCCAGCACAGCTCATACAAGTTTTCCTGGGTATTTATTTTCTTTCATCATCCAACTCCCAGACAGGAAGGCATTAACAGCAAAATGGGTTTTTACCTGCTGCCCCTGAGCCTGACCCAGTCTCATCCTCGGGCTTTGCTCTATCCTTGATTTCTGTTTGATGTACACCACAAACCTTTCCACTTGCACAGACCAGATTTTGGCAAGGTGATGGCTCCTCTTCCAGCCTATATATTTTTCCTGGCTATAATGCACAGCACAACCTCACAGCAGAACATTTTTGACTTTTTTTTTCAGTCAAGGTGGAAAGCTGAGGGTGCTTTGCAAGGGAAGGAGAGTTTTGCTGCTGGTTTTAGAAGCCTCACATGGCCTTTGCCTCCTGGGAGCTGCCATGAGTTATCCAACCTGTCACCAGAGCTGGAGGCTGCAGCACAGCCCTGCCTCTGCCCCTGAGGAAAGGAGGCCTCACATCTGAGTATGTGGCAAAGCTCAAAAATTCTTTGGGGAGAAAAAACAAAAAGCAAAGGAAGAAAGGCAGAGGGAGAAATGTGCACAACAGACACTACCTGCGAGCAGGCTCAGAGCTCCCACTCCTCCTCCTTTGGAAAAGCTCTCCTCAGAAGGTGAAAAACACCTTTCTATATTTATCTCACTCACTGAGCAGGAAAATATGCCCCTGACCCAGCTTTATTTACCCAGGACATGCTATTGAGGGAGGTTTTAATCCAAACACAGTGCTGAAAATAGGATGGATGATTAAAATGCTGACATAGCACCCCATTTGTGTCTCTAAAGGTTGAGTGTAATTTTCTACCTTTCATAATTGCTCTGCCTACCCTTTACTGCCTTTTGCAGAGCATTTACTCTTCCTAGTCTGGCCTCAGCTTTCTAAATAAGGCTTTTTATTGATTCCAGACTTTCTGTTCACTCCAGGTGAGCATCACTACGGCTGAGAAATTGGTCAGCAGTGCTTTGTCCCTGATATATATATATTTTTTTTTTTAATATATATATATTTCTTTTTTTTTCAGTTTTGACACATACACTATAAGCACAGGATGGAAAGCTAATCCCTGCTGCCTGGCATGTGATGCTGGCACCTCTGGTTGGATCCAACAAACACACCCCTCCCAAGAAATGGGTCCTGACAGTGTCCTGCTCAGTGCAGAGCTACACATCCTTAGAATAAAAACCAGGCCATCCTTTAGGTCCTGTTGGGTCTACGCTGGAGGCTCAGCTCCCCTGAGCAGCAGGTAAGGCACTGCTGAGGATGTTGTATTTTTGCTGATCCGGTGATATAAGATGTTTGTCCACATCCATACCCCGGCTGCCTTCCCTTGGAGCAGCTGTGCTGCACTTTGATCAGAGCCCTGTGTCTGTTGTGAAACACCAGGTCTGTGATTTCACAAACACAGGTCCTAGCAGCTTCAGGTGCCTTTTGCTCTCTCCAGCCAGGGTGCACCTTTGCCTCCAGGTCAAAGAGCTGCGGCACGGTTTGGGTTGGAAGGGACCTTGAAGGTACATCTTTGCTTCATCCAACCCTTCCACGGGTGAGAGGGCAGCTCATCTGCTTCAGAGCTGCTTGCTTTGCTCACACCCTTCACAACCAAAGCCTGAAGGACAGGATCACAGCAAGCAGGAGCTGTTTACAGATGGATTTGGGAATTTATGTGGAGTTGTTTCATCGCTAGCGAATGAACGAGGTGCTGGGTCTGTCCCTGACCAGCAGGATTTTGTTTAAGAGGCTGCTCTGGAAGGATGGAGAGCTCATAGCTGTAGCAAGGCAGGTCCTCACCCAAGCCAGATCCTTTCTAAAGGCTTTGAGAGCTGCAGCTGCTTGAACACTCCTGTATCTCTAACACCAATATCTAGCAAAGCCAAAAGCAGATCCCTCAGGGAAATAAATAAGAATGGAGCAAACGNGTTGTATTTTTGGGGATCCGGTGATATAAGATGTGATTGTCCACATCCATACCCTAGCTGCCTTCCCTTGGAGCAGCTATGCTGTGCTTTGATCAGAGCCCTGTGTCTGTTGTGAAACACCAGGTCTGTGATTTCACAAACACAGGTCCTAGCAGCTTCAGGTGCCTTTTGCTCTCTCCAGCCAGGGTGCACCTTTGCCTCCAGGTCAAAGAGCTGCGGCACGGTTTGGGTTGGAAGGGACCTTGAAGGTACATCTTTGCTTCATCCAACCCTTCCACGGGTGAGAGGGCAGCTCATCTGCTTCAGAGCTGCTTGCTTTGCTCACACCCTTCACAACCAAAGCCTGAAGGACAGGATCACAGCAAGCAGGAGCTGTTTACAGAGGGATTTGGGAATTTATGCAGAGTTGTTTCGTCGCTAGCGAATGAACGAGGTGCTGGGTCTGTCCCTGACCAGCAGGATTTTGTTTAAGAGGCTGCTCTGGAAGGATGGAGAGCTCATAGCTGTAGCAAGGCAGGTCCTCACCCAAGCCAGATCCTTTCTAAAGGCTTTGAGAGCTGCAGCTGCTTGAACACTCCTGTATCTCTAACACCAATATCTAGCAAAGCCAAAAGCAGATCCCTCAGGGAAATAAATAAGAATGGAGCAAACGTAGCCATGTTGCTTCCAATTACTCCTGCAGCCTCCAACTGTTGCTGTTCATGGAGAGCACAAAAGGACATTTCTGCATCCTGTGCTGGAAAAAAAACAGGAGTGCAACCTTTACCACCCTCAGCATGTTTTCATAGAGACAAATGTAGGTTTTGTGTCCCCTCAGAGTGTCTGGGGAGGGATAAGCAAGACCTGGCCAAAGTGGTGGAAGCAGAGAACAGTTGTTATCTATCAGGAATTGCAGACTGCAGGCATGCTGAACTGTTTTAATTTAAATATTGCTTATAAACCCCCCAAAAAATGCATAACTGGTTGGTATAGGCCAGCTTTGATACAGCTTTCCCTGACAGACTGATGCCCTGCAGAGACAGCTGCCTGAATAACCTTCATTTCTGTATTGAAGGAGCATTTTGTGCATCATCCAGGAAACTCCTTGAGGTTCACAGCATAGAAAACATATAGGTTTTGCATCTTCATTCATCATCATCATCATCATCTCCTCATCCCCTCTCATCCTTGGTACTCTGGGGCTTTGCAGATGAAGACAGCAGATTCCCTTTCTTTTGTCATCCATGAAAGAGCACCTTCATCCAAGATGGACTCTGAGCCCTCCTCCCTCCCTTTCCCCGGAATGCCCCAGCCAAGGACAAGGTCTCTGTGCCAGCAGGGCCAGCAGCAAACAAAACCCCTCAAAGGACATTGACACAAGCCCCAGGATGGACCTCAGCAACTGGGCTGGCAAATTGCTGCTGCCTCTGCATTAAAAGAGTGACTTTAACTTCCACATTGGAACATCATAAAAGATTTACTTTATTGCCTGAGTAATTAAAATAGGTGAAGCACAGAAATTAACTGACAAACACCCAAGTAAAACCTCTCAGCCAGGAGCCAGGCCCAGGAGTAAGCAGTTTCTTATGCAAACCTGCAGAGCCCAGTGCTTCAGGGGCATCCACCTGGCACTGCTGTCAGGGGAGGTCACCTTCACAGCCCCAATATCACACATCAGCAAGAGCTGGACTTGTTGAAAGGTGAAGAGCAGCTTAGTGCAACCAGGGGATAAAGTTCTCACCTTCTTTCATCAGGGAGGGCCCCACAATTGCCACTGCATGGCAGAGAATGCCCTCAAGATGTGCTGACAGTTCTGACCCTCTGTGTGAAGCCCTTCCCAGCACCAAATGAAGAGGGCTTGCTTTTGTGCTTCTTTAATTGCAAGTTTAAATGAATATAATTTATCAGCTTTCTTCTAGTGTTGCACTGTTTTCTGTCATGGCACTGCCCAAGGAATTACAGCACTGCAAATATTTGCTGGGTTTAATTTGTTTTTGCATAATTATTTAATCCCTCCGCAGAAAAAAAAAACAACCAAACCCCTCACTGTGAGTGCTGATAGTGTCTAAAATTAAGCTGTTAGAGGAGCAGTTCAATGTATTTCCAAAAATCAAGGTCTTCTAAACTCAGCTTTGTGTCAAATAGAGAATAATTTCTGTCTTTTAGCAATGTGCATTCCTCTTCCTTTCTGGTTAAACCTGGAAAAAGTTTCTCCCCTCCTCCCAGCAGCAGGTTTATTTTCAAGCTGGCTAAGTAAGCACCCCTGAGCAGTGGCCTTAGGGATTCGTTGCCCCTGCTGGCCTCTCATTGTGCATTTCAGCCCAGCATCCCTTTCCCTGGACAGTCCTCAGTGGAAAATAGTTGTGTTCTGCAAAAAGCACTGGGAGACCTTGAATTAGCACACCGTGAAAGTCGGGATTAGGAGGTGGTCACTGACAATAGCTGCAAGCCCTGAAAGCTCTCATTTAATGGAGTGGTGAGAGATTATTTACACTGTGACATTAAACATCCTGATAACCAAATGTCTCGTCAGCTCAAGATGTGCCCTTTAGTTCTTGCTGCCTTGCTAAAACCTCATGTCAAACCTGCATGGACTCTGCTCACACCAAAAATGAATCTCTCCCCACCGCTGGAAGGCAATTTTTCCTGTCCAGATTTATGTATCTGGGTAATGGGGTGTAATAGAAAGGTGTTTAGGATTCTCAGTTAGCTTAGATGAAAGGATTAACACTTAAAGAGAACAGATTAATCTTTGCAAGACCCAAAACCATCCGCTGGCTCCTGCCAGGGAGACCTGCTGCACCTAAATTGCTTCCTCTAACACGTATAAAACTAAAGTGACTTAATTTATGGAACTAAAACAGAAATGGACCTGTGGTACAACTCAAACACAGGCCTGTAGATCATCTCCACACAACCTTGGACCTTGTGCTTAATTAGGCATTGAGAACATGAGCTGTGTACAGGACACACTTGGGTGCCTTTCAGAAATACTGGAGCAGTTTTAGTGGCCAGGCATTGCCTGGGCTGGAGTGGCAGAGCATCCCCACTGCCTCCCTCCCTCCCCATCCACCAGGATGTGCCATATTGTCTCACTTGACCCTGTGGTGAGCAATTTTATTTCTTAAATGCATTATTAATTTCATTAACTTTGATGTTTGGGAGATTAATTTTTTTTTTTTAAAACCTGCTTAAAGCCAAGAGTGACTTACAGAGAAGATAATCACTGCTTGTACAGAAAGACAAATTGGCCAAAGGGGATCATTCTGATGCTCTTGTCTGATCTTTTGTCATCTCCCAGCAAGGTCTGAACAATCTGCAGTAAATAAAGTCTAATCTTAAACTCCTGAGAACATCTGACCCTAAAAAGACAGGTCTTTGAAAAGGGGTAACCTTTCTGGTATGGATGGCCCAGGAATGGAAGTTAAAGCCAGACCTCCAGGCTCTAAATATTAATATTTTTTTAGAAAATCAGTAGGCTTGAAAGGCCAATATTCAATATGCATCAAGATCATAGTTTCAAGTTTATTCATTATCTTAAGAAGCTAAGCCCAGCTACCATTGAATGGCTAGAAAAAAGCAAGAACACCAGGGACCAAGGTCAGACTTCCCTGAACAACAAGTTCCAGAGCCTCACCACCCTCACAGTGAAGAATTTCTTCCTAATATCTAATTGAAAACTTTCTCAGTTAAAAGTCCTTCCTCCTTGTCCCATCACTGCATGTCCCTGTAAAAAGTCCCTCTCCATCTCTTCTGTAGCCCCCTTTAGGTACTGGAAGGTGCTCTAAATTCTCCTTGGATCTTTCTTTTCTCCAGGCTGAACAGCTCCAGCTCTCATCCTGCCTTCACAGCATCTGCCCATCCCTCTGACCACCTTCATGACCCTGCTCTGGCCTCACTCCAACGTGTCCACACCCCTCCAGTGCTGAGAGCTGGATGCAGAACTGGGATCTCAGCAGAGCAGAGCAGAATCCTCTTCCTGGCCCTGCTGCCCTCCCTGCTTTGGATGCAGCCAGGATAATTTATGCAGATGGCTTTTCATTTTAAACCAACCCAAATACAGGAACCCCACGCTCCTCTTCAATAAGTTATTTGCTAAATCGTGTCGGGTGGCCAACCCCACACTCAGAGAGATTGCTCCAGCCCTGACCCCGGAACGTGCTCGTGGTAGGAATTGCAGATAATTCAATGATTCTTTGTGCTGGCTCAGCTCAGGGCTTCTCTTGAGCCCAGAGTTCACTGCTGTGGAATTGGCATCCCAATAAACCAGCCCTGTGATAGAAGCAATGCCCATTTGCTTTGGGCTGGAGACCAACGTGTTCATTAATCCCAGTGCCTCGGGATGGGCTGGGGCTGGCTCACCTCAGAGGAGAGGTCACTGCTGGGGCAGCTTTGCTCCTCACATCCTCTCATTAAATTTCCATCTAGGTGCAGCACACTTGGCTTGTTAAGAGGCAAGGATATTTTTTTATTATTTAAATGTTTGCCAGAGCAAACAGGCAGGCTGGGAGGCACAGGGCTCAGGGAGAGGGACAGATCTGCATCCCCAGAGCATGATGCTGCCAAACAGCTGAATGCAGCTGAGCATCTGGGAGCTGATGGTTTGTTTTAGGTCTGGTGAGTCCTGACTGTTATTTTAGGGATGGGTGAAGGAAGGAAGACTTGGGTGTTTGACCAGACTAAAGCAAAGCTGCCTCACTAGGTGCTAAATCTGCTTAGCCCTGGAGCCTGAGCTGGAAATTCAGCTGCAAACAGCGAGATAAAGGACAAGAGTCTGAGAAGGCAGCACAAAGAAACATTGGGCAAGACTCACTCCTGTTAGGAGCTAAAGCACAGAGGAGAGAGCCCAGCAAGTGATTCCTGGAAAGCAGCTGGCCAAGGTGGGATATCAACAGGCTGGAAAGCAAGCCCTGCTCAGGACTGCAAAACACAACAGGACAAGGCAGAGCAGGGATATTCGATCTTCTCTAACTCTTGGGTAGAGCTGTAGGGCAGGACCTTTCAACTCCAATTTTCTGTGCTTAGAACAACTGACATGGGCAATTCCTACACACTTTTGTTGTTTCAGTTAAACAATTGGGAAAGGACGGGTGAGTACAGCTACACACATCTAAGTGGGTAAAAAATATATCCTGGCATAATATTACAAGAACAATGTGATGAAATACAACAAGCTGTAGTACACAGGACCTGATATCAAAAAATCAATCATCTTGCCTCAAAAAAATTAAAATTTTGTCTTCTAGAAAAGATGCAATTAAGAAAGAACACTCAGCTTTAATGATGTGTCATATCCTGGTATCAGCAAAATAAAATTCCCAAACAAACCTGAGCTATTATTCCAAGGGGAATATAGTACAGTAATTATAATTTAATGAGAAACTAAACTGAAATTGTAATAGAGAAAATTAGGGGAACATGTACTGTGGCCACATATCTGCCTTGGATCTGCTCACAAAGAGCTTGGTGAGATGGATGAAGGAAAGATTCAGCTTCTGGTAAAAAGAATTCCTCCACCTGCACTACAAAACAGTCTGTAAGAGCAAACACAAACTCACAGTAAGAGAGTTTCCAATAACAGGCAAAAGCAGATGCTAGCTCATCTCCCTGACCCAGCAAAGAAAGGTCATTTTTTATGGGCCCTGCTCTTTTCTGAGAGCTGGAGATGGCACTGACAGCTTTGTGCCATAGCAAGGCTGTCCAAAAGTGTCATTTTGGGAAGCACTGGCCTTTATAATTAGTTAAGCTCTGCGGTCCCCACTGGGGATCCCAAGGCAATGAAGATGTGCCAGTGATACTTTTAGTTTTCTGCCTCATGAGAACTGGGAAGTCAAAGAGGATGTGTTCCAGAAACATCTATTTCCTAAACCTAAATCAAAACTATTCTCTCCCTACAGAAACATGAGATACATTTTTCATCCTCCTGAGAGGAAAAGCACAGGAGAAAGTGCCACACAGGCACGGGGCACACAAACCACATTGTTCCCATTAACTTTTCCTTGCCTCTGGTTAAGATTCATCTTTTATTTTTCATCAGCTGGATAAATCTGAACCTTCAGAAATGCAACCTTCCCACCACAAACATCCCATTGCACTGTCACCAGAGGCACAGGCAATCCCAGGAAAGATTTAAGAAACAACCTGGAGAAGGACTCAGACTGGCTCCAAAATTATTACTGTTTTTTTTCACCCCCAAGCTTTGTGATCTTTTCTTTCTGCTCTGCACTGTTCTGTATCTCCTGCAGATTGTCCCAGCTTGGGGTAATTTTGGTGTTCATAAAACATCAACTTCACAACTTTGCTGCTGTGGCTGGCAGGTAAAAACACGCTTTGCTTTGCAGCTGTTCACTGTACGCCTACAAAAGCATTCCAAAGCCACAGGGGTAGGAAAAGCAGGAAAAAGTACATTTCATCCTTTTCATCATTACTGCAGCAGGCCAAAAGCACAGCAGGTGCAGATAAGCATGAGATCCTCCACCTTGTTACACCACCTGCTTTGCACTTTAGTCACTCAATTCGTCCAAAACCACAATAAAACTCTTATTTTAGGTTGCCTGGTAAATTCTCTACATTTAAACAACCAGACTGAGGGGTTTTGGGGTGTTTTTATACCCTAATGACCATTCGAGGAGGCTTCCAGCCACCCCTCTGTTCTGCACTCAGCCTGAACAAGACTTCAGCAGCACTCAGGGCAGCTCACCTGCACGAGCCCCCCCCGTTTTTCAGGTAAATTGATGCAGACACAGGAATATTTGAGTGCCCTCCCTGCTCCCAGAACCCAGCCTTCCCCTGCTGGCCCCGTGGGATCACAGAGTGGGTTTAGCAGCACTCCCTTCTCACAGGGGAGGCTGCTCCAGGGTAGAGCTGGCACTGCCCAGGTATTTCATGGAGCTCAGGCCCTCTCCCCACGCCCAGTCAGCAGCACCTCCTGGGCAAGACACCCAGAGATGCTCCCCCAGCAGCAGCACAAACCCAGCTGGGGCCATTTACAACCAAAACGTGCCCAGATCCCTGCAGGGAAAGAAGTTTAGCAGCAGCAACTGCAACATATTTTCTGTTTAAACTGAGGCTGGTGGTGCCAGGAGGAAGGACACAGACCCATCTACACTTTCCTCTTCCTCAGTACTCACCTCATCCTGCGTCAGCCACCAAACCAGCTCTGCTTTAGTGCTGCAGAAACCTCTTTTCCATGTCCCTGTTTCCTGCCCGATGGTTTCTTGCACGGGAGGCAGCAGAAAGTCTGTGGCACAACATTTGCAGGACCTGTCTGATGAGAGATGGTTTCAGTTTTATTTCAGCTGGGATTTATTGTGCAGGGGAAATGGGGAGTTTGTCCCTCTGGTTCAGCCAGGATGGGTTTGTTTCTGCTTACCTTCCAAAATGATTGAAGAAAGCAGCTCTAAGACATTTATGAAATAAAAAGAGGTCAGCAAATTAACAGGAGTTTTAAGGCTCCTGTAGTTCTGGATGCTGGGGCATAGGGAAAGAGCCAGTGGAAGTGTTTTGTTTTGTTGTTTTTTTTTAATGCAAAGAATGTGGGTAGACAAAAAGGATTTTCTGAACTTGACTCCTGCTGTAGGTACAGAGATCTATAACAAAATAAGTGACAGATTTGGCCAGCACATTTCAAGCAGCAATATGGATATTTTCCTTGCTAATTGCATCATTAGCTAGTCCGCCCTCAAAGTCACAGGACTTGTGATCAAATTACTGCTGTGATAATCAGCGAGGTGATCTTTTTCCAGCTCTGCAGAGCAGTTCTCTTGCCCTCTTTCTGCCTCTGCTTTCTCATCTACAGAGGTGATAATTTCCTTTTTCTTCTTTCTTTTTCTCTGAAAACAGGAGGCTAACCTCAGGAAAATTACACTTTTTTTTTTTTTATGGAAGACAGTGCTTTAGACAAGCTATTTGTAGGTATTAAATAAAGGAAACGTCAAGACATATGTGCTGTTTTCCTTCTTTTTCATCCAAAGGATAATGAATCCTCAGGCCCTTTTTTTAAAGCTTATAAATAAGGTTTGGAAGTGCACTGAGCATGAGGGGAGTCATCATTCTAATATTGTGCTGCAGTGCCAAGACCATGCTGGTAAATTAACCCCTCTTTTATCAGTCCAGGGGAGGGATATGCCACTGAGTTATCTCCCATCCTCTCTGTGGGTCATTACAGGGAGAAAAGGGCAGCCTGCCAGGGAGGGATGGCTCTTGCTCTTTAAAATTGTGAGTGACCTGTCACCAGCGTTTCTTTTTTCCCATTTGCTCTGAATTTCACAGGAACTTCTTGACCTCATTAGAAGATTCCAAGGGCACGGTGGGAAGTTCAGCCAGGCCCAAGGAATATTCAGCTGAAACCAAAGGGTCACAGAAAAGCCCATGACAGAATTAAACCTGGAGATGACTGGGTGGCTGTGAGGAAGCAGCCATTTGCTGCAGGATGGATTTGGGAGCACTGAGAGAGCAGGAATTCATTTTTCCCTTTTTATGTCAGCATGAATTCCTCTCCTGGGTAACACCAGGCATTGACCTGATGCAAGGACATGCCAGCCATCCAGAGAAGTTGTGGATGCCCCATCCCTGGAAGTGTTCAAGACCAGGCTGAAGGAGGCTCTGAGCAGCCTGGGATAGTGGAAGGTGCTCCTGTCCATGGCAGGGGATGGGAACAAAATGATCTTTAAGGTCCCTTCCAACCCAAACCATTCCAGGATTCAATGATTCAATGAGTTTGAGTTTTTAGGGTCTCCCATGGGATGGCAAATTGCATGAAAGAGGGCAAGGTAGCAATAAAAGAATAAAATTCCCAAACCAACTCAGAGAAATAATTCTGCTCCCTACACTGCAACTGTTAACAAAAGGAAATCTCTAATAGTATACAAAATTTTCAAAATTTGTCAAGTCCTAAGCTTAATTAAACAGTCCAAATACCTCAGTCCAATTCTAAAAGTACTCCTCTAAAAACTAAATACAAAACAAAAGCATTACAATTACTTAATTAGTCTAACATTAAACAAAGTTTATACAAACATTTTAAAAGTTCAATTAAACAATTCCTTACTCTGCTCATAAAGTATGCCAAAAATAAACATAATCCACAATACAAAAATCTATCACATTGTATAAAATAACTTAAAAAAGCTATATGTATTTTAATGTAATTAAAAGCATATTTAACTCCTACAACCTTATACCAACAAATTGCCACAATATTACTCCTCTAATCTTATCTTACTCACAGTATGTTATGAGAATTACAGTTAAAAAATACTTATTAATAAACTAATTAAAAATATAAATAATAAAAATTTAAGTCCTTAACTGACACAAATGCCAAGTCACCCTTTAGAGAAGGCAAAGGCAGAAGATAAATGAAGGGGGATCCAGGCTGATCCTTTGCTG
>VZTB01017130.1:770034-787990 GCA_013397245.1 Thryothorus ludovicianus | reverse complement strand
CAGGCTGATCCTTTGCTGCCACTTTCCCCTTCCCAGATAAATGAAGGAGGATCCAGGCTGATCCTTTGCTGCCACTTTCCCCTTCCCAGCTCTTCCAGGGCAGTGCTCAGGTCCTGAGGGAGATGGGGAGGTGCTGCTGCACATCCAGCCTGAGGTGGGTGAAGCCCATGGCTCTCTTCTGCTGACACTTTCCCAGAGATCTTGGGTGACTTTTAGCTTTTCCCTGAAGGGGAAAAAAAAAAAAAAAAAAAAAAGGGGAAAAACAAAANCTGAAGGGAAAAAAAAAAAAAAAGGGTAAATCAAGAAAATACTATCGTTTTAAATGCACTACAAATCAAGAATTGTTTCAGCAGCACGGCCCAAATATGTGCCCTCAGCAGATTATTCCAGTTTCATACCCTTTAGGCAACTTGTCTTCATACCAGCACTAGCAAGGAAAAATCCTTCAAAAGCTTTTTTTTTCTATTTTTATCCTCTGAGTGTCCAACTCCTTTTGCTAAATCTCCACAGTTTGGAGCTCAAATTACCATTTCTGACCAGTGCAGAGACAAATGATGAAATATTCATGAGTTTTTCTTACTCTTCATCTTATTGCCAGCACTAAATTTGCATGATCTAACCAAAGAAGACATTTCAAGAGAAAAGCACTTTCCACAGTGATATTGAAAAACTTCTATATATTGAGGTAAAACCATCAAGTTTCTGCCCTCCCTGGTGCAGAGTCACACGTTGTTTGAAGAGCATCCCACTACATTTTCCAAAGATGTGTAAATGTGTCATCTGGACCACAGGAGATAAAGCAGGGTTAAAACACTGAGCAAAACTGAAGTTAACAAGCACAAGGTTCATAAACCTTGCGATAGAAGCTTGCAGAAACCTTTCAAGGCTCATCCAATAAAGCCCTGTGGCACTTGATTCTTCCCCCTCCTCTCAAATCTCCATCTGTCTGAGCCAGCATCAGCAGGAAATTTTGCATGGAAGCTTGCCAGATAAAATAGCTACTTCATCTGCCTTTCAACTGCCATTAGTTTTAGAAAGTTCTTCAAAAATATGTTAAAAGTCTCCATTATTTTATAGCTGTGTCCTAAGTTAGAGATGGGCCAAGCCTCATCTCTCTGTGTCTGTCTCACAAAGAGGGGATTCGTGTGTGCTTTTCTATCATCTGTGCAAATATTGCCAATCTGCATTCTGCCCTCCCCACCTCACCCTGTGCTGAGAGCTGAAAACCCTCCTGCTTCCTGGAAATGCCCCAAAGTTCGTGAATTTGTATAAATCCACCTCGTTGCTGTCTGAATTGTCCCAAAATTTCCAGATACAGTTGTCTCATCAGGCTAAGTGGCCTTGACCTTTAATCCTGGGCAGGGGTTACACTTCAATACCCCTGCTCAGTTGCTGACACAAACAGGAGTTTGTCACCATGAGCTGGGGTGACAACCTCAGCTCCTGGCACCTTATTTTGCACATATCCTCTGTGACATTCCTTCCCACAGCATGGCACAGGTCATGTCATGTGCCCCTAAGTGCTAAAAAAATAACAAACAAACCTTTAACTTGACACCTGGTAGATTTATTTCCACAAGGATAGAATCAAACAAGGGCTGGCTGTGTGGGTCAAGGTGCTTTTTTTTTTATTGCTGAGTTTTTTTTGGATGCCTGCACATTCCTCTAGCATGTCTTTGCAGCTTTGATGAAATTCCAAGGTTTGTGCTCTGTTACTGGAGTAGATCCCACCCAGAAGACATCCAAAGTGAAAGGAACTTAATGCTCCAGTGGTGAAATGTCCCAATATGTTATTTGTTATCACCTGCTTCTCTTGGGAGGCTACCTGGGACATTCTCACAGAATCATGGAAAGGTTTGGGTTGGAAGGGACCTCCAGGATAATCCAGTTCCAACCCCCTGCCATGGGCAGGGACACCCTCCCCTAGGGCAGGCTGCTCAGAGCTCCACCCAGCCTTGAGCAATTCCAGGGCTGGAACATGCACAGCTTCTCAAGGCAACCTGTGCTGGTGCTTTTTATCAAGGCAAGCACACACAGAATTGCTGGGAATTTGCAGAGAAACGCAGGAAAATAAGATTGATCATATTTGGAGTTTACCAAACCTGACAGCATCTCCTTAAATTTGTAGAGCGAACATTTTCAGAGGAATGAATTTTATTTGGTGTTCTTTATTAACATGGCAGTGACTTCTCTTTCTGTGTTTTTAATAGTCGGGAAATGTCATTTTTGATCTACACTTTAATAATAAGTGGGATATAATTTCCAATGCGAAGTGCCAAGGAGGGTATTTATGTGAGGCTGCTCTGCCTCGGGCATTAATGAAGTATGAGATGGTGCAGCAGGCACAGTTGTGTTATGTGTAATGATACAAATTGAATGTAAGTAATATAATTATTTGTGGTGTAACACAACTGCTGCACAAATAGTGTTCCTGGCAGTAAATGTCACTGTTATGATAGGAAGGCACTGCTAATGCCACTAAGCATTACAATCAATTCCCCATAACATCGTGTGAACCAGGCTAACAAATTGGGAATTATGTGCCTCCTGCACATTTCTGCCTATGTGAGCCAGGATTTGCTGGATAATAGAGTAATAAATCCACTGGAAAAAAAACAACAAAAAAAGCTGGAAGTTAACTTTGGAAATCAAAAAGATAAAACCTGCTCTGAGTCTCTCAGAGGGAGAAGAGAATGCGGAAATTACATTAAAACCTTTCGAAAAATTAAAATATGTTAAGCCACATAAACATGAGGTAGAAGTCAAAGTTTTAGTGTTAAGTAAGGTAGAATTAAGCTTAAGTAAGTAAAAACACATATTATGCTTTTTTAAACACCTTAGCAAAACTAAACACCCTAAACTCCAGTTAAAAGTTCAGTACTTCTCTAGACATAACTAAAACATAAAATAGTTTTTACATCCCTAAATAAAACGATAAATGTAGACAAATAGAACATGTATGCAAATAAATACAGCAGTGTGTGCAAATACACAAAAATGTGTACAAACTAACACTGAATTTTGCATTTTAAAATACAGTTTTATTAAATGCAAAGAAAATGTTTTAAAACACTGTTTTTAGCTGATTAGACAATTCAAAGTTTAAAACCCACACCTGAACCTTGCTTTCACTGTAAATGCCTCCTTTCACTGTTACTGCTTGCTTTCACTTGCTTGGCTTTACCTGCATGCATTCACACATACACACATCTTCACAGGAAAACAAAACAAAACAAAGCCGAAAAAAGAAAAAAAATAGAAGAAAGAAAGGCAGAAAAACTTCCACTACTGTCTGAAACTCCACTGCCAGGGAGTCTTTGGGAACACCAGCTTCTGCCCAAAATTTTGACCAAAATCAAACCCTTTAGTAACTCAGACTTTCACTTTCAAATTAATACATTCATTTCTACAATAAATAGCTTTATAGCAACAACTCCTGCTTTCACCAATTTAAAAAACCCCTATGAGATAACAAACCAAAAAGAATCTGACCGTGGTGCTGAAATTATGGATGTTCCACCCTGGAATTGTTCAAGGTTGGGCTGGACGGGGCTCTGAGTGACCTGGTGTAGGGGGAAGATGTCCTTGGCCATGGGGGTTGAAACAGGATGATTTTTGGGGTCCAACCCAATCCATTCCCTGATTCTATAATTCTTGCCTGTTGCACCTCTGTGGAGCACAGGGCTCTCACCTGCACAAGAGAGGGGTGCCCAGGCACCTCTGCCCAGATGAAAACATCCCGAGGGAGCCAAGAGGAGCAGCAGGCTGGCAGATTTTCCTCCAACCCCCACCCAGCACGAGGTGGGGTGGTCTGGATGAGGGGCACCAGGTCTGGAAAAGGCTGGGAGCCACAAGTCACTAGGCTGGAAAAACAGGGGAGGGATTAATTATCCCAAGGAGTTGCACGAGCTCCCGGATAAACTGCTGGTGCTCCCTGTGGAGCTTTCACAGCTCTCCTGGGATGGACTGAGGAGGGGTGAGGGCTGGCACAAACATCATCTGCTAAAGGAGGAATTGGAGAAATCACTCAAACGAGGCAGGGATTAAACTGGGACTGAGTCCTGGCAAGATAGCTCAAGGAAATTTAGGTTGTAATGATGGAGAGAAGAAGAAGATTAAAACTCAGGGCTGAGTGAGTAATGCACAAGAAATGCATTCAGATGAATCTCTTCCATCGAGGCCCTTCCAGGACTCCCATCACCTCGCAATCTTTAATGCAGTTCCTCTGCTGGAGGGAAGGCAGTGCTGCTATTTCTGTCATTCAGGGGAGAGTAAATACCTTCCTCAAGGTGACCCAAAATACCTGCTCCAGAACAGGAGAATTTCAGGTCTCCTCATAGCCAGAGGAGCATCACTCCCACCCACCTGTCAGCAGCAGGGACACCTCTGGGGGACACATTTGCTCCTCAGGTGTTTCCTTCAGCTGGTAGTTGTGGGCTGCAGATCCCTGGTCTGGGACTCAACACCAAAGGGTTGAATGTTTTCCCACAAAGCTCTATGCCTCCACTTCTCTGCTCATCCACAGAAGTCTGCTGAAGGCAGCAGGAATTTTTTTGAGGGCACCAGGAGGCTCAGGGTGAGGGTGACACATCCGTGCTGGCGCATTTGGCTCTCCTGTAATGGCTTCAGCAGGAGGTGAGAAGGGTAGAGCTGCCTGCAGTAATGACAGGGTGGAGACTGTGCTGTGGGAGGGAAGGAAATAAAAACTGGGGACTGGCCTGGCAACTTGATTTGCAATCAATTGACTCCATTTGAATCCCACACAGATCTTGTCACTGCAGAGCTGGACCCTCTTCTCCTGGGGTCTGTGTTTGAAGGAAGCTTCTGGGAGTATCTTCCTTGTGTCTTCTGAGATCCAACTGGCAAAAATTTGTGAACGAGCTCCTGGGGTATTTAATTTTAATAAAACTGAATTTGCCCACAGCTACTGGAAATTGCTCTGCTACTCCTTCCACGGCTACCAGACAGTCTATTGTACCCAGGAGTTTGTCACAGAAAAATATGTGACAAAAAAAAAATCTTCACTGATGAAAGACAAGGGGAAAAGTTTCATTCTAGACCCAGAGCTGTAGTGCAGCTTGTCCCCAGTGCTCACACCATGTCCTAGCAGGGACCAGCAGCCCTCCTGCTCTGCCAGCAAGGTGTGAAACAGCAAATGAAGCATCCAGGCAGCACAGACTGAAGGCAGCCAGGGGAATGGTCCAACCATTTCATCACAAGCCTCCTCCTCCTTTGTCTTGGGGCCACTCCTGTTTGTGGCTGCCCATTGGCCCAGCTCCAAGAAGGGGAATGAGCTGCTGCCAGAGCCCAAGAAGGTGTTTCCAGGCAAAGAGGGCATGGCTTTGGCTGCAGAAGACAGCCTGGACTCAAATCCTGGTGAGCAATTCCTGGGCTGGGTGCAGCCAAGGTCAGCTTAGCATGTTCAGAAAAGTGAACCCTGCTCTCAGGTGATGTCTGCAGGCTCTTGCTTTCAAAGAGGTGAGAGTGATAAAATGTGCTCTTTAACCTCATGGCCCCAGATCTTGCAAGAGGTGAGGACAGTGTTTATTTTCTATTTAATTAAAAAATAAAGATGATCTGGAGTAGCCCAGCATTTGGCATTTTGTAACCTGTTGTTTGTAGCTTCCCACCCAACCTGTGCTCTCCAGAAGCACCTTCCTCTTGTCCTAGGGCCCAGATCCTGCCCTTCTTTCTTCTCCCACCTCTGTGGCTCCCTGGGATCCATCCAAGTGCTCCTTCTGTTCTCCTTAATGAAAAGGGAGTTGGATGCCCTCGGGTGCTTTCCAAGGTCTTGCTGTGTCTGTGCAGGGTTTCTGGGAATGTGAAGGAGATGGAGAGCCAGGGCAGCTCACACAACCTCCCCTGAGCCCTCCCACACATGCCAGGGATGTGCAGGGATGCAAGCCAGTGCAGGATGATAGGTGGCTTGGAAGAAAAAAAGAAAAATTATCCTGGGGAGGGAAAAAAAAAAATTAGTTCTGCATGCACATCTTGGATTAACACTGTCCCTGAGGATGGCAGCAATTTTTAGCCCATCTATATTTTGCTTGGGATTTCACAGACCTGTCCAGCTGCCAAAATGCATTTTTTGTTGTTACCTCATTTGCAAAAGGTTGCTCATTCCTCTTTCTCTCTTTGTCACACCAGGTCACTTGTCCTGAGTTCTGCTCCCAGGCAGGCCAACCCCTGGGTGTTTTCTGCAGTGTGCAGTCATCTTGCTTCCATGCCTGCTGTGAAATGTTCAACAAAATCCACAAAATCCCCACAAAACCTCACCAAACGCTTTCGAGTCCCCCCCATATCTTCTGGGCATCCCAGGGGCTGCAGGGCTGAGCCTGGACTGCCAGGAGCAAGTGGGGCAGCTCCCACCCCTTCTCCTGGGATTGTGCTTTCATCCAGAGCTACATCCTTTCCCTGGACTCACCCTGGACCAAACCCCAAACCATGACATTCCAGAGAAGTGTTTTCCATCTGCTTCAGTAAGTGATGGATCTGCTTCTTAGATGGAGCCGTGCGGGGTCCAGGAAAATCTTTGTCCCTGTCCCTGCCCTGAGCTGCTTCAGCATCTGCCACCCTCAGCATCATCCCAGCGTCCCATCCCTGTCCTCTCCCACACGAATCCCGAAAATCCCCCCGGGGCACGGGAGGATCCCGAAAATCCCGGGACGCAGAGATCCCGCAAATCCCCCTCCCCACCGCAGCCAGCGGCCAAGGGAACGTGTTGGTAACTAATTGACACGGGCATGATTTACATGCTTAATTAGCTCTGCTTTTATTTGCTGTACTCACCAGGCAGAGTATTTTCCCACAAAGCTCTATGCCCAGAGCCCGTTTGATCAGCTACAGAAAGGCAGCATAAAGCTGAACCACCAGAAAGCCAATACATGTTAAAGGATTTGAAATTCTAAACGATTTGAAATTCCTTCTCCCCGCACCCCCCAACTAAACACATTTTCCAGACATCAGGGAAGCCAAAATTCCCAATTCAGTGCTAGTTATTAAATTATTTTTCCCTTCGCTGCTCTGTTTCAAGGTCTTTCGGTTTGCTTTTTTCTTTTTTTCACTAAAGGACAAATTAGTGATGCAGAGCCTGGAATTTTTTTTACATAGTCCAACTTGTTTCCTCTATACCAAACTTTGTAAAAAAGCAAAACTGGAGAAATGAAACCCCTTTGGCAAGAGCTCTGCCCTCACACCAGCGGTCCCAGAGGCGCATCCTGCTCAGAGAAATTAAGGTAAAAACTGTGCTGCCCGCAGCAGCTCCCTAAAAACAAGGGCAATAAAGATTGCATCCCGAACTGCAGAAAGTTTTGCGCGGCGTTTGGGGAAGGATCCTGGAGCAGCCGCGGGTGCGAGCACCATCTGTTGGCTGCATTGCTGCTCACCGGGCGCGGGCTGCAGCCCACTCCTGCAAAACTGCGGCTCCGAGGCATGACACGAGGGACAGCGACAGATTTAGGGAGCATTTTCTGGACAAACAGCAAGGCAGATGGCAGCAGGACCCGCCAAATAATCCAGAAATTTGCACAGTCACCCGTCCTCCAGAAGGGGAACTTGGTGTTTGCACTGGGGCTCTCCGTTCTGATCCCCTCCAGAGCAGCCTGACAAATGTTACAGCTAAGGATGCTCCAACATTCTCTTTTCCCAGACAAATAACATATTTTGGCCTCAACAGCTAAGAAAATTAATTCAGTCAAGGTTTTGGGAGCATTCAGGGTATTTGGCCACGACTCCTGTTCAGTCATTTGAAGAACAAAGGGCTACAAATCTGCAGCAATTTACAATCTGACTTTCCCATTAAGGATTCGATGTGGGTTTATGCCTTTAAAGTGACAATATTTGTCAGGCCATTTGTTCAGTGCATTGTCTGCATGTGCAGTTACACAGGAATTGGTTTAATTAAGGTTAATTGGTGCATAATTAGAGCCGCTGCCAACACAAAAGAATGGCTGCAGACCAGGGGGAGAGTCGGTTTCCATCCAGCTCCAAAGGACAAAACGCTGCGAAAGGGACATTGCAGTTGAGTGGTAAAAACCCTAAACTGCTTCAAATTGTAGCCTTAATTTTCGTGAAGCCACATCCCTGAGTGCCTGGCAGTGCTGTCCCCGGGGCACAGAGCCCTGTCCCACTCAGTGATGCATTCCCAGTGGGAGAGGGTGAACCAGTGAACCCTTTGCTGCTGGATCATCTCGTTTTCCAGCAGGCAGGATGCACCTCTGAGAAGCAAAACTACACGGAGAGGGTAGGAGGGGGGATGCTTGGAAGGAGCTGAGATTTATTGCACTATAAACTCCCCTGAGACTGCTGGTCTGGCACAAACCCAGGGGGAGCAGCACCTCAGCCTTCCTGTGATGCTCCCTGGTTATGCCAGCGGTGGCTGAAGGAAAACTGTGGGGAAGTTCTGGCACTGGTGCCTTGTTCTGCAGCAGTCCAGTGGGGTGACCAGCTCAGAGAACTCCTCATCTTGTGTTTAACTCTCCTTCCTGAGCTTGCCCATGTTGTTACCACTCTGAAAGCAAAGCCAAAATAACAGTGCCCCGCTGTGGGCTCACCTGCTGCCTCCATCCTGGCCCCACTTCCAGCTCTCCAAGCCAAGGGTTCCCAGATATCCCAGTCCAGGAGTGCTGGGAGCAACCTCCCCTCTCCTCTGAGGTGAAGGTGGCTGGGACAGGGGGGTCCTGGGCCACCACACAGCCTCCTAGGACCTCCAGATGCTGCCATGGACACACAGCCCTGGCAGCCCTTCCAACCAACCTTGCTCCAGCAGAGTGTGGAGATTGCAGAATGATGGAGGAACTTGAGAAGTGGGGAGTGGAGGAGTGTGAGACGGGAATGAATATACTGGAAATGAGGAGAAAACCCCCCCAGGCATTAATTGAGGTCTGACCATTGTTATCCTATGCTGGACACAGGAAATTAAGGAGGGAGGGAGGGTGTCCTTCATCCCACAGGGACAGCTGCTTCCTCTGAGTTATTATTCCAGCACTGACAGAATCCTGCACCTGCTGAGGGAGACATGATTCTATCTTTGCCAAGCAAGGAATTCCAGGGATCTACCAAGAAGGCCACTGCCTCCTCTGCTCCCCTTGACCAAAGAGTTCTCACAAGAGATCCACTTTTACTAGCCTCCAGTAAAATACTACAGACCTTCCCATCCCCAGTGCAAACAAATTTCTCCTGATTTCCATGGTGAGAGGAGCAGCAATGACTCTCCCAGTATCAACTTCCCCCTGCCCTCATGCACAGCCCCTCAAAAGAGGGTGAAGTGGTCAGCAAGACAAAATCAGAGAAATCCCTGCTGCTGGCAGAACTCCCCCATCTGTCACCATGTCCACAGCAGCTCCTGAGAGACAGGGCAGTGCTGTGGGGAGTGTTACATGCAGCTGTGTCAGAACCGCTGGAGACAACTCATGATTTTGCTGGTGTTTGAGAAAAGCCAAGGAAAAGGCTGTACAGATCACAGGGAGCTGCAGAGAACCCACCAGGCTCAGCAGAGATCTGGGCTGGAAATGAGGTTGGATCCTCACAGCCCGACATTCCCATACCCCTCCCAAAAATCCTCACCATCAAAGTGACTGCTGGCAAAGCAGATTGACTTTTTTTGAGGGGGAGAAGCTTAAAAACTCAGAGCAATTTTTCAAGCACAAGCATCTGAACTTTATGATCTATAGCTTTCCACATTTCTTCCCTCATCAAAAGGTATCCCTCTTTTCCACCTTGGCACCAAAGCACGATGGCTGCTCACGCTAGACCTGCCTCTCTGCCTGTGCAGACCCTGTGAAGGTTCAGGATCTTCTCTGAAGAAGAAAGACTTAATTCTGCAATTTTAGACCTGCAGGTTGGACTCTTGGCCTTAACCTCTCACTACTTTGTTTTTGGTGATGCAGCTGAGGGCATGAAAAGAGATGTTTCAGCACTGAAGGCGCCACAATTATTATCTTGCTTCTACCACAAAGCACCATGGTGCATTCAATGGGATCCATCCTCTCTAATTGAGCTGTCTGGGAACTGGGTGTCCAGTCAGGGTCACTCTGTAGTCCCTGGTGGACACTGAGAAAACTTGAGGGCAGTTCTTCTTTCCTAAATTCTTCTTTCCTAAGCTGAATATGCCAGCCCAGAAGATAACCCTGTAACTGCTGCACATGGTGCAGGTCCCACCCCAGCTGCTTCATCTGTGTGACTTCATGAGTCTATGGAAAGCTATAACCTGTTACAACAGAGCTCATGTTAGGGGTAGAAATGAGCCAAGGCACAGACTCACATTTAACAACCTGAAAAGGGTCCCTTCTTTAAGGAAAAAGGCTCTTCACAGCTCTGCCACCCTGACTGTGCCTGCAGGCAGCTCCTGCTGCAGGTGCAGCTGCAGGCTCTGGCTGCTGGTTATCTCCTGCTGGCCCATGGCTGCAGGGATCAGTTTGCAGCCTCTGCCCACAGGCTCTTACCTGGCTCAGCTGTGGCTGCAGGCTCCAGCAGCAGCTCCAGCCCCATCACACCCAGAGGGACCCCACAGCTGAGCTTTGACAGCAGCAACTCCCCTCCTTGCTTCCTTCTTTGGGTCTCTCTGGATCCTTCTTTCTCCCTCAGGGCTCCTCTACCTCTTCCAAGTCCTCTCTCCAGGTCCTCTTCCTCAAAAAAACCCTCTGCTGTGCCAACCCACCCTTTTATCACCCTTATCTCTATCAGTCACAGCTGTGACCCATTAAGGGCAGGGCTGTTCCTCTTCTTTGGTAGTTGGTGCAGCTGTGACTTGTCAGGAGCGAGGTCACCTGTGATCCCTTCTTCCAAACCATGTACATTGAACAGACTTCCCTATGAACCCCCTGAGGAAGATCTTGTCCAACAAAATCTAAAGGCAAAGCCATACCCAGACCAGTCCAAAGGAGCAGTCAGCACTTACACATAAAAAGCCAATAAATTATGAATTGAAAATGAGCAAGGGGATGAGGAAAGAATTATAAGCCTGGGACAGGCTCATGTTATACAGGTGATTTCAGGTTGCTAAGCTGCAGAGAACAATTCAGGAAAAGTTTCCAAGGGGCAGAGCAATGAAATCATGATGCCACAGGAATCAAAAGGCTCAGAACATGCATAAACAGGAAGAGCAGCTTCACTCGAGCTACAGGAACACAGCAAAGATGTAAATAAGTAAATATTTCTTCAGCACAGTGCAAGTGTGGTGTTAGGTACTTTCAATAACCATTTTTGTGCATTTAATCTTTGCACTGTGGTTTTTCCAGATAAACCCTCTCTGTTTTTAACTCTAAGTACTTCTTGTGACTGTGGGGTTGCAAAGTGTGAGGAAAACACTAAGGGAGTGCAACAGCCAGGTCTGGGGTGCAGGGAGTGTGGTTTGGCACGAGGCATGGAGAACATCAGGCTCTGCCACCCACACTGCTCAGCCCATCACCACACAGGCTGAGAGTGCAGAGGATTTGTGATTTCCACAGTGCTGCTGTAAGAAACCACTTTGCACCTTGATAAGGGAGGGATGAACCTATTTCTCTGATCAGGGCCAGGGCAATTCAAGAATAGCAGCTTCCTGGGGATGTGGAAAAGCCTTAAGTAAAGATGAAAAAAGTGAAAATAGTTGTTTCTTCGTAGTTTTCTATGCTGCAGCCAATGACAAACTGGTGGGAGTCAGCGCAGCTCCACTAATGAACTGACTGGGGCCAAATCTGAGCCCAAAAATAAGCAGAAGTCTCCTCTACCCATAACTTAAGGCAATGAAATGATTTGAATTTGTTTTTAACAAAATACCTTAACCTGAGAAAGGAAGGGCAACTCAAGGGTCTTGCATGGGGGCTGGGACCCCCACAGTAAGGTTGCCAGCAATTTCTCTATGGTTATTATTAACTTCAGGATTCAACACAGCTGTAGAGATCCTCTCCATCCCTAATGACCAGCCTTTGCTATGACCTTAGGGGCTCATGAATGAGGCCATGGATCATCATCATCATCATCATCATCATCATCATCATCATCAGTGTTTTGGAAAGTAAGATCAGCATATCTCTGTGAATAAAAGCTTTTCACACACATTTTATCATTGTGCCCAAAGGGACACGACTCCTCTGTTGGTTCAAGAAGGCAACAGCTGTGTTGGGATAAAAATCCCTGCTAAGAGACTGTGGAGATGATTTGAAGGAATGGGAATTTGCTGCCTCTAAATTTGTGGAGACCTTCATGAAGGAGTAGGACAAACATCCAGGCGGATCCTTGCTCCCCTGCTTTCCATCTGGGTTTTCTCTCTCTCTGGATAGGCATTGGTATTTAATGTGCTCTGTTGACCAAACTCCCCCCCAAGCATGTTTCTTACCAAAGATTTTTGCTCTCAGGCTCAAGTTTACAGATGAACAAGCAATCCCTGGTGGACTGAGAAGTCTATTTGTTGACCCAGAGCATCCTCTTTAAATGTTGCTGATGTATTGGTCATCCTGTCCATCGATTGTAGCCAATAATACACTCCCAGTGAGTTTCTAAATATAGCAGCACAGGAGGCTGCACAGCTCCGATTCTATTCTTGCACAGCCTTGCTCTAACTCAGAGTAATAACATTCTGAACATCTTCCCTAAAATAGGTTGTATGAGCCTGATTTGGGGATCAGAAACAGCTCATTATGCATCTATTATTTGCTTGTTAGAGTAGCCTTGCTGAGCTATCAATCCATTCAGGTGCCCATTAGCTGCTTTTACTCTTTTAATGTGATGAACTTTGTTTTCTCATTAACAAGTCTGTTGAAACAAAATGTACAAGATATGGAAAGATTTTTATGGCTTGTATAATGGAACACGTGTGAGGCCATAACTCAGAGGCCAATTAAAAGTCATTTGCCTGTTAAAAGGAAACTGTGCTTCAGATTATTCAGTCACAGTAGTGTATGTGGGAGAGGAAAAGAAAATGGGAGCAAAAAAAAGAAAAAAGTGAAAGGGGATGCTTTAAGATACAGCTGAGTAGGTTGGAGCTGGTTCTTGGCTTTAGCCCAACAGCATGAAGAGTATTTTTTAAGTGCAGGGTCAAAAACAACTAAAACAAGACAATCTACAACCACCAACCAGAAAGACTCACGACTGTAAGTATGCTACTAGTTATTAGACTGGTAATTAAAACAGCAGTTTTAGCTACTGGTAATATTTTCCAGTAAAAGGTGGATAGGATAGAGGATAGGATAGGATGTAGGATGTAGGAGATGGATAGGATAGGACAGGATATAGGATAGGATGATAGGATAGGATAGGATAGGATAGGATAGGATAGGATAGGATAGGATAGGATAGGATAGGATAGGATATAGGATAGGATAGGATATTTTGGTATTTGAGATCTATAGTCCCCAAGTATCTACAGGGCTTTGGCACCATCTCAGCTCTGGCTGCAGTGCTCTCACAGCCTTGCTCTCCCCTCCCAAGCTTGGCCAAGATGGGATAACCCATTGGCATTTCCACTCCTGTCCTGATTTTCTCCTCTGCTGCCTGCAAATGATGGAATCGAGGTGATGCTCCCAGCCCTGTGTGCCTGGATGATTCCTCAGACACCAGGGTGAAAACTCTGCCAGTGGCCACTGCAGAAGGAGGTGGCGAGCACCCTGACACTTCAGACACTGGGTCATTTTCCAGATGGGAAATTCACACTCCAGTGGGAGCTGATTGCTTCCCAGCACAAAGCAAAAGCACCCACAGTGCGACAGTTTTCCCTAGATTGCCCTGTACCATGTGCAGCGGGGATTTTTCTCCCGTGCACCTTGATTTTCTTGATTTTTGTTTCGTGTTTTCTGTTTGTTGCTTAGCTACTGGATGCTGCCTCAGCTGAAGAGCGCTGCTGGAAGCGTTGGCAAGAAGGAATTGCTTCTTCAGGGGGAGGAAAAAGGGAGAGGAATTGTCTCCTGGAGGCACTGCTGGTACAAAGCAGTGGTGGGAAGGACTCGCGGACATCGAGGCAGCGTGCTACAGGCACTTCACTCTCTTAGATTTGGGTAGGAAAAAATAGTAAAAAATGTGGAGCACTGTGGAAAAAAAAAATAAAAAAAGAACAATAAACAAGAGCATAAAATTGCTGCAGAATCTGAACATACTTCTCCTGAAGTGAACCCTGTTGGAGCAATTCTCCTCCCTGTGTTCCTGGCCCTGTGGTACCATCACCATTAATGGTGCTGCACCAGCTCTGTACCTGTAGGCAAAGTTGCTTCCATGCAATTTGCACTTCTTTCCATAGTAATGAAGCAACTGGGGGCTGGAATTATTTTTATTGCTAATTACATTTGTTTTATGCACTTCTAGTTTGCTCCAATAAGCATTTAAGAAGAGAGAATTTTAATAGAACATTAAGTAATACGGAGAATTAAACAAACAGCTTAGAGTGATAGAAGAGGTTTTAGCTTTTGCTTTGAAGGGAATTACATTGTGTTGCTGGATGACATCTCCCTTTGTGTGCAGATGAAAGGAGGTCTGTTACTTTAGGCTGGTACCTAATGTTCTGTCATCTTCCAAGAACACTGACCCCTGAAATCGCACCTGGGTTATCCAAGATGTGGCACCAAGAGAGGCTGCAGGAAGCAATGCCAGGCAGCCAGGGCAGGGCTCAGTGATGTGTTTTCTCCCATGGCTGGGAAGTGAGGATGTATTTGAAAATCTCTGCAAAAATATGAGTTTCAGCCCCTCTCTGCTTCTGCTCCCTTCTGCAGACCAGGCTGTTCCCTTCCCCTCACTGACTGGGGAAGCTAAAGAGATTGAAGTTCTTCAGGCTCTCAGTATTTCTCAAAACCAAAGCCAGAAAAGCTGTTCCAATCACTACTTTGCAAATGCTCTGTATGTGGCACACACACATGCTGACACCTCCTGAATAGCAGCTTTGTTTCCCAAGCTCACATAATGGATATGGATTAATATATAGTATATGGATTACATGTGGATTTGCAAAAATTCATTTGCATAAAACTTACGGTGTACAAAACTCAATGTTTTCAAACAGCACCTAAACCTTGGGATTTTTCTGGATTTATTTACTTGTCTGTGTATTTTCTGAGCTGCCTAATGAGAAATATCCCGTGTGCTTTTAATGGTGAGTACACATCTACCCAAAGAGAAAAGCTCTATCGCAGACCCCCATGAAGTTTTACCTCCCTTAGCTGGTTCAGAAGGGGCTGAGGTTTTGCAGCATGCAGAAAACCACCTTGGGACTGGCCACATGCCTTTGGATCTGGAGCTGCAGTTGAATATGTCTCCGGGTCTGTGGATGCTTTGCTTCCATGTTTTTCCCACCACCTGCCCCCTCCAGCCTGAGCTTCAAGCCTGCATTTGTTGTCCAGTGCCAGAATTGACATGACAGAATCTGTCCCTTGTGGGAATATATTCACCCTTCCTTNGGATAGGATAGGACAGGATATAGGATAGGATGATAGGATAGGATAGGATAGGATAGGATAGGATAGGATAGGATAGGATAGGATAGGATAGGATAGGATAGGATAGGATAGGATAGGATATAGGATAGGATAGGATATTTTGGTATTTGAGATCTATAGTCCCCAAGTATCTACAGGGCTTTGGCACCATCTCAGCTCTGGCTGCAGTGCTCTCACAGCCTTGCTCTCCCCTCCCAAGCTTGGCCAAGATGNGCTCTCACAGCCTTGCTCTCCCCTGCCAAGCTTGGCCAAGATGGGATAACCCATTGGCATTTCCACTCCTGTCCTGATTTTCTCCTCTGCTGCCTGCAAATGATGGAATCGAGGTGATGCTCCCAGCCCTGTGTGCCTGGATGATTCCTCAGACACCAGGGTGAAAACTCTGCCAGTGGCCACTGCAGAAGGAGGTGGCGAGCACCCTGACACTTCAGACACTGGGTCATTTTCCAGATGGGAAATTCACACTCCAGTGGGAGCTGATTGCTTCCCAGCACAAAGCAAAAGCACCCACGGTGTGACAGTTTTCCCTGGATTGCACCGTACCATGTGCAGCGGGGATTTTTCTCCCGTGCACCTTGATTTTCTTGATTTTTGTTTCGTGTTTTCTGTTTGTTGCTTAGCTACTGGATGCTGCCTCAGCTGAAGAGCGCTGCTGGAAGCGTTGGCAAGAAGGAATTGCTTCTTCAGGGGGAGGAAAAAGGGAGAGGAATTGTCTCCTGGAGGCACTGCTGGTACAAAGCAGTGGTGGGAAGGACTCGCGGACATCGAGGCAGCGTGCTACAGGCACTTCACTCTCTTAGATTTGGGTAGGAAAAAATAGTAAAAAATGTGGAGCACTGTGGAAAAAAAAAATAAAAAAAGAACAATAAACAAGAGCATAAAATTGCTGCAGAATCTGAACATACTTCTCCTGAAGTGAACCCTGTTGGAGCAATTCTCCTCCCTGTGTTCCTGGCCCTGTGGTACCATCACCATTAATGGTGCTGCACCAGCTCTGTACCTGTAGGCAAAGTTGCTTCCATGCAATTTGCACTTCTTTCCATAGTAATGAAGCAACTGGGGGCTGGAATTATTTTTATTGCTAATTACATTTGTTTTATGCACTTCTAGTTTGCTCCAATAAGCATTTAAGAAGAGAGAATTTTAATAGAACATTAAGTAATACGGAGAATTAAACAAACAGCTTAGAGTGATAGAAGAGGTTTTAGCTTTTGCTTTGAAGGGAATTACATTGTGTTGCTGGATGACATCTCCCTTTGTGTGCAGATGAAAGGAGGTCTGTTACTTTAGGCTGGTACCTAATGTTCTGTCATCTTCCAAGAACACTGACCCCTGAAATCGCACCTGGGTTATCCAAGATGTGGCACCAAGAGAGGCTGCAGGAAGCAATGCCAGGCAGCCAGGGCAGGGCTCAGTGATGTGTTTTCTCCCATGGCTGGGAAGTGAGGATGTATTTGAAAATCTCTGCAAAAATATGAGTTTCAGCCCCTCTCTGCTTCTGCTCCCTTCTGCAGACCAGGCTGTTCCCTTCCCCTCACTGACTGGGGAAGCTAAAGAGATTGAAGTTCTTCAGGCTCTCAGTATTTCTCAAAACCAAAGCCAGAAAAGCTGTTCCAATCACTACTTTGCAAATGCTCTGTATGTGGCACACACACATGCTGACACCTCCTGAATAGCAGCTTTGTTTCCCAAGCTCACATAATGGATATGGATTAATATATAGTATATGGATTACATGTGGATTTGCAAAAATTCATTTGCATAAAACTTACAGTGTACAAAACTCAATGTTTTCAAACAGCACCTAAACCTTGGGATTTTTCTGGATTTATTTACTTGTCTGTGTATTTTCTGAGCTGCCTAATGAGAAATATCCCGTGTGCTTTTAATGGTGAGTACACATCTACCCAAAGAGAAAAGCTCTATCACAGACCCCCATGAAGTTTTGCCTCCCTGAGCTGGTTCAGAAGTGGCTGAGGTTTTGCAGCATGCAGAAAACCACCTTGGGACTGGCCACATGCCTTTGGATCTGGAGCTGCAGTTGAATATGTCTCCGGGTCTGTGGATGCTTTGCTTCCATGTTTTTCCCACCACCTGCCCCCTCCAGCCTGAGCTTCAAGCCTGCATTTGTTGTCCAGTGCCAGAATTGACATGACAGAATCTGTCCCTTGTGGGAATATATTCACCCTTCCTTTAACCCCTTAAAGTCCCAGTCCTATTTCCCCAGGGGAGGAGACCAATCTTCCTGATGGATGGGACGGGCCAAGTTCAAGGTCTGTGTTTATAGGCAGAGGTGGGGTCATTTGGTTTCTGGTGCATGGATGATGGAGGAAAACGTTTTCATGGATCTCAGGGGAATGTACTCGTGGGCAATGCTTCTGCCTATGTAATCAGAAAGTATTTTACTCACATGATGTGGGAACACAGGATTCGCCTCTGGCTATCCTGGAGGTTCAGAGACCTGGGCAGGGGTCTCAGAGACCCTGGAACACAGCCCAGAACACCTGTGGTTTTGATTTTAGCCCGTGGGAACGATTGCCAACATTAAAAGAAGAATT
>VZTB01017130.1:681834-769928 GCA_013397245.1 Thryothorus ludovicianus | reverse complement strand
CAGGGCACAGAAAGAATGTTTTAGATAAGAGAAAATAAACAACCTTGAACACGAGACCTAAGGAGTTTCTGCTTCTTTCGCCCGTCTCTCGCTGAGGTAAAAAACCTGTACATTGTGGGAATTTCTGCAATATAGCAGAGACAGAGACGGTTCCGACAACATGACAGCACTGGAATCCAACTGATGTCATGGAACTGGTCCTCACTGCCTTTGGTGTGACTGGGACAGTCCTGCAATGACCCTGAGGGGCAGATGATTGACTGAAATACTACATGCCATTGACTGACTGATAACTGCAGGGGAGAGTTGATGACAGGTTTTATTAATGCCTAATTAAGGCAGATAAAAGATGACTTCCCTTGGCTGATTTTCTCTCCTGAATTTGGTCACACTTTCAAAGTGAGCGGGGTTTAGAAAGGCAAAGCCGCTGTGTTGAGCATCACAAGTGGCTCCCTTTGCCTGCTGAGCACAATCCTAGCTGGGCCTGAGGCTGGCTCCCCGGGGGATTCTGTCCTCACAGGCAGACAAGGAGTTGGTGCAGTGCCAGAGCACATTTATTACACAGAATAAAGCTGAACCAGCAGCTCTGCCTGGCTGACTGCCCGAACCACTCCAGAGCAGGCGGGCTGGGCTGGCAGGCTCTGTCTGAATGGCACCAAAACTTGAGCTGCTGTTCAGGGCTGCTTTGCCCTCCTGCTCCCAGCAAGGATTGCAGAAGGCAGCTGCACTGGGAGCCTGTGCTTCAAGGCAAAGCAAAGCAGAGCATCTTTAAATGGCCAGGGGAAGTAAATAGTCTCCTGTCACCTCCAAAACTGCAAATCCCTCTCACCACTGCCCACAACATTAACAATGCTGTTAATGCTGAAAATTCAAGAAAAAAGTGAAGCAAAAAAAAAAAAAAAGAAAAAAGGATAGTCTTGTATCTCAGGCTGGCTGACATGCCAGTAACTTTAGGGTCTGACCTTCAAAACTGAGATTTTCTTCTTGAGCTGTCTGGCACAAGTTTTGGCTTAGAGCATAATATAACATCATGAAATCATTTAGGCTTTGAGATCACTGAGACCAAGCACTAATTCAGGTAAGTATGCTGTTGAACCTTGCCTCCAAGTGCTGCTCCACACATCTTTTAAATAACTCCAGGGAGGGAGATGCCACAAATTTTTTAGCGTTTAGCAAGCATTTTCAGAGAAGAAAATTTTCCTAATATCCAACCTAAACCTCCCCTGACACAACTTGAGACCATTTCCCCTTATCCTATTGCTTCTTATTTGGCAGAAAAGATCACCCCCAACTCACTACAGCCTTCTGCCAGGGAGTTGTAGAGAGTGATGAGGTCTCCCCTGAGCCTTCTTTTCTTCAGGCTGAACACCCCCAGCTCCCTCAGCAGGGACTTATAAGTCCTCACAGACTGATGGAGTCCAAAACCTGGCAGAAGCCTCTAGGCAGTGCTGTAATGAAATTTATAGAATCAAGAGTGCAGATGTCTGTATACAGTCAATTGAAAAGGGAAAGATAAACCAGAGACATTTCAAGGGACACCAGCAAGGGCACCCCAGAACAAAGGCAGTTGCATGCAGGGAGGCCACTCCTGCTTCCAGAAACAGCAGGCAGTGCAGGATATTGAGTCCTAAGAAAAACACTGTGCTCCCCCAAATCAGTTCCAAGTGTAGAGAAAGCAACAGAGCAAAGATTATTTGCCACAGCTTCTTTCCAAAGGTGATGTAAGAGAAAAAACATTAATAATGATGTCTGGAAAGGAACATTTATTCTGGGGATGGCAGGTGTGGCCACATCGGCTGGTGACACTTTTTCTCAAGGATTGTGACCAGCACTTCTGGTGGCAGTGCCAAGGGACAATCTTCTCTGTGCCCTTTCACGGAGAAAATTTGAATAAAGCTCATTAAGGCATTTTTAAGGCAGAACTTGTAGCAGTTTTCATGTTGGAGCAGTATTTTCATCAGAGATAGACCTAAATTGAATTTCTTTTCATGCTTTCTTCTTAAAGCTGCAGAGCATTTTATAAACAGAAGTTGCAAAACACAGGTATCATCAACCCAGTTTCCAAACCCCTTATCGATGTCAGCTGAGCAACTTTTCACTTATTTGATCACATCAGTTATGCTTTGTTAGTGAGACTCCAAGCATGCACTGGATTCTCTTGGTGTCTTTTTTCTTGGGTTGCAGTGCAAGATGTAACCAGCAGTGTGTATTCTGTCACCATTTGTTGAAACTGGGGCAGGGGGTAAGAGTAGGGTGATCTTTTGTTAATAGGCTAGCAATTAAAACTAAGGGAAGCAATTTTCTTTATCTCTTCTATCACCCATCTTTACTTCAAAGAGATATCTTCTGCTAATGAGCCACTGAGTCTCACTTCATGACTGATAAAAAATTACATTATCCCATTGAAAAATGCTCTACCCATGAGGAGGAGCCAAGCATTCCTACCTAAATAAAAATCTAAGATTTAGAACACCAAGTCAGCCTTTTGTCCACTAGATTTCCCCTCCATCCTCCAAAAAAAAACCAAAAACAAACAAAGAAACTAAGCCCATCTACACTACCACTAAACCTTCAAAAGAAAACTACACTTTTCTACAGGGTCATTGCTTCAACAAAACCACATCTGCCACTGCAGGAGGGCTGCAGCCACCATGGAATGGGACTGCCACCAACACCCTGACCCACAGGGGGCCAGCTTGGATCCTGACTCTGGCACTGGGTTTGTATTTTTGTATAACTGCATTTTTATTTTAGTTCTTCTAATAAAGAACAGTTATTCCTATTCCCATATCTTTGCCTGAGTAGCCCTTAATTTCAAAATTATCATAATTTGGAGAGAAAAGGTTTCCATTCTCCATTCCAAGGGAGCTTCCTGCCTTCCTTAGCAGACACCTGGCATTCAAACCAAGACACTTTTGAAGACTCTGTGTCATCCATTGCTGTGTTGTGGGTAAAAAGCTTTCTCTGACACAATTCTCCTGCAATTTAAAGCCAGTAGTTTTATTTTCATTCTGAATCACCCATTTATGGGTAATTTTTCTCTAAGTCTGCAGCTAAAGATTGTACTAAACTAGAGGTAAAATCAAAGATCTCTGCTGTCTGAACCACATTTTCCTCATGCACAAGGGGTTGAATTCACCATGGAAAACTCCCACCAGCAAAAGCAGGGCAGGAATCACCAATCCATGTGCACCTTCCAGGCTCAAGAAGGTTTTTGTGGCATGGCTGGGACCACAGATGAGAACATGTGAAATTCACAATTCAGCAGACGTTCACCCAGACACCAAACTAGGTCCCTTGTGCAAAGCAAAACTACCTAATTTGTCCAGAAGTTTCCTGAAGGAAGCAAATAACCTGAAATAAAAAAGTTTGAAGTCAGCTTCAAATGAGGAGTGGGGGTAGAGGGCAAAGGAATAGAGGGAGCTTAGCAAAACAAAAGTAAAATAGGTTGTTTGAGCTAAATGTCTGGCTTGAATCAAAATTAAGTGGCTTCACTGAAACTTTTTAAAAGAAATTCAATTTAGGTCTGTCTCTAATGAAAATACTGCTTCAACATGAAAACTGATGAAAGCTCTGTCTTAAAAATGCCTAAATGACCTTTCTTCAAATTTTCCAAGAGTTTTTCTTTAAAACATCTTGAAAGACTTCGATGTGAATTTCTGACAGGTATCAGTCCACTCCAAAAGACTTCTTGTGTAGAAAAAGTAAAACCAGTGATTCCAGTTTGATCATTTTCTCCTGCCCTGCTCCAACATGTCCTAATCACAGTGCTACCATCCTGCAGCAGAAGTTTCCCCAGTTCACCCTGACAGCAGGAGTTGTGTGATATCCATTTCCCACACTCCCTGTCAGCCTTACACATCTGGGCAGCATCTAAAAGCAGGACACCTTATTCTTATTTTCCCTTAAACATTACAGTGCTTAGCTAAGATTAACATTTTGTGTATCTGTGATTAGCATGCACAAAAAAGGAGGGCAGCTGTTGCTGTAGTTTTTCAAAGGGTACAAAGAAATCCAGAGGTTGGGTAGATCCTAATGCAGGCACTGGGAAACAAACCCTTTCCAAATACACCAAAACATCTGAGTCAGGATGCTTTTGCTTCCCTCCTACACTTTCAGTATTTTTCTCCAACAGTTGCCTAATTAATAGTTTCTAAGCACAAAACAATCACAACATCTTTGCTAGTACAGGCATTGTATTGTCAGGATTAAAAAAGGATTATGAAACAATAAAAACATTAAAAACCAGTGCTATTTGTTTCAGTCACCTCAGTGCTGTGCAATGACAATTTATATCCAAAAGTAACAGGTTTTGTTGATGCTCTTGAAAGGAAATAGGAAATGTTCTGCAAGGTGCAAGCTCACAGAATGGCATTCACCTTTGAGTCTGAAGGGATGTTCAGGAATAAAAGGAGGATACAGTCAGGGCAAGCCACAAACAAAGCCCTTTAACCTGGGAGCTGCAGCCTGGGACTTAAGTCCATATTTTACAGATACAGACATGATATCATAGAAACACAGAATGGCTTGGGTTGAAAGGGATCTTAAAGATCATCTCGTTCCAACCTCCCTGCCATAGGCAGAGGCACCTTTCACCATCCCAAGCTGCCCATCAGCCCCATCCAGACAGGCCTTGAACACTTCCAGGGATCCAGGGACAGCCACAGCTTCTCTGGGCAGCCTGTGACAAGGCCTCAACACCCTCACTGGGAAGAATTTCTCCCTGACACCCAGTCCTGACCTACTCTCTGTCAGCTTTAAGCCATTTCTCCTTATCCTGTCACTCCATGCTCTAGTGAATTGTCCTGCCTCTTTCTTGTAGCTCCCTTCAAGCACTGGAAGGGCACAATCAGCTCACCCCTGAGCCTTCTCCAGGCTGAACAATCCCTAATCCCTCAGCCTTTCCTCAAGGAAAGCTGCTCCATTCCTCTGATCATTTATGGCTTCCTCTGGCCTCACTCCAGCAGCTCCATGTCCCTCCTGTGCTGGGGACCCCAGATCTGGAGGCAGCCCTGCAGGTGGGGTCTCATCTGAATGAGGCAGAGGGGCAGAATCCCACTTCCCCTGCTCCCCACAGGGCTCTGGTGCAGCCCAGGACACATTTGGCTTTCTGTGTTCCAGTGCACATGGCTGGGGCATGTCCAGCCTCTCCTCCACCAAGCCCTTCTGTCCATCTGTCCACCCCCAGCCCAGATCGACACCTTGGCTCACATGCAGCACCAGCACTTGGTCTTGTTAAACCTCAGGAGACTCCTGTGGGCCAATTCTGCAGCTTGTCCCTCTGGACTGCCTCTGGTCACCTGCACCACTCAGCTTGGTGTCACCTGCGTACTCCTGGCAGTGCTGGGGGGTGCCCCAAGCCCAGGTGCCAGATTTGGAGGCACCAGATCTGGCAAGGCTGTGCTTGGAGCACAAGCTCCTGTGTGTGAGCAGGCAAGGTCAGCTCAGCACTCTGCCCAAGGCTGGGATTGATGCCTTGGGTTTTAGCTGTTGTATTTTACAGATTCTCTGTGTGTAATTCTGAAACTTCATATTAGGTGTTAGTAAGTTCTCTTCACAGGGTGGTTGGATAAAACAATCCCTTCCCAGCTAGAGAATCCAGGACAACCCTTACCCAAAAAGCATAAACAATGGGGAAGGGATGGGGCAAGACTGGGGGCTGAGACTTCATAACCTGAAGCTGTAATTGGACAATGAACTCCAATGTGCTGATGGACCAGAAATGATAAAAGTGTGGGACCTTGTGATCAGGTGTCCATTTTGTGACCAATTTGGGGCAACTTGGGTGTGGCCCAGCTGGGCTGTTGTGCTGCCCAGGTGTGCCCAGTGAGGCCTTTTAATAAATCCCTGCTTTATCCTTTTGCTCTGTCTGGTCTCTGCTCCAGGTCAGCTTCCAGAAGGCACCAGTTTAGGAGTGGCTGCTGCCACTGGGCATCAGGATGCTGGCTCTACCAGATATCCCACACAAGCATCCCTCTCTAAATGGTGGATTCCACTCAAACATGCCAGGAGTTTTGCAAAACCATGTCAGTCATGCTTGGAGCTGCCAAGTATTTCTGGGCACTGTGGTTCCACCCCAGCTGGCAGCCATGTACCATGTGGGCACTTGCTCTCCTCCCTCTCCACCCCCAGTGGGATCGGGATGGAGAGACAGAGGAAGGCAGAGCTTATGGGCTGAGATAAAAACCTGTAGTTATCAAAATAAAATATTATTATGGTAGCAATAGTAATAATAATTACAGAAGTGGAAGTAGTAGTAATAAAAGGGGACATAACAAAAGGAGAGGAATAAAACCCAAGAGAAAAAGAAGTGATGCCTCATCAGTGTGTTATCAACATTATTCCCATACTAAACCTAAAACACTGCACAGCTAATAGGAAGAAAATTAACTCTATCCCAGCCAAAACCAGGACACTTGATAACACTTCTGTGCACATGACAGCCACAACTATTATTTCTGTGGGAGTGTGAAGTCTGCAGCCTTCTGGGGGTGGAAACAGCAGTTACTTGGTTCATTTTCAGTGTACAGCACATTTAAATCCCAATTTGATATGTTCTGCACCATTATGTCCTGCTAAAGTTGGCAGCATCTGGAACCCAAAGAAATGCTGAGCCAGCATTACATTGCCCAGGATTGCCAGCTGGCTGATGGCATCAGCACTCCTCAAAGGGCCTTCCAAATGAGAAGTTTTGCAGCAGGAAACTGTCCCAAGTAGCAACTCCCCTCCTAATCCACAGTCTGGGATGCCCAGTTCTTCTAAGCAATGTGTTAAAACACTCCAGAACTACTACTACTACTACTACTAATAATGATAATAATAATAAAGTGGAGTTCAAGCTGAACATTTTGGTATGGATGGAGGGGAGCGAAATGACAGCGGAGGTGAATTTTGAAATAAAAGCATATTTCATTTTGGTGGCAATGGAAAGCTTCATTTTGAAAGCCTTAAAGTGAAACAATGCTTTGGTTTTGCTATTTCCTCAAGCCAAGCAATGCAAAAAAATCCATCCAAAAGCTTAAGTGATTGCATTGCCCTGAAATTACAGTCATGAACTGAGAGAAGACAAATTCCAGTCACTCCTTGGCAGTAATATAGCAAGCAACACCAGGTAGAGCAGTAGGTGCCCAGGAATCACTTAGGGCTCAGTTTCAGGGTAAGTGGAACGCTGGATTTAATTTTCTGGTGTTCCTTGAGATGGGCAGGAGGGAGAGGGAGCAGGGGATGTCCAAGGCCATGCTCCAGGTCGGTGTTCCCAGTGACTGGGGACACTTGAACCTTGTGATCCCCACGCTCAGCTGGTTGCTCCTTCCTGGGAGGTGAATTTGCTGCTGGCAGGTTCTCACACACGTGGCTCTGGGGTCAGGGCATCTCATGGTTCCAGATGAGACCACTTTGGGATTGCTGCCTACAAATAGTTGTGGCTTGGAGCTCTACATGCTCTCACCATTTGGGTTTTGGTTTCTGCCAGTCGTTACTCAGCTCTGATAAATCTATATAAGAAAAAGATCCTTTTACTAAAGGATCTTACTTTTTCTGATAAGAAATTAGACTCTCTCAATTTCAAAGATAGCTGGCATCAGGCATGGATGAAGAGGGCTGACAGTGGGATAAAAAGTTATTTCCTTAACCAAACTCTCTTTATGGGGAGAAATATAATTCACAAAGAATATGTACCAGACTGCTCCAAGTAACCATAAAACTGGATGGCTGGCAAACACTTATGTGAACAGCTTATCCTCACACTGTTTCCACTACTCTGGCTGGGTAGGCAAGAAATACCACGAGACAAGATGTTCCCTGGGAGAAACTGAGGGTCCTAACCCATATGTCAGTCACAATCTTAGAGATGCAGGGCTGGCTGCCACTTCGTAAATGCTGATGTTTTTTCAGGGTTGCTGGCTTGGCAACTTTGCATTTAAAAAAAATAAATAAATATATATATATATATGTATAAAGAAGGGTAACTCACTCTCAAAAAGCTGAGATAGTGTTATTCAAGATGATACTTTGGAAAAAATTTGCATGAATTTTAATTGTGGAAGAAACCCAAAAAGTTTATTTTTGCCCTGAAATCTACTTATCAGTGCTGTCCCTGCCTGGCTGGCAGAAGAAGGACCTGCGCAGGAAAGCAGAGTTTCACCCACACCATTTTTGTTCATTTTTGTTTCCTTCCAGGTAGGAGGCAGGATAAAACCCAACATCAGCCTCAGGGAAGAGGCTCACATTGCACCCCTGGTGTTTTCTTTGCATGCAGTACTTTGAAAACCAAATGATGGGTTGTACATTCACACCAAGGCTAGTGAGCTGTTCCCTGTGCCTTGAGAAAAGTCTGTGAATCCCTGTTCCATCTTGTCTTGTTTGAAAGCCAGGTGTCTCCTGAGGAAGGCAGGAGCCTCCCTTGGAATGGAGAATGGAAACCCCCTCCCTCCCAATTATTATTATTTTGAAATTAAGGGGCTCTCAGGCAAAGATATGGGGATAGGAATAACAGTTCTTTGTAAGGAGAATTAAATAAAATTAATTTGTAAAATTAATTGTAAATTAATTAAAATTAATTTGTAAAATTAAATTGTAAGGAGAATTAAATAAAAATGTAGTAATACAAAAGAAAACCTCAAAACAAACAAACCCATTGCCAGAGTCAGGATCCAAGCTGGCCCCTGTGGGTCAGGGTGTTGGTGGCAGTCCCATTCCATGGTGGCTGCAGCCCTCCTGCAGTGGCAGATGTGGCTCTGGTGGAGCAGTGATCCTGGAGAAAGGTGGAGTTTCCCTCTGAAGGTGCAGTGGTGATGGATGGGCCTGGTGTTCCTGTGGGAATCCAGTGGCAAAGGCTGCCTTGGTGTTCCAAATCTCAGGTTTTTATCCAGGTAGGGATGCTTGGCTCCTCCCCTGGGTGCAGCATCTCCCAGTGGATGCTGGAATTTTCTCAGCCCTGCAGGGAGACTCAGTGGCCCATGAGCAGAAGATCTGTCCCTGGAGGGAGGATGGGTCCTGGAAGAGATAAAGAAACTGCCCCAGCTGGTTTTTGACAGCTGGGCCATGAACAGAGGGTTACTCCACCCCAGTTCCAGCAGCTGGGATAGAATCCACACTGCTGGGGACAGCTGGCACTGCCACCCAAGACACTCCTCCTCCAACAACCCATCTCTTTTATCAGCCATGGCACGAGTGATGGGCTGAAGTTCACCTTCATGGTGCTTAGAGCAAGCAGTGAAGTGTCTATCCCATCCTTGCATGGGTGGCAGCAGAGCCAGGGCCCTTAGGGGAAGTTCATCCCTGTCTTACTTGTGAACCTGAGTTTCACACCAGGAATTCACAACTCTCTTGTTTTTTATCACATAAACTGGGTTGAAACATTTAGAAAAGAAAGTATGTCTTTTAAAGGCTTTTGGAACACTTTGAAAACCAGTGTTTAACTACTTGGAGATTTCTCCCCCCCACTTTGTGTTTCTCTGCACTTATGCCTATCTGGAAAAGTTGGTTGAATCAGGAGGGTTATTTTTTCTGGAAAAAAAAATATAATAAAAGAATAAAGAGGTTGAAATTCAACTCTTCCAATGGTTTACAAGTGCATATTTTTCATTATATTGAAACTCAGTAAGTATGAAGTTATTTTTAATCTCTTCTAGAATAAATCCATTTCCAGAAGCTTGGCTGGTAAAAGCCAACAAGTCAACTTGCAGCTAAAATCTTTCACTCACTCACTTTCATTCCACTTTGAGGACTTCAGGAGAAATTAAAGGTTGCCTGATGTATGAGTCTTTTTTTGGTATTGCTTGTTGTTACCAAATATAGAGTGCAGGAGGCCCATGGCTGAGGCTCCTTTTCCCCTTCCTAGCAGTATTAAGTTGTCATTCAGCTTCACAGCAGGGGTACAAAACTCTCCTCTTTTGAATTACTGGCATGTCAGTAACTCACTTACCACATGCTGCTTCCTGAAGGAAAAATACCCTCCAAACCCCATCAAATGTACATTTTCTTTGATATGGACAACATTCCCAAGCCCTTATTTCAGTGACAGATTAGGTCATTTCTGCAATGACCTCTGACATGAGCCTTAATAACTCAGTCCTTGCTTTCTAAAATGCTTGTTCACTCGCTTTGCCGCCATTGTTAGTGACAGTATCCAAATATCCAAATATCTAAATATCCAAATGCACCAGAGGGTGTCTAAACCATGTAGGACTCCTGGCTTCATTGCCTCGAATTTTTTTTCCTTTAAAAACCTCTTTCAATGTGCTGCCAGGTAAGTCTGGTCAGGTTTGATCTGACTGTGAAGCAGCTGGGACTGGGAAAGGAGGATGGGAAGTGTCACAGGTTGCAGTGCAAAATGTAACCAAAAGTGTGTTATTCCATCACCATCTGTTGGAGCTGGGCTGGGGAGTGGTGTAATCTTCTGTCAGTGGGCCAGTGGATAAGAAACCAGCTGGGGCAGTTTCTTTATCTCTTCCAGGACCCATCCTCCCTCCAGGGACAGATCTTCTGCTCATGGGCCACTGAGTCCCACTGAGAAAATTCCAGCATCCATTGGGAGATGCTGCACCCAGGGGAGGAGCCAAGCATCCCTAGCTGGATAAAAACCTGAGATTTGGAACACCAAGGCAGCCTTTGCCACTGGATTCCCACAGGAACACCAGGCCCATCCATCACCACTGCACCTTCAGAGGGAAACTCCACCTTTCTCCAGGATCACTGCTCCACCAGAGCCACATCTGCCACTGCAGGAGGGCTGCAGCCACCATGGAATGGGACTGCCACCAACACCCTGACCCACAGGGGGTCAGCTTGGATTCTGGATTCTGTTCATTGTTGCATTCTATCAGTGGGTTTGGTTGTTTCTGTGTTTTTATGTAATACTGTATGTTTGCTTTATTTTAGATCTCCTAATAAAGAACTATTATTCCTATTCTCATATCTTTGCCTGAGAGCCCCTTAATTTCAAAACTCTAATAATTGGGAGGAAGGTGATTTGCATTCTTCATTCCCAGGAAAACTCCTGCTTTCCTTAGCAGACACCTGTCGTACAAACCAAGACAGGAAGTTACAGGATAAAGTGTGCTCAGAGTGTGTTTTCCCATCATGGGATTGAACTATGTCTGTAAATCACAGGCACTTTTAGGAAGCTTTTCAAAAATTAAATCCCTGGCACTGAGTCTCCTGAAGGGAGCTGCATCTGCCACAGAAAAACAGCAACGTGCCACATTTTCTCTCTGTTGAGGTAGAAAGGAGAAGGACAATGCCCCACACTGAGCAAAGCAAACTGTACATCTTTTCCCATTAGCAGCTGAGATCCAGCTGGAAAAACAGCTCCACTGCTTCTTCCACCATTATCCTCCATAGAGCCATTGTTAAAAATATTTTACTTTTGATGTATCTGCATGAATTAGAGGCAGAGAGGCTGCTGACCACGGGGGTATACACACAGAGCTTCCCTGTTAACCACTCACCCTGCGTCTGTTCCAGAGCCACAAAGCTTTGCAGTCCAGGGCTGAACTCGGGGTGAGCAGTTCAAACAAATCCCAAATCTCCAAGCTGAACTCAGTCAAACTGCTCGGTTCATCTTCCATATCAAAAGCATACATAATTATGGAGATAAAGGGATGCATGAGCCCTGGTGTACTCAGAAGGCTGGTGAACTTTAGCCTCCACCTGGAGATGGTTTTCCTTTGCTTAGATCTGCTTGGGAATTACATATTTGATTTTTTATTTTTTAATGAGCATTAAGAAAGCAGTGACTGCATGGAGCTGCTTTTGCAAACAGATCCATATATCATCATTTCCTGAAGAACAATTACATTGCTCTTTTGTTACTCAAAATTTCAGCTTGCAAAATGAAAGATGTATCATTTGGAAAATTAAAATCCTCTCGGCCATGCTCCATGCAACACCATTCACCTATTAAAATTAGCAGTAGCTTCCTCCTAAAGAAGTTTTCAGGAGGGCAGCAAAAATACTTGGAAATGTTTTCCCCCTGACACCTGCTGTGCAGCCACAGACCTGAGCTTCTAATTTATTGCAGACCTCAAACCACACTGGGGTCCAAACCAAAGCCTCTAATGCTGCTGTAATCAGCTTTTGCAGCCTGGTGTGGGACAAGAAAACTCTGTTGAAAGATAAAGTACAGACTTGTGTCCTTTAGCTACAGGACAGGCTTTCCTCCCTCAAAGGACAGCAGGGCTGTGGATAACCACTGGCAGGTTTTGGGTCACATTGCTTGACCTCTTCACTTTCCCTTTAACAGAAGGTGGGCAAGCCTGAGGTTCTTTTGTAGAGCACTGCACTGAACGGATGACTTCAAAGTTAAGGCCAAAAGAAAGGAATTTCTCCGATTTTGTGTATACTTCAATTTATGAAATAAATATTTTGCTAACCTGAGGCTGGAGTAATTTTTCTTATATCAAATATATATAATCCTTTTGAAGGAAATGGTTTCTAAATGTTCTGACTGCAGGGTGATGCCCTCTGGACCCTGATCTGGAAAAGACCAGACAGAGCAAAAAGATAAAACAGGGATTTATCAAAAGGCCTCACTGGGCACACCTGGGCAGCACAAGAGCCCAGCTGGGCCACACCCAAGATGTCCCAAAATGGTCACAAAATGGACACCTGATCATGAGTTCTCACACTTTTATCATTTCTGGTCCATCTGCACATTGGAGTTCATTGTCCAATTACAGCTCCAGGTTATGAAGCTCCATCCTCCTGGTTTTTCCTTCTCCCTTCCCTGTTGGTTCTGTTCTTGGGCCTGAAAGTTGCCCTTGGCCCCAAGCTGGAGAAGGAATTGTTTTGTTTCTCTACTCTGTGAAGAGAACTCAGTAGTATTTAATATGAAACACAAAACTACCCACCAAAACAGCACAGGATCTAAAAAACATAAAAGCTAAACCCTAAGGCATCAAGGGGAGGAGGAAGATATGCATTTCCAGAGCTGTTTTACTGCTGCCCTGTACCTCTGCAGCACCTGGCAGCCTTTGGAAAGGCAAATATTTTTTGCTGGGTTTGTCCAGCCTCCTGCTAGCAACAGGAATGCTGCTCAGGAAGAATGACACCACAGATTTGGTGTAATTTAGGAGTCCTTGGGTGAATGTTTGTTTACTGGGTGAGGAGATAATAATCAATCAATAAATATTTGCATTTTAATTGGCACTAGCTGGGGGTGCCAAAATGCTCCTCAGAATGAAAGCACCCCAAATCCACCTGTGTGCCAGGATAAAAACACAGGAGCAGCCTTGGCCAACTGCCCCATGCGAATGAACAAAGGATTAAGTCAGATTTTGTGGGGTTTTTGCAATAAACATGATATTAAGTTTTCTCATCTATAGGCTACAAAGCCCACAGAACATCCAAATAAGAAACCCACCAATTTTGCCTTTCATTTACTGGCCAAGGTACTTTCTGGATAAGATCTGAGCCTCCAAAATGAAAAAGCAAAACCTTGCACAGCAAAACCTTGGCAGCCTCTGTTTGCAGCCACTTACTGACCCCAGCCAGCTCACTGAGCCAGGTGCCCAGCCAGCTGTGACTGGAGCTGCTGCAAAGATTCTCCCACCAGGATTTCTAATTAAAATGGAAAGAATAAGAAGACTAATTCAGCAAAAGCAGAAAATCTTGGACAAAACACTTATTTCACAGAAGAGATGCTAAGCACACATTTGTGCCACTGGCTCCGTGCACTTCTGAGCTTGCCATGCTGCTGGAGAGCTGCTCCAGCCTGTGGGGCTGATCTTGGGATGGAAGATGTGAAATAGCCATTCATGTCAGCTGGCTGTAAAACCTCCGTGCCTCGGTTTCCCCACCTTTGGAAAAGAGGCAATGTTTCTCCTGTGAGGGCTGTAAAGAACCAAGCAGGAAAGGAGAAAACGTGCCCAGCTTCAATAACACAATCAATGCTCAAGGAGAACTCCTGCCATGCCTGCTCAGCAATCTGGTCCTGGCTGGGCTCGTCCTCACATGTTGGGAGCCCTAAGGAAGCCAGGCAGCTGCTGCTCCTGAGGCTTTGTTTAGTCCTCATAACCAAACTCAAAGGTGAGAGCTGCCCTCCAGTATTTGTGCAGTTAATCACTGCCACTTAGCATGCCAAAGCACTAATTTAACTTTGGGACCCCCTCTGAAAAGCTTGAGGCCCTGCCTGGCTTGCAGGGACGGCAGAGCATCACTCAGGCCAGCATTTCCATTCCTGGCACACTCCTCACACGGAGTCTGAGCTGCTTGTGATCCCCTGGGCATGGCAGCTCTTCAAAGGCCAAGTAAAGCACAGCCTGGTGGCTCTGGCAAAGCTGTTCTGTCTCCTGCCCCTGTTTTCAAAGAATTCCTGTGCTCAGCCCTTCTAAAGTTTGTGTGCTGTACACAGCATGTGCCACTCCCCAGGGGCATCCAGCTGAGATGCTGCAGGGCAAATCTGAAAGCATTGAGGGAGGGTGGTGGAAGAAAATCAAAGTGTCTGTGCAGAGGAATTCTGAGGGATGCAGGGATTTTAACAGGGAGCAATTCAGCACACCCTCCGAGGGACAAAGAATATTGGCAAAGTTGCAGCAGCTGTGACTCTAGACCAGGCTGGTGCTGGCACCTCTGTGGTGGCAGCAAATCTGCCCAGACCAGGCTGCCCCACAGCCCTCCATCCATGCCTGTCCCCAGCCTCTGCATCCCAAACTGCAGCCCCATCCTGATGGTTTTAACATTGTGCTGCTGAGATCTGCTGAAATGCTGAATTGCAGCTGCCTAAGGCCTGAGGTCTGCTGAGCCAGGCCTTGCAAATTCCCATCTCTCCTGCTTTTTTAATATGTGGAGGAAAATGGCAATGCCTTCCCTTAATGGACCAGATGCATTAGTGCATTCAGGATATGGTGAACAAGGGTGGCTGAAATTGAGGGGCTGTCAATTTTTTCATTACAAACTGTACTGTTGGAGCTTTACTCCTCAGCTGCAAATGGCTGTAGGCCGGAACTTGGCAACATGATCTCCGACAAAAAACGTGCTTTTATTTTCTGAACCTTTTTTTTTCTTTTTTAATGCCCATTTTTGCATTATGCATAAACAGTGGGCTGCTGTTAGAGGTGCTTTTGCCACCCTCATGGCATGCAGAAGAGCTGACAGCCTGTGTTTAAGGGTGGATTTAGTAGTGCAGGCTTGTGGCTGACCCCTCGAGGATTTTAACATTGCTTTAGGAGTGTGAAAATAGAGCTATGGGCTAAACCTACACTGCTGAAGGAAAAGAGCAATGAGATGTGCTATAGACACATGGTGGCTGCACGTGACATGTTTTCCTCTCTGATTTTGCTGTCTTTGTTAAACTGACAAGCTGTTCTGTGGAAATAAACACACCCAGCACAGCCGTCTGTCTGTCCGGGGCACTGAACTTCCCAGCAGGATTCTCAGCTGCGCTGGTACCTGCAAGAATCTGACTTGTGAAATCGTGGGTGGGAGGCGAGTGTGGGGGGGAAAAAAAAGGGCTTATGGCAGAAAGCACCAAAGCAAATAATGTTATGGACTTTCTTGTTATTCTTGCCCTAGATTATCTCTGTCTTCTGGTGGAAAATCTCTTCCTCAAAACTCTGGATCAGGCCTGACCCTGAATAGCTCCTTGCTTTTCTTATTATATGTTTTTTTTCCTCTCCCTTTTACTGTCAGAGGGGATTCTTTGATGCTTTTTCTCCTACAGAGTCTGTTTTCCAGTTGCTATGGCCATGAACAGCCAGAGAAGCAGGGTTCCCAGGAACCAGAGAAAAATGGAGTTGGTGATAGCTTAGCACGGTGTTTCAAAGGAATAAATCAATTGTCCTGACTAATACATCACACAGGCTCTGACATAAAGTTCAGGACTCGGACTTCAAGCCTGGCAGCAAATTGTTGGAATTTGGTAAAAGGACATATTTTCCTGCAGTGTGTCCAGGCTGGTGAGAAAACTGCAGTCAATTTAGAGAAATTTGTCATACTCAAAACAAAAAAGCAAACATCACAAAAGATAGAGATTTTAGCAGATGTCTGCTTTTCCCTGCGAGTTTCTTTGATGTCATTCCAGGAGTGTGGTGTACCATTCTGCCCAAATGTGCTTTTGCCAGGAGCTTAAATCACCTCCTGTATGAGCCCTGTATGGGATCTGGAGGCTGTTCCCTGGCAGGAGATGCATAGCTGGGATGGATTTTCTCACAGAAGCTCATTCTGATGTTAAATCTGAATTGAATCTGGGGATCCTTGAGAACTTTGATGTGACCAAAAGTTGCCCAAACAAGAGGAAAACTACAAGGACTCAGGAGGTGCCCACAAGAAGGCACCCACAGTGCAGACTTGGGAACGTGAGGAATGGCAATCAGGAACGGGTATTTCACATCCAATTCCTTGTTCCTGAATGCAGCCAACTTCAGAGGATGATGGAAGATATTTTCCTAAGACAGAAAGAACTCAGCCCTGTACCAGTTTAACCCAACTCCCAACTGAAAATATTTGGGGCAATTAAGCATTGCTATTTTGCATTTTCTGCCTCAATATGTTAAAGCTGCACTGAAGACAAATGGAACTTTTTAGTCTGAACTTGCATTCACTGGAAAACATTGATTTACTTCAGCTGAAGCCTTGCACAAGCCCATATCAAATCTCCTGGTTGGAAAACAGAACACAACAATTGAAATGCACCATCCCTACGTTCTCAAAATGAAACATCCTGACCTGCTGTTCTGAAACCAATTCATCCTGAGATTTCATTTTAGAAGATAAAAAGATCTTTCCCATCTCATTCCCAAATTCCTTAATGACTTTGAGTTTAAACCAAAGCAAAAAGCAAAGTTCATGCACTTGTACATTAGATACTTTTGTCACCTGTCAGTTTCTCCATTTCATTCCACATCTTATTACACTTTCAGTCTTAATGCTGTCCTGTAGTGATGAGCTCCACAGATGAATTGCCACATACTAAAAGAGGATTTCCTTCCTTCCTTCCTCCCTTCCTCCCTTCCTTCCTTTCCATCCCTCCCTCCCTCCCTCAAGCCTGCCTTGAACCTCAAAGCTGGTTTTCTTGGCATATTTAAATAAATTGCAAGCTTCCAATGATACATACTCAAGGCTCATAGTAAGTACGTAGGAGCTCAGGCTTACTTGGTTCCATGGCTCTGTGCTTTAGATAGCTGAGAAAACTTCTGATTACTCTCCATTTCAATAAACTGGAATGCAAACCTCAGGTCAGCCTCAGAGCCTGAGTGTGAAGAAGGAGCACACCCAGCTGACCCACAAAAAATCCATTTCTTTGGCCACTGCACTGAGCTGAAAAGGGGAAATATTTGCTAGTGAACAGCAGCTCAGAAACAATTATTTTCTAATGTTACCTGCTCTACTTGGGTCATTTTCTGCTCGTTTCCTTCTGCTGTGCCAACGCCTCTGCTCTGCCGAGGTCTGGTTCTGCCTTGGGGAGCAGCAGGCATCCTGCACATCCATTTGTGCAGAGCCGAATTTGGATGTCAGCAATTTGTTATGGATACCTCCTGCTGCATGAGAGGAATGTTTGCTGCAGAGTGACAGCTGAGTAATCTCTCGCTGCATGTACTGCAGATTAAAAAACCTGAAAATCCCCTGTCCCTGAAGGCTGTCAGGCAAGCAAAAATGAAGAGACAACGATCAGCTGGGACTCCAGAGATAAACTAAATAATTACCTGATGGTTATTAACAGCTTATTAACGCAAATCTAATTTTATCATCGCAGGTAGAATTCTGTATGAAAATGTTTGATGAGCAGCGACAAAGGTTTCACTCCCTGCTACACAGCCTGAAACACCCTTGAGAGAGCAGAGCAGCAAAATCACAAAATTCTTGGCATGTGGAAGGGTAGAAGATTATTGGGGGAGGCATATAAAAAAAAAGGGAAATGACCCTATAAATGCACAGACATTTGCTTACAGAAGCCCAGAGTTAAGGAACTTCTCTAGGAAGTCAGAAATAACATAGTATTTATAAGATTTTCTTCTTCATTGAAGGAAATGTATGTATATATACACACACCTATACGTGTGTGTGTGGTTTTTGGTTTTTTTCTTTTGAAGTTACAAGGATGATTTCAGTTATTTAGGAAGAAATGGTCCCTGTGACTCAAGACAGAAGGGCTGCCTGCTTTTTGATCATGACAGCTTTTGGGTTTAACATGGAAGCAGCAGCAGCATCCAGAGCTGAGGCTGACCCAGGCCAGCCCCTTCCCCATGCCACAGAAAATATCAGGCAGAAGGATGCAAAGCAGGTTTTTTTGTCTTTTTTCTTGAGTGCAAATCGGTAAAATATTTAGGCTTCGAAACAGCTAATTACCCTCTCTTTGAACTATCCCAAGGATAGTTTTTTCTCAAAGAAAAGACAGAAGGTTGCTGATACATCCACACTAGGTGAGGAAGAAGGAAGCGAGGATCCGAGGCCAGGAGCGTGCCAGGCAGTGTCACGTCCCTGCCACCTTGTGACAAAGCACTACAACTGCAAAGCCCCTAAAGCCTGCAAGCCCTGGAGCTGTCAGATGGACGGACCTGGCTCTCCTCCCAGATCCCCAGAGGGAAACTCGAGGGCAGGTGTCCACCCCAAGGGTGCCCAGAGAGCCCCAGGCAGGATGGAGTCTGTCTGGGGATGAGACCCTCCCTGCAGGTGACAGTGGCTTGTCCTCTCCCTGTGGGACAGGGATCTCCAATGGCTATGATCAGCCTCATTTTGTCAACATCTAGATGCTGTATTAGAGCTGGGGGGGTCAAGGCTTTTTAGAACCATAGGATCCTTTAGGTTGGAAAAGCCTTCTAAGGTCATCGAGCCCAGCTGTTGCCCCAGAACTGGCAAGCCCCCCCAAAACAAGTTGCTAAACACATCTACACATCCTTTAAATATCTCCAGGGATGGAGACTCAGCACTTCAGCCTGTTGCAATGCCTGACCACCCCGTCAGTGAAGAAATTTTTCCTAAAATCCAATCTAAGCCTTCTCTGGCGCGACTTGAGGCCGTTTCCTTTTGTCATATCACTTCTTACTTGGGAGATCTTATTATTTAAAACTCATCTGCTTATTACCAAGGCGGTCCCTGGGTGGGCTGGATGAGAGAAGAAACACTCCCACCACTGGGAATGGAAGCCCAGGGGTTCCCACACTGAGGCAGGGAGAGCAGCAGCCCTCACCAGAGCTCAGCTATCAGTTTTCAGTGGTTGGCTCTGCTTCTCCTCCCAGGCAGATCTCTGCAGAGTGCTTCAAAACTGGCTGTTTAGGAGGGGGGGAAAAATAGGTTAGCCAAGTTTTTCATCCAGACTTATCTGATGTTTTTGCATGCTTTGCCTCTTCCTGACTTCCTTCTGCTAAGAAAACAGCTGCCTTTGGCCTTCTAGGGGGAACTTTTATGTAATGCTTGAAAAGGAACAACAGAAAAGTGCCTTATTTTTAAAGACTCAGCCAAGAAGACACATTATTGCAACTTCTCCATCCCCTCTGCACACAGAGCTGTGGCACCAGGCCAGCTCTGCTCCTCCTTCAATTTGTTCCCCAATCTGCTGGAAGAACTGAAGGCTGCTTTGGTTTTCCATTGTTCTGGTTTTCCTGAAAAAGGTCTTGTAGTGTTGTTATCCCTCGATGGAAAGGGCCTTCCTGCCTCACACCTCGGTGACCAGAGGTTACACAGAGCTGCAGCAGCCTCTGCTCCAGATGGAAAGGGGTTTTCTTCCTCCTCTGGCACCTGGCTGGCACAGGCAGCTCAGAGAAGCTGTCTGCACCATCCCTGGAGGTGCTCAGGGCCCCTTGATGCTCTGGGATGGGGCTCTGGTTTGTTGAAAGATGTCCCTGCCCATGGCAGTAGGGTTGGAATGAGGTGATGTTTAGAGTCCCTTCCAACCTGAACTATTCCATGATTCTATGAACTCAAAAAACCCTGGAGAATAAATCTGGAGAGGTCACTAAAGACATAAAAGCATCCATCAGCGTATCTTTGAATGAAAACTACTTCTACAAAGAGGGAGAAGTATTATATGTATTTGTTCTTTCTAGCTTTCAGGTATGATTTTAGCTATCACTAAAAGTTTTAAAATATTTTCATTTTAAATAATAAATAGTATTAAAATAGCATTTTTACACTATTGGAGAAATAAAAGTTGCTGACAGCGAGGCAGTGCCATTCCCTATGGAGCAGAGGCACAGAAATCTGTGACAGAAATTTTAGAGTGAGTAGAAACTTCCCTGTCAGTTGGCAGTTCAGCTCCTCCACATCAGAAATCTAACCAGGACGAGCCAACCTTGGGTTTCACAAATGGCAAGACAATAAGAGACATGTTGAGGACATGCCTTAATATTATCATTACAATTTCCACATCAAGTGAGAGGATGGAGGGCTCAGGATGCAGATCCTTTTCCATGCTAGAAATCCTCAAAGCTACAGTAGATGCTTGGGGTTTGTGTGTGGTAGTTTTGCAGCTGAGGATGCTTAATTCTGCTAGTGAAGGTTAGCAGAGCTTCTTCAAATAACAAACAGGTTTGTAAAGGTGCAATATCACTGTAGAGGTGGTTGCAACACAACTATTAAAAGTTTTAAGGTAGAAAAAGGTTTTATTTCGGCCATGTTTTCCCTTTTATCCATTCCTTTCACCAAAGATGAGCACTTCACTCACTGGTCAGTAAAAAGTATTTTGCTCATCTATTAAATCTCTATTCTTAGTTTACATATTTCCTTCCCTGATTGCCATGAGACAGATTTCTTATTTACTGCAAGTGCAGTTGTTTTTCACCCAGGAATAATTTGTTGTGTTAGCAAACTCTCATTCCCAAGACTGTTTTCACATGAGAACTTGCAAACCACTCAGCTACACATAAAAGTGACAAGCCAGCTATTAATTTAGCAGAGCAAGGCCTGATTTTAGGAGGCTTTTCTTTTTAAATTTGTCTACCTTCCTACCAGAGTGCAAGTTGTCTCTGTCCCCACCCTGAGCCAGCTGAAGGCCAATGAACACAGCCAGTGCTGCCTTGGCTCTGGGCTAACTCACTTTCACACCTTCTCCACCAGGTAAGGTGGCACCAGGTCCCTGTGCTGCCTGAAACAGCCCCTGCCACCCCTGGCCAGGGTTTATGCCTTAAGCATCCCTTGCTCTGGGATTCCAAGACTCATTGCAGGACAGATTTTAGGCAGCATAAGCATAGCTTGGAGATATTCTCAGCCTTGCTGGAGGAGGATTCCCACCCCACTGACTCTTTGAGCACAATTCCTTAAAGCCCTGGCAGCAGTAGCAGCAGCATTGACATTTCCTAAACCCTTCCTGCCTTTATGAGCACCAGCTCCAATCCTACCAGCTGGGGGTGACAAGAAAGCAAAGGATTTAATGCCATGGCAATGACACCTCTCAGATCAGATTGGGGCCTGATGACAGGGAGCCAAGGGTGCCTGTGGCAAGCAGCAGCCTGTGTGGCTTAGGGCTGCTTGCAAGAAGAGATTTTGCCTGCCCCACGGTATTACGTGCTCTCACGTTTTACAGAATGATGAGTCACAGAATCTTCAAGAGGAGGAAGGGGTTTTGAAGACTCCTGCTGTGAGGAAAAGACATCTGAGGGAAAAGGAGACAATATCCAAAGCCTCTGAAAATTCCGTGGGAGCAGGCTGCAGAAATATTTCTATGTGCGTAACAGTTTGAGAAAGAAATAAGTGCAAACAATGTAGAAAGAAATAAATTCTAGATTTGATGTGTTGAGAAGAACAGGATCTTCAGGATCCATTTTCCTTGTGTGAAAGTTTGTGTGGTCTCTGTGTGAACATGTGTGGAATGGGGATTGCTCAGCTCAGGTGACAAATCTGGGGGCACAGCAAAGCCACCCGGTCAAGGGGAAAGTGTCCCTGCCCAGGACAGGAGGCTCAAACTAAGTCATTTTTAAGGTCTCTTCCAACTCAAATCATTCTATGGTGTGATACCCGAGAGCTGTAAAGGAAAGGAAGGATGATTTCTTTTGGAAGGATAATTTTTTTGCATCTCTAGTAGCAGGCTATTATTAGAAGAATTGTTTTGCACTTACATTGAAGTTGTTTCTCTGTGCAGAGAGTGCAAACAGCCTGGTGCACACATTGTTCTTTGGCAGACCACACGGACCTAGAGGGGAAAAGCCTGCCTTAAAACGCACAGAAATCCCCCAGTATTTCTGTTTTTCCAGCAGATGGCAACAGCAGACCGGTTTGTAGTGCAAGGCCAGCCTTTGCAGCTGCATAAAACCTTCCTGGGCTGTACCCACAGCATCTTCCAGGTCTGCTTCTCCCACTCCTGGTATTGAGCCTATCTGGTACCCCAGGGCGTGGTTACTGTAAAATAGAATAAATCAGCGCTGCAGAAAACTGCCTGACAAACTCTGGAGCTCTCGGTGTGTTTGCAGGGCTTCAAACGTACCTGGTGCATTTTAAACAGATGAAAAATAGAGCTCTCCCTGAATCAACATAACTTCTCGCCTACATATTGTTTTGGGGAAAAAAAAAACAACATTCAAGGGGTGATCAGAGCGGGAGGCCAGAAAAACACAAAGAATAAAAAATACAGCATTTGATGTTTTATCAGAATGTGTCTCTGCCCTGCCATATCCAGAAGCTGGATTGATGGACCAAACCTTTCACCACATTCTTGCTACTGAGAGATGCTACTGAGCCATCTTAACCATTTACAAATGACAGTGTGAATCAACCTGGAAGACGTAACACAAGATAAAATTTGCAGCTGAACGTTCAAATATTTTTCTCCAAAATTCAGTCAATGTGTAGCTTTTCCCTTAAGCTGAAGCACAGACTGGATTCATAGAATCATTCAGGTCAGAAAAGACCTTCAGGCAGTGAAAATGAACATTTAAGTGTGATATGAAGTTGCTGAAGAGGGGAGCACTGAAGAAACTGTAGAAGTCAACAGATATCCTTTGGAAATTAAAAAAAAAAATAAAATACTTAATTGATTATGAATCTCCTGCAGAAAGACACAAGACACAGGTTGCAGGGGAGATGCCTGAAAGCCCAAGCTGTGCTCCAGTGGGATCTAAGGTGGGAACTTTGCAGAGTGCCTGTACACAATTTTCATTTTCCCTTGGATCAGTGAGCAGTGACCGCCCCAGAGCAGAAGGATTCCCATCAGCTGTAGCTTGGAAGACCTGGCTGTAAAAAATCCAGGTTATTGTCCCCAGGTGCATGCCAGAGGTCTGGAAAAGGGTGATTTTGGTTAACATCACTGCTGTGTTTGCTGAATGGAGGAGCTGCTGAGTCCTCTTCACTTAACTGATGCCCTCGGTTGTGGTGCAGGCGAATGGCACCACTCTGCTGTGCTTCACCTCCCTGGGTGTTTTCTGAGCAATGCTATTCTAACTCTTCTGCTCTCCCATAATTCTTCCAGAAAAAAACAGGAAGAAGGGGAAGCTGCCTTCTGACTGTCCTCAAATCCTTTCTCACTCGTGGTAACTCACAGCACACTCCCTGCACGTGTTATCTTTATGTTAACTCCTTTTACAAGTGCTGTGAATAAACTCAAACCCAACTGGAAAAGTTCCTCTTTGCTCACATTTCAATACAGGGGTGGAACTATCACCTTGGAAAGAACTTTCCTCTACCAGTGGTAGATGCAGAAGACAAAAAAGATAAAAAAATCCAGTCTATGAATGCCTGCCACACCACAGGACACAAAGCTACTGATTTTAATGGATCAGGCTGAGGGCTTTTCTGCTGTTCCTTTGCTCTCCTAATGAGGAGGACTGTGTGATGTCTTTGAACTAGCTACAGACATGAAAGATTTAATAAACAGGTATTCTTTATCCCATTTCTGCTAAGAGCTTGCCCTGACATATGTCTTCTTCTTCCTGAGAGTTTAGACCACAGTTTGATCTTTTTTTTTTTCTCCTTTAATTAAAGCTGATTGAATACTGGAAATGCAGACAAAAGAAAGGGCTGGGAGTCAATGTTGCTCTCCAAGCTGACACTGCCAGGTCCTGAGGTCTCAGTCACGACAGCCCACCTTTCTGAGAGTACCCAGGTGTGTGCAGACCTTGGAGCTGCAGGCTCAGGTGCCCACACACAGCTCCTGTATCCCTTCGGACAAGCCCAGCCCTCCCTGCTGCTCCTGTGCTGTGCCTGTGGAGCAGGGAGGGAGGGAGGGGCACACAGGTTGACACAATGGCAGTGTACAAGCTGCCAGGTGTCACCCAGGTGACCTGCTCTGAAATCTTATTTTTCAAAACTTCCCACCGTGCCACAAAAAACACCAAATCCTTCCAAATCTGGAAGTGATAGCCTGGCACAATGCCCCAGGTCGTGTCTTACATAAAGAGTTATTTTTCTCCCTCACAATGCTCTATATCCTACTTTCACAGATACTTTACTGAAGCTACCTTAAATCATAACAGCCAGGCCTCTGTATGACTGTGCTTAACTCCTGCTTAGCTCAGGGCATCTTCCTGTTCCTCAGGCTTCAGAAACCACTGAAACTTTCATGTTTTCCTGGTGGCTGCCTGCTTGCAGCTGCCCTCCTCCCACCAACAGGGTCACCTGCCAGGCTTTCTACTGCACAGGGCACAGCAGCCTCCAAGGGGAGCATTTGTCTGTTTGAGAGGTGATTAAAAGCCCGAGGAAAATAAAGCTGAGTGATATTGTAGCTCTGAAGGTGCAAGAATTAGCCCTGGAGATGTGAGGGTCACCTGGTTTATGTTGAGCACACACTCTGGTCACTGTAACTCGCTGTTCAGCTGGAGAGATCCATTTCCCTGTGCTGAGGTTGGTTTCTGTGTCCCTGCTGTGGTGTTTTGGGGTGATACTGATGCCTTAAGTTTTCAGTTTTTCTCTTCTGCTTTGGTGTGCAGCTTTTAGCTTTATATTAAGGGTTACTAGGATCTTTTCACAGGGTGGTGAAGACAAAAACAATCCTATTCCAGCTGGGGACTCAAGGACAGCCTCTTCAAACTTCAAGCCCAAAGCATAAACAATGTGAAAAGAGAAGGGCAGGCAAGCAAAGCAAGGAGGATGAAACTCCATAATTTGAGGCTGTTAATTGGACAGTTGACTTCTGTATGCAAATGGACTAAAACATAGAAAAATGTGAGATCTCGTCACCAAGCCCTCTTTTCCTTCCATCTTAGAGCCACGACTGTGGCACTGGTATTGCCAGGGTGTGGCCTTTGAAGGCCCCTCAATAAATATCCACTTTATTCTTCTCTCTAGCTCTGTCTAGCCTCTGTTCTAGCTCCTCAAGGCATCAGTACCACTGTCCATTCAGCAGAGGCTTGCACACCCTGCCCTCAGCAGGGGCAGCCTTTGGGGCCTGGCAGAGGGTGCCTGAGCCATTCTGACATCACCACTGGTGCCTGAACTCCAATCCCAAATTTTACCAGAGCAGTTCTTCCCAAATTTTATGCCAACAGCTGTACAGTGCAGCCCTTCTGCTGTTTCCCAGCTGCAGACCTGTCCATCCCAGGGAGCCCTGAGGGGGGGATCCTGGGGAGTCCCCTGTGCTGAGCTGAGGGGACCAAAGGGTCTGATTTTGAATTTAAGGGCTGTTCTACCCAGGCACAGGATTCAAGCTGATTGTGCAACCCAACAATCCCCTCTCAGAGACTTTGAATCCCTTTACTTGCCTTGTTCCATGAAGTTTATCCTAAATAAACCAGGTTACAACTGTTCCTCCTCTGCTCAAAGCTTGGTGGGGTGGGTTTAGGTGGCCAGTAACTTCAGGCTTTTCACTGGTGCAAGCTAGCAATTTGCCAGAAAAATGTCACATGACAGAACTTTTATCCCAAAAGTAATTTCTAGCCACTCTGAACTTCAGAGATGTTCCACAACAAAAGTCAAAGAAAAACTAAAATGTGCAGACTGATGCACGACTACAAGGGACGGGAAAGTTGGACACTGATATTGAAATATTCAACCTTCAATCAGCAGTTTTATATTTCTTATGGCAGAAGGAAACAAGGAAACATACACTTGGTCACTTAGGCCAAGAGAAACCAAGAGAGAGATTTTTAACTTGCATTTATCAACACAAGTAACCAGATCAGAACTGCCAGTGTATTTTCTTCCTCAACACCTATCTGATGAAGACCTCTTGTCTGTAATATTGACATTTTTGTGACTATTAACTCATTGGAGACACACCCACAGTAAAATAAAATTTAAAAAACCCTAATTTTAAGCACCAAATTCTCTTTACCTAAGCAAGTGTTTTACGGCAACGTACTTGGGCACACTGGGCAGCTTATTTTGCTTCAGAAAAATAAAATAAGCTTTCCCAGTACAAAAACCCTCTCCAGCAGCAGATATGCTGGCATAAGTGTAATTAGAGAGGTCAGGAGTCAGGTAACACCATTACCATTTCTTTATCTTTATCAACTGAAAAAAACCCAACCACTTAAGTAAATGCTTTTAAAAAGTTAAAGCTGCTGAGGTTAATGCATTGTGGGGGGGGTGAGTGTGCTTTATTTGTGTGATAAATTAATTTGCCAGGTACTGCATGAACACAGCAAACCATGTTTGTCTGGAATTCATGAATATTCATTTATGGGCAGCTCTAAGCACCAGACTGAGTTGGGACACAGTACATGATAGTATAATTTGTTGGAATAAACTGGTCTGCTGGAGAAAAAAAATGTTTTGAAAGATTTTAGATGTTTGGGTAAAGAGCTGGAAAAGCCTGCAATCCAATTCCCATCATGAGGTAGCCTACCATCAAACATTGGCTTCAGAAACAAAATTTGGCAGATCTGAAGTTTGCCACATTATGTCTCCCAATCTGCTTTTGTAGCCTTTCCCTTCCTCAAATGCTGCGGCATTTTCCGTGCAATGCTGAGGAAACAGAATGCTTTGCCAGTGTGCTCCTTATTTTTGGTTATTTTTAAATCTTCACAAAATCTCCCTCTTTCTTCTGTAGCCAATGCCTCTTGTTTATGGAAGCAGTTCCAATTTATTTTCTATAAGGAAAGAAAAATAAAAATCCACTGCCTCGAAAGCCCTGCGAGTATCCACATTGTTCTCCCGCATTGTTTTCCTTATAAAAAAGGAACTCTTTGGAACCAGAGGCACTGAGTGGCCTCCACTCACTCTGTTTTAACCCCTCCCAGCTCTCAAACAGTGGCTTTCAAACAGTGACCTTTCCTTTCCCTGAAGGCTAGCCTGTTATTTTGGGTAGGATTTCCCTGCCGATTGTTCTGCGTTTCCTCCCGCGCTGCTCCGCGGCGAAGCCGCTGCCGCCGTTCCTGCCCCTGTGGGGACACCCAGGGCGACCACCCTGTGCTCCTCAGCCCAGCCCTGCTGCTCTTGGGGGGCTGTGTGTAACCATGGGGACAGCCAGACCCCTGGCAACCTTCCCCATCCTCACAGGGATGGCCAAACCAAATTACAAAATCCCGGCAGCGCTGGCCATTAACCACCCTGTACACGTGGTGTTATAACCATCATTCGGCTGCTCAGAAATGCAACAGCAGCTTTCTGGAACTGCTCTCAAAGAGCTCCACCCCTGGGGGTCATAGGAAGACACACATAAAAACATGACCTTTCTCAGTGAAACAGCTGATCCACTTCTCTGCATGGGAATGAACACCTCGTTCGTACTCCTTTGAAGTAATTATTTGTCATCCATGTGTATTTTTTGTAAGCAGCCTTTCCTTAATTTTACAAACCTCCTGGAAGGACATGCAGAACCCATCCCTTTTCAGGTAGTACCTCTGCAGGACCTCAACTAGTTTGGGTCACTGCAAAACACTGAACCCACAAGCAAGAAGCACAAGACACATGTAGGATTCAGGGTGAGCCTTGAAATCAGTCAAAACCTCTAAAATAATCTTTAAACAAAATCATGGCTATCTAAAGCAGAGAGGTGCAAAATCCACCAGGGGTTTGGTTTTTTTTTGTTTGTTTTTTTTTTTTGAGAAAGCCAAGATGTAAAATTCAGATTCACTGTGCTGGAGGATCTCATCTTGATTCCTAGACGCTGACACTGAGCCTGGCAACAAGTCCTGTCAAAAATAAACTGGGACATCTCAAATACACTCAGCAGCAAAACATGTACATCTTGATTCCTTGAGGACTGCTGCAGGCCTAGGAATCCGGAGATCTGTGCAGACAGGCTTTGTTTTAGGAGCAACATGTTCTGTTGTATTCGTAAGAAAATATTCTCAGAAATTCCAGCTCACCGGGAGTTTAAAAGCTCCTCGTTTTGGTCTGATTTTGGGATGTAACCCAAGTGTGAAGAGATGAGGTTTCTTGGTGTCTTGTGAACTTGAAGAGCTGCTTTTCAATCAAAGCCCATCTAGACCCTGCCATCAACTTGCATGTACGAGGCACAGAGACAATAAGTGGGGTTTTCTAAATATTCCTGTAATTTTGAAGTTGTTTATATTGTAGAGTTCAAATTGAGACAAATTGTATTCCTTCACCCAAAATACTTGTAAAATTTTTCACTTGTGTTTCTTTCCCAGCAATTGTTTCCATCTGCCACTGACTGCATGAAAAACCTCAATGCCAAAATTTTAAGAAATGCTGATCTATTTTTACATCTAATTGGTAATTTTGCAAACTTCAGGTAAAGGAGAAAAAAAGATAATTCTAGTATAATCTTCTATCTTGTTCCTATTTCAATGAGAGTTGTCACAGGAGGCTGAGATCCTGTGCTAGCCAAACTTTTAATGCACTACACTAACAATATAGATAAAGCCTTAAATAATTGGAAAAATAATAAAATAAGTGGGAAAAAAAGGAGAAAATGACCCTCCCACAGAATTGTTCAACCTTGGCAAACATCTACTGTGCTCAAAAAACAGAGTGTGAGACAGAAGGAAGGTGACAAATAGGAGAAAAAACAGCATCTGAAATTTCAAAATGTTTTCCGAAGATCAAAACGAGATGAAAATTTAAATTTAAGGGAAATATTTTGGTGCACCAAATACTTTTTATACAAAAAGTCTCTATTTTGCAGGATAAATGTTTAAGACACAAATGTTGGCCATCTGTAACTGCAGCAGTGAGCGAGGCAGCAAGATGGAAAAGGTGTCGTGGCAAATTGCCTTGCCTCCCTCTGGAGTGCTGCATTGCAATGAGCTGGCCCCGCTCCCAGAAGCAGCAATGCCATATTTGTGTCGTGAGAAATGCAAGGTGCTCAGGCCTGGGAAAAAAAACCTCTTCTTGTGTCCACACTGCCTGTCCCAGAACTGCTTCATACCACACTGCTCACTGCATCCAGACTGAAACATTTCCTCATCTCTATTTCTGCTCACGGGCAAATCGCCTTTTCCTCCTTGTCAGTAATTTGGGCTACAAATACAGCTACGAATGTGCTACCTAGTAGGAAAAAGGGAAATAATTATGTATAAGTGGTTCTCCTGCTATTTGTGTGGGCTTGTGTGTGCCTGAGCACAGGCAAACATAAACAAGCACATATCTCATGCCTACAGAATATTTGTGTGTGTTCAGTGGCTCAGTTCCAGTGCAACTACAAACACTCGTGCTCATTATAGGAAAAATGTGTGGCTCTTATTTTAAAACTCTGAAATCTCTAAAAACATAAAGGCACCTGCCTCACACAAAACATCTCTCCTGAGCTCGTTTTATCGAGCAGCGTTTCTACTCGGAGTGCACGTGACACTCTTCACTTGAGACACCATTATCTAAAAGTCTTCCAAAGTTTATGCCAAACTACATTAAAAAAAGATTTAACATCCTTCTTCAATCCCTCTTTTAACATATCTCCCCACCCCCTCATTGATCCCTCTTCCCAGAACAGTTCTATTTATCCCACTAATGAGAGGCAGATTGATTTCTATCATTTCACCTTCCCCTTCCTTATTGATGCACTGTCTGTCCAGAGGGAGGACACTCACCCTGTGGTGGCAGTGATAGAGAAGCTCAGTCAGAGGACACTGATGCTCTGGGTTGTGAGGAAGTTGAGACTATTCTGATTTACTCAAATCCAGTATCTTCCACCTCTACGATGAGGGCTTTTTTGAGAGCTAAAGCTAAATGATGAACTGATCAGAGCTTCCCGGCGGCATCGAATTTGGTCTTTGTTTTAAAATGAATGGCTGTCTTTAGAGAATCTGAGATTATCTGCTAAGTGATTACATACCTACAGACATGGCAAAAGATTAGCACCTCTCCTGCAGCCCCCTGTCAGTGTTATTCTTAGGTGCCCAGCCACCTCCACGGGCCGCTCCAGGCGTGAGCTGTGAGAAACGCAGCTGTTGAATTCCAGGCAAAGTTAGGAAAGTGATGTGGGGGGCACATCTTCCCAGCAGTTCAAAGACTGTTCAAACACTTCTGCTCCTTCTGCCTGTCTGTCTCTCTCTCTTTTTTTCCCACTTTTAGGCTTTAGTGTCTCTCTCTTTTCCCAGGGGTACGTGTTAAAGGAAGTTCAATCGATCATCAGGCTATATCCCATTTCCATGTTATTCCAGCCTTACTTGAAGAGATGATATATTTGATAGCTTTTAGCTAGGCTCTATCACTGTGAATTTCCCCCTTTTTTCCACTTTGCACTTATGATTTGTGATGGGCAAATCTCAAAAGATTAGAAACTTGGCTCGGATAAGCAACCCTAAGTTTGAAGTTTACATTTCAATTTTCAGCGATTGGGGTCACTGCAACAAGTGCATGAATTATCTGCCTCAGATTCGTGGGATTTGAATGACCAAAGACTTTGGCAAACTTTAGGAAGAGGAATGAGCTGATAGCTGTACTTCCAGCTAACATAGTTACCTTGCCCCAGAATTAAACAGACCAAGGGGATTTATTGATTTTCAGTCACATGAGGGGAAATGAGAGCTGAAGGCATCAGAAGATTGTTCAAATGCTGTGTCCCATGTAAACGTTTTACCCTTTGGATGCTGTGGCCAAACAAAGGGCAAGGGCAGAGATGAGTGCTGTGAATGCTTGTACAGGTGATGATCTTTCAGAAAATAAAATGTGTGTACTCCCCAAATGGACGAGTGACTGGAAGGATATTTTCCTCTGAGCTACAGAGCACACTCGTAGCTCACCCTCCCTGCAAGACTGTTATTGTTACTGTGAAAACCTTAACTGTGATTCCTCACTGACATTTTGCATCACTTTAAAATCAACTTTCCATAGAAATAGATTGACTGCTAAATTGACTTTGACTGTATTTTCTCATTGAGAACGCAGACAGGAGTTGAGAATCAAAGTTTAATCCTGTTGTCTGCTGTAGCAAAGCACAATACAATGCCTATCTGGGACGCAGCATCTCTCTTTTTATTTATCTATTATATGTCTGTGTCTGAGGCAAGTATGTTCTTGCTCTGTTTCCAAACAGAAGAGCATCACAGAAAATACTTCTGATGAACAAAACAAATGCACTCCTTTTCTCATAAGGTTTTGCATCAGCTAAAAAAGAAATCTGGCTACAGACAAGAGAAGGGTCTGACTAAAACTGGGTGGAGGGTTGCTGGAATTTTGCTTTGTTAAAAAAGTTCTCATCAAGGAGCTCTGAGGGTTATAAGCAGGAGACAAAGCAGTTCACAAGGGTTTTAGATCAATTTTTGCAGACAGAAGTGTAGCTGTAAGCATTTTGGGGAAGGAGCTGGATAAACATTACTGATATTGGCCACAGGTATCTAAAGTGGTAACACAAAGGAAATAATTTTTCCATTTTCTGCTGATAAAATGGGTGCTGAGCTCTTTGGAAGGTCTGGCCTGAGAAAGTGGTACAATGAGGAAAAAAAATAAAAGAAAGATTTCCTCAAATGGGTGGTGCGAGGCTTGGGGAATGAATGTTTGTGGAGCACTCAGCCCCTGGTATGAAAAGGTGCTGCAAAAGTTCAAAGTATTATTGTTATGGCATACTTACTCAGCAAGGCAGGGAATATCAAAGGCTTTCTTCTCCCAGCTGGCTCGGCCTTATCTCGAGGAACTGCTGGTGGGTGGTGATTGCTCTCAGGGACTGGTGATGACAGAGGAGGGAAGGCACTCACTTGGCTTGCAGAGCTGCTCTGGGCACCCTCCTGGTCCTGCCGAGGCTCCCGCTCCTCCTTGGTGCTTTTTGGGGCACGCACGCCCCGCTCCCAGAGAAAAGCCTGGAATGAAAACACACAGCTCTGACACCTGGCTAATGGAGTCACTCAGGCAAGGGCTTTCATTGGGAAATAACTGATACAAATTGCTTCAGACATTCAAGGCTGCTGGTCCTCCTTCCCACAGGCTATTTTTAGGTCCGATTAGGCAGATGAAATGACACCACAATTAATTTGGGTACACTTAAATGTTTGGGCTTCCTTCTTTTTTTTCTTTTAGTGCTTTTCATTTGGTGAATATATGGCAAATTTCTGAATTACAAAAAGCAGATAAAGGGATTTTTTTCTCTCCCCCTCCACTACTAAGTGATGTTCAAGCACTGAAAGTCTTGCTCACTGCAAAACCACTTAGGGGCTGATTGCTGGGGAATTTCCTCTCACCACCTTAAACCCAAAGCAAATAACAGAATATGAAATAACCCATATTCTTGGCATGAGGCTGCATGAGAGTTTCTCTGGGTCTGTCACAAAGCAAAGGCTACCAACCCACCCATCAGAAAAAAAAATACAATTAACTAATTCATTATATAAATATTTTGGGTGGGGAGATATGAATTGGCTTATCTCTATTATTGTTATCATTATTATTAGCTGCTGTTTGCTGAGTTTTTCAAAGCCTCCTTTCACATGAAGGAGCCTAAATTCCCATGTTAAATCCCACCCTGAATTTTATGGTGATAGCTTTTGCCAGCTACTGGGGAACACGAGCAGGGAGGGAAGTACAACTGGTGAGATAATATTCATGGCTGTTGTTACCAGAATTTATGGGCAAGCTATTCCTGTGCTATTTGAACATAATTCACACACCTGGGCTAAGGAGACATCTGTGAGTATTCACCAGCTAAACCCCAACCTGTGCAGTGTTTTCCCAGATAAGGAGTCAACGTAACTACTGTGGAAAAGGCAAAACCTGACTGCTGGCCTCCATGCTTATTGCACTTCCATAAACCCTTCCAAAAGCTGAAAGCTTCCCAGTCCTGTGGAACAGACAAGCCATGAGCTGCCCCAGGCTGGCAGGTGATCAGCCGGGTGAAATGTTGGCTTGCCCAGCCCAGCAGGAGTTCTGCCCCTGGATTCAGCTCGCTGCCTTTGGTAAGGAGCTCTGCCTCCCGAGCACATTCCTGTGGCTCAGCTCTCAGCCCTGCTCAGGATGTGCCAGCAGCTGTCGCTGTCGGGACGGTGGCGACACAATAACTACCAAAATTTCCAAGGCAGAAGAGCTTTTATTTCAGCCATGTTTTCCCTTTTATCCATTCCTTTCACCAGAGGCGTGCCCTTCACTTCATTGGTCAGTAAAAGGTATTTTGCTCATCTATTAAATCTCTATTCTTAATTTACATATTTTGTTCCCTGATTGCCATGAGACAGATTTCTTATTTATTGCAAGTGCAGTTGTTTTTCACCCAGGAATAATTTGTTGTGTTAACAAACTCTCATTCCCAAGACTGTTTTCACATGAGAACTTGCAAACCACTTAGCTGCACATAGAAGTGACAAACCAGCTATTAATTTAGCAGAGCAAGGCCTGATTTTACGAGGCCTTTCTTTTTAAATTTATCTACCTTCCTACCACAAGCAGCACCACTCGCCTTGTACCCCACGGGAAGAGAAGTGGGGACAATTGCCATGGGGAGAGCTGGCAGGATCAGCTGCCACAGCAGCTGTGATGTGCCATGCCCTGATTTTTCCTGTGCCCTGGGTGACCCAGGATGAGGGGAGGTGGTCATGAAATGGCAGCTGGTTGTGAAACACAACCATGCCAGGATTCCCCTCTCTGGTGTGAGCACAGCCCTGGCTCAGAGCATTCCAAATTTCATTGACTTCCCTTGCTCTGGTGTCACAGTCCCAACTTTTCACCCTGTGTCCTGGGTTGATGCTGAATTGTGTCCCCCATTTGTCTGCTTAGCTCAGAAATAAGTTTTGCACCTCTAAAACTGGATCTGAGAGTGAAGGGGGAGAAAGAGAAGCAGTGGAATGTCTGAGGCAGTTGTTTTCAAGACATAAAGATCAGAGTTTTCAGCTTTCCCTCACAGCCTGTGCTGTCTGCAGTGTGGACAGAGGGAGAGAGCCCTCCTTGGCTTTTGGTTTGTTTTTGACTAGCTGAAGCAGAGAAAGTCCTCCAGACTGGATTTTTTTCTTTTCCTTGGACCTGTTTGAACCTGCTCTGGTTAAACACCCAAAGGGCCCCAGGAGCTCAGACCTGTGTCCCACTGGGCCTGGGCTTAGCATTTCCCAGCCCTGAGGGACCGACAGCAACTGAGCCGAGCTACAGCCACGGGAGAGACTTTCTGAATTTGGCACCTCTGCAGGGCACTGAGAAGTTTTGTTGTTTAGTATCATTCATTTGTTGTGCTGGGGAGTGCCTTGCCTGTCAAATTAACCAATTTTTTCCACTTGTCTCCAAGGAAATATTTTTCCCAAACCAGTTAAACGAGGGGCTGCTTGAATTTGTTTTCTAGAGGAACCCCTTTGTAAGTTTTCTCCCAAATTTGCCCTAAACCAGGACAAATAGATTAAAAACCAGGACACTGTGTTATGTCGTAACTAAGTACAAGGATTTGAATCTGACTGCAGTTTATCTTCACATAAACCAAGTTTTAATAAGTATCTGATACTTAGACAAGTCCCATCATCTACCAAGATGATGAACCATGAGGAAAATACTGAGCTTCCAAAACAGCAAAACATGATACTCTCACAGTCACAATATTAACCAGCAGAAAGGAATGTTTTTTCTCTGTTATTAGTACCTTTTATGATATATACAGACCTCTCCCCTAATTTCATTCTGGAGGCAACACATACATAATTTTGGGGCTCGAGTTATTTTTTTCTCATCTGTATCTCCTAAGCATGTCTCAGCACTAGGATGTTTGGTGGTGGAGCAGTAATTAATACTTCCCAATAATAAGCTACAAATCTGGGGCAGAAAACCTTAAAGTATCACCAGCTTTTCAATATTGAACTGCTTAAGATACACTTATTTTAGACAATCCAGGCTGTAATGTTACCTCAAAACACTGAGTCATAAAAACAACTTACATGAACAAAAGTCTTGATCCATTGAAAACGTCCTTTTAAGTGTAGTTTTTAAACTTGAAGTCTTCAGGAGGTGCTTGCCATATCTCCTGCCCTAAAAGGGTTCATAGCTCATGTGAATTTCTGTCTCATCACCCACTTCCCTGGCTCACATCTAAGCACCAGATTCACCTTTATATCTCCACCTGTGCTTTGCAGTGAATCTCACCCTGGCATCTCTTTAAGAAATCCCAGCTGATGCTGCTGAGACTCAGTAACAGAAAGATCTTCAGCCCATAAAAAAACTAAAAAAAAAACAAACCAAAACAAAAAAGAGCAAAACACAATATTTGTTAATAATATACTTTCAGAGATTTGCAAGAAACATTGGTAACAGGTCTCTACAAAGACAATGAGCCACGAGGAAAACACTGAGCTTCCAAAACAGCAAAAATGATACTCTCACCTGCACAACATCAAGGGAGATTTGTCCTCTGTCCTTGTTTGTGACACAGATAATGGATTCTTTAAATCCCTGTCTCTCAGCAGCTTCATAGGCAGGACAGCCCTGCAAGGTCACCAAAAGCTGAATCTCATAGAGAAAAGTCACTTCTCCACAGCCTTTCAAGAAGTCTTTGTATAAAGGTGCAATGTAGCAGAGGAGTGAAAGGAAAAGTTCTGTCAATATCTGAAAAGGTCAAAATTAAAAGAAAGTTGGAGTTTATCTAGAATAGCATTGTGTTGAAACTAGATACTCATGCATGAATATTTTCCTGACTTTTCTAATAAAAATTGCTCCAAAAGAGTAAATGCTTTGCTTCAGTCTCTTTTTGTCATGCCCATGAACATACCAGAGATGAAAGGTACCTGGCTGAATTTGGGTAAAAATAGATGGGATTTTGAAAAGCGGGAAGAAATGCCTGGGAAAAGTCACCTACATATGGTCTTAATCATGCCAATGGATAACCCCCACATTACCCTTTAAAAGGTCATCTGATAAACATCAACATTGGGCTTTTCTCACAAACCCAACACCTAAAATTGCTTCAGGCTACTGTAATATGGCATGAGAAGTTAAATTAGAAGCATATATTTGGTAATAGCACCTCTGAGAGGGAGTCTTCAAAAGCCTGTGGCCCCATTAAAGGATTAGAAGTCCAGCACACATATCAGCAACTACTCTCCATCCAAAGAGAAACAGAACAGGGGACAGAAATCAGCATTTTGTTCTGATTAGCTTCTTTGATTGATGTAATGTCTTAATTACCTTTTTTTTTTTTTTAAACATTGCTGCAAGCCTGCCACTGAGGGAAGTACTATAAAAAATGCCACTATGAAGCTGAGCTTTCAAGCTCTCCCTTATCTCTCATGGGTCTGGTAGTGATCCTTCCAGAATATTTGGTGGTGAGACACACAGAATAAAGCAGCCTCCAAGCAGCTGGTAGTCTTGGGTTCAATTGTTTTCAGGGGAAATCCAATATCCAAGTTACAGACTTGGAGGTAAAACCACTCAAGAATAAGAATGGGATCATAAAATATTTCTGGAAATGTGCTAATTCTGTATGAAACAATGGAAGAGATATTAAAAAAAAAGAAGCAGGGATAATTAGAGCCAATACATTCAAAAGCATTTCCTTGCTATTTGGGCATTTTCCCTTCTGGAAGAAAATCCATTCAATTTCCCCTGAGTGCCAACATTTTGAAGTTATCTGCCCCAAAGGCAAATAGACTGGATTGTCCAAGAAATAAAGATGAAGGCAAAGGGCACACGCTAAGGACTGAAGACTGGCTAAGAAATTTGATAGGTTAAGGTAAAAGAAATTCTCTGTCTCAAGGTCACTGATGATTTTAGGATGTCTTTAAATGGAGGACAACACTCCTAACCACAGGTTTTATCCTTTTAGTGTTTTTTTCTTGTTCCTGACTCAAAATTCAGGGCATCTCTCCACTTTCCAAGTAGAGTCCTGAGTTATGTTCTGGCACTTGTGGAAAAAGTAGAATTTTGCTCTGATTTTGATAACCTCTTGCAGCCAGTCAGAAAATTTTCTGCACTCAGGTTGGAATTTCCTATTTATTTCACCCCAAACTCATCTTTTCAGTTCACAAATTGGGAAACTAAATTTCCTCAGTGCTGGCTCTACAATTCTTGCAATGGTGATCAGGCTCTGCTCCTTTTACCGGATTTCAGGATTTGTGGGGGTTACAGCCTTAATTTTGGAATCTGTAAGAGGTGAGCAAGGCATGACAAAAGTGGCCTTGCCTTCAGACAGACACAGACTCTGAACTCCTAAATTTTCTCTAAAGTCCTAAGATATCCTCATGGGTTTTCTCTCCTGGATTCACAAGAGCAGTAGAGTAGCTCAATTAAATTTTCCTTTGCACCTCCCACTGAAGAGGGGACATTTCTGAGCCCATTTTCCCCAGTATTTCTGTATTTAACAGGTCCCACCCCCACGGACTCCTATCTTAAGAGGATACAAGCAGGAGCAGGCTGCTGCAGCAGGAATCCAGAAGCTGGAGCTGTCAAACCCAGCCCTATTAGATACCAAAGGGGCTAATAAAAGAATGGGTGTTGGTTGTATTTCTGGCAGGGATGGTTGCTGAAAAGCCTGGAGAGAAGGATCTTGAGACACCTCAGCCCCCAAGTTCCGAGGGATGTATTTCTAGTTGATCAATCTTCCTGCCTTTGTGCCTGAGCTACTTCCCACTCCAGGCCTCTGACAGCTGGACAAAGCAGGGTTTGAGCCCTGCCTTGCTTTAAGTAAGTGTGGAGAGATGTTTTCAGCCTGACCTTGCCAAATCAGGGCCGGGCTTGGGGCGTTTGCTGAGCTCCAGGGAAGGTTTTCCCACTGAATGGCGAGTGGCAAAAACTAATTCTATCCACAGCAATGTGATGGAGTACTGAAGTGACAAGAGTCTGGCGAGATAGGAATCTACCTTGTGATCTGTAGAGCCTTTAGCTTCATAAAGCAGAAGAAAATACTGACATATGTTTATTTGGTGGTGGTGGAGATAGTTAAAAGCTAATTATAATTTGAGAAACAGAAGGAATATATTTGACCACACAGTGGATGTGTTCATGATTATCTTTCTATATTAAAGAGATAAGATTTGACAAAAGCAAATGTGGGCTTTGTTTGGCTTTTTGTTCTTAAGTTCTGATATTTTCTTAAAGAGCATCAGATAATGAGATGCAAAAGCACACATACAGATATAACATGGTGCAGCAATGACCAGAATATAATACCAGACTGCAAAAACAAATCTTTCACATTTAAATACTTCTGTGCATTTTTCCTCTCTACTTTTTTTCTCCTGGTCTTAAAACAATAAAAAATCCAATAGAAATAATGGCAAACTCCCTTCAGGATTTTATTCAGGATTTCCATTTCATCCAACAATAGTTCCCCACCCTCACTTGTTACCTTGCTCTCTGTTTCTCCCCTCCAGTCAGAATTGTTGCTGTGCTAAATAATTATAATGCCACTGGCCTTTTCCTGATCACTTTTCACGCCTAGGACTGTTGTATTTCATATATTGCTCTGAGTATTTTTACTGCCCTGAGAAGATATTCTGCATGAGTGTGTCCCAAGTGGCTGATATATACAGTGGCTGATACTTCATGGAGTCAATAATGGGCCTTTTAAGATACTACAGAGAATTTCTGTTCTGCTTTTAAATAGCAACTCTTCCATAATATTAATGATGATGATGATTATGATAATAATAATAATAACAACAATAACAACAACAAATAATATTCATGTCCTCCTTTCTCCATAGAAGTAGAAAAGGTATGACAACAAAATATGCTTCAAGACTTGCTCTTGAACCCTCTTTCCAGCTCATATTTGGGACTAGAACAGGGCAAGCAGCCAGGCAACCTTAGTTTGTACTGCTCAGTACCAGCCTGGCTCCACATTTCTGCATTTCCTGGTAATGCTCAATCAGGCACGATTGCAAAGGGGAGCCTGAAATGAGTAAGAGAAAGATGAGATGTCAAGTCTTGCATTTAGAGGATTTAGCAGAGTGTGTAAATAACTTATGGCCTTGATATCCTGACAGATTGCTCAGCCAGGGGACTGGAAATGGAAAATGAAAAGTCTATTGATTAAATAAATTAATTTTAAAATCTGAAAGTGGTTTTAGTAGATTAATAGGCTCTTACAGGGAATCCAAGTCTTTCTCCCCTAGGCAAAGCCTCAACTTGTACACATGCTCAAGTTCTCCACCTCAGCCAGACAAACCTTTTTGCTTTACACGGGGGGAAGCTGTGACCCTGATTCCAAGAACCTCACTGTGTGCCAAAGGCCGGGAATCCCGGATTATCCTGCAGGAGTCAGTTCCCAAACTCCCTCTTGGCACATTGAACAGCGACATGTTCAGACAAACCAGGGCAAGGGAAAAGCCAAAGGAACCCCTGTTGGTTGAACACACCCATAAATGTGTTTCTAGCAGCTCCCGTGGGCAGCCTTTCCCAGCACAATCCTCCCAGAGGAGTGGATGCTGTACTGATGTCAGAAACCCCCTGCCCCAGACAGGGTTTGCTTGCCAGATTCCTGTTAAGGGAGCAAGAACACGCAGCCCTTTTTGGGACTTTTCTCTGCAGCAGACAAGTGAGACCAACCTTCAGGAGATGGAACGTGGGCTCAGGAGATGCAGGTTCCATGTCCAGGCCTGTTGCTGACCTCCTGAACAACATCAGACAGGTCATTTCATGCCTCTGCATAATGCACATAGCGATGCTGAACTCCTCTGAGAAGTGCTTTGAGTCTTAGTGGGAGTAAAAGTCTGTTAGCCCCCCCAAATACTTCATGAAAAACAAACTGCAGGGATGATAATATACAAGATGTGTATGTGTAACAAAAAAACCTTTAAAAGCTCAGCGCATGGCAAGTTAACAAAACATGGGATGAACTGGAGGCTCAATTCTCATAATTCTCCCTCTCATCTAATAAAATGGCTTTTTGAAGTCTGGACAAGTGTAAATGGGATTACTAATTTCTAGATGGAAAGATTAAACACAGGAGCCAGGTAGGTTCTTTTTTGGCCCTTGACTGATTCCTTCTAAGTGGTCAGTAGGATGTATTAGTGAGAATCACTCGCCAATACCAGTTCTGTATGAATCAGACAAGAAAAAAATTAATCTTCTGCTTTTTCTGGGCTCAATTCTTTTGCACGTTTGTCTCCCTGATTTTCAAGTTTTCTGAAGCACTTTCTAACTTGATATTTTTCATAGTTTGTAGTTCTTTCTTACACATGGGTGTTGTTATCAGAAGTATGTTTTTGATACGACAAAGTTGTTTTCATACCTTCTCTTAGTGTGAAATCAACTGATGGACAGTTGTCTTGACCAATGGGACGGGAGAGGTGTCAGCCTTCTTCTCTCTGTATAGAAATACTATAAATATAGAGTCAGATGTTTTATTAAATAAGTTTTAACCTTCCCACAAAAAAGCGTGTCCATGTGTGTCCTTGCGTGTCCCACAACAACACATGTTCAACTCCTCCAAATGCAGATCAGGCTGATCCAAAATCCACCCTGCCATGTTTAACTCTGGAGCCACTTTTCCTACCTGACGACTTAAGGGAGTGGGTCTGCCTGCCTGCTGGAAGCCCAGGTGGGAGGGAAGGTGGCTGATGTGGTGGGATTCTCCACAGCGCTGAGTTATCCCAATAAATGCGCGGAGCCCGAGCGCTCTGCCCCACGCCTTTGCGTGTGATTTGGCTGTGTGGAGGGTGGCTTTCAGCCTGCTTTTACGTGTGGTTTGGCCACGCTGAGGCTGTTTCACAGCTTGCTTTTGCATGTGGTTTGGCTGCAGCCGGGTTGGTTTACTGGGAGTCTTTACGTGGCTGTGTTACACTGTTACACTGAGGTCTGCGTGTTTGGAATTTCACCACTCCTGCACTAAGACAGCACAGGTTGTAATGCTGGGGAACAATTTAGATAAAGTGAGAAGTCAAACCCAGCCTGGCATTGCTCCCTGCAGCACCATAATAAAAAATCCTCCAGCATTGTACTGCCCCAGCTTCCTCCACCACAACCAGAGCGCCGCTGCCCCAGCTCCTGAGGTCGAATGTTTTCTGTTTTAGATGCAGGGGATTAGGTGTAAATCCTTCCCTCCATTTCAGAGGTGGGATCCAAGGGGCTTCCAGCCACATCAGCTGCTCCACCTTGGTGTGGGTTCAATGTATAGTCAATAATATATTACACAAAGAATGTGAATTATTAAACCTTTTCATAACCAGCAATCTACGACCAATATTTCTCCAGGCAGTTTCAGCTGCATGTATTTTAAAGTGACAAAACCCCCAGAAATCGTTATTCCCGACCCACATAAAACACACTGGCAAACTTTAATGAGTAACTCTGAGGTATAAACGTGAAAGTGTTATTTTGATGCAAAGATTCAGGCATGACTTTGTCTAACATTAGCTCCTTTTGAAACATTTGTCCACAGATTGGCCCTTTATGAACTGCAATAACTTTTGTCTGTGTAATACTAATCAAGCTAATTTCCTTCAGAACAATAGGATTATTCACTAATTTTTTAGTCTTGCTCTTCTCTCCCCTGTACATCTCTGGTTTTCATTGCCTGGATAAAAATTCCCATTACCTGCAATTTTCTTGTTTTATGCTTCCAGTGCAAGATGGAACAAAAACCTTCCAGGTTTCCTATCACATAGCTGCCAGTACTGTTCTAATTTTGATTTTCCTTCCTTTTATGTGCAGTAACTTAGATTTACATGTACACAGGTTTTATATCAATTGTCTCATAACTTGTCTTTATTTTGCCTGTCAGGTCTCAAAGGAGATAAGGCTGGGAAGGAAAGTAAAGGGGGAATTACAGTTATGGTGAATTCCCTTCCAAGAATCCACCTAGAGAGACAGATATAATTTCCAGATGCTGCTGCACGACTTAGCAACTTAACAGGGCATTAGGTGTCACTTAAAACTTTTAATCTCATACCAGAGACTGAGCTGCAAAAAGAGTCCAACAAGCAGAATACTGCAATAAAGCAGAGTAAATGCTACTCAGTGAGCAAGTTTTCTAGAAACAAACATGTTCAGCAGATGAATTAGAAAAGGCAGAACAAAACCTTTCCCCTTTGCTCAGTGCTTGAAGCAGTTATCTGAGTGAGTCATCAGAAGAAACAAATATTTGCTCAGTGAAAATGTGAAGGAAACTCTCCAGCCATTCATGCTTTGACACAGAGACAGCATTTGATATTAAAAAAATTTAAATGCTTGTCTGTATTCATTTTTTGTAAAATCTGCCTCTTGGTGAGAGTGTTCTGCATCCAGTCCCACTGCTGTGGCCTGGATGAGAGCAGCATCTTCCAAGGAAGTTTGTGACTGAGCACTGCATCCTTTGGATGTCACTGGTTTTTACCTTTGTATTTTTCCTCAGCTCAGAAAGCTTGGTAGCGCCTCCCTTTTCTGAGTTCAGAGTGGATTTGCAGAATTTCCTCTCCTAGACTGGAAAAAAAAAAAGAAAAAATAAGTTTAGAGGAGCACCTTGCTTTGTTGTTGTTTGCTTGGGTTTACTTTGGGTTTGAGGTGGGTTTTTTTGTAGGCTTCCTTTTTTTAAAACTTTCTTTCTGAATTCAGTGAAATAATTTTTTTTATTATCTAAATACATCCATTTGGTTTCAGAACTGAGAGGGTTTTTTTTTCAGTTAGCATTTATAGAACAATTTAAAATTTCTGTTCAATTTTCATAAACGGACAAAAATTCATAATAGAAAGTATTTTCATTGAAATTATGATTACCTTTAAAGCACTTTTTCCTTTCCAATTTTTTTTTTTTTTTGTTCAGTAGAGTTCATGACTTGCCATGTGATGAGGGGACACTGGAATTTTACAGCTCTAACCATGTTTCATTTATCTTTGTGATCATGCTGTAAACAGCCCACATGGAGACACCCGGGTCATCACTTGGACTCGTAAAAAACAGCAAGTAACACTGGAGAGGAAAGCTGCACAGTCCTCTCAGACCAAATTCCTGCTTAAGCCTCTGAAGATAAGAGCCAAATTAAGCTGTTCCTTCTGCTAAAAAATGGCACCACTGGAGGCAGAAAGGCTCAATATTCCCTGGGGGCTCCAGCTATGAGTTAATGCTTTCCAAACCCTTCCACGTGTTGGCTGAAAAGAACCCCGGGTTTCTTCACCACTGTTACCATATCAGTTTTAATCAAGAGTCCAGCATCTGAAGCACAAGGATTTGTTTTCAAATTAACCACATATTGCATCTATTTGATCTGAAATTTTCACTGCCACTTGTTTATTGGATCCTCAGAAGATGGGTTTGGAAGATTAAAGAGTTCAAAATCAAGAGGTTCAGAGTTCTCTCCCAAAACCTAGAACTTCTCATTGTTAGGTTTGTCTCTCAACTAAGAAAAGATAGAAGGCCCTTTAATTTATTCTGGAAAAAAATTATGACTTTTCCCTCAAGAATATCATTCCCATCTGCACTTGCAGGAAAAGAGTTGGTAGCAAGCTTTACATAGAGCAGAAGAGCTGCCTAAAACAGAAGGAAAGTTTCTTCAGTTTTGTATCTTTTGTGGGTTCTGGCCTTTTCCCTGTAGGTTTACAGAGATAATGAATGAAATATTGGCCCCTTGTCCTCAGAGGTGATACAACCTCAGCTCACTGAACTGCTCGGGAGACACGGAGATGTTTCCAGACATCTCAAGGCAAAGTAAGATGAAGAAGGTTCTGAGAATACTGTAATTAGGAATATTATTGTTCTCCTTTTACTAGAAGTCTTCATTTTTCCTCCTTTTCCTTTTGCAATCAAACTAAAGAGTAGCTGAATGAGTACTGAAAAACTGCCTCTTCCACTTGGGTGTGTCAGGAAAAACCTCAGGCTGGGACCCGGGCTCTGCCACTCCATATCTTTGCTAGCAAAGGATGCAGGGAACAAGGATACCACAGGCAATGCTGGATCTTTCAACATCCAATGGAAAAAGAAGATGAGAATGAAGAGCAAATTCAGCCTTGGGAGAATGGACATCCCTAATCCCTGACAGAAATAAGTAGGGACAATGCCTTTTCCATGCCCTGCTGTGGGACACACAGGCTGAACTGGCTGCCATGGCATTTCTCCTGCAGCCACTGCTCCACAAATAACAAACCCCATCCAGTCAGGGTGAGACGCTTAGGGAAACTTGCCAGGGGCACAGAAAGATTGTTTTCCTCTCCTTCTACCTAATCAACCCTCCTGCTGGACACAACAGCCCTGCACACCCCCATACAAATACATATTGCTGCTAATAAAATGTATCACTGGATTCCAGAAACCAAACAGCCACAGCATCGGAAGAGCAGCTCAGCATCAACTGGTGTTTTGCACTGACCACTTAAAATGCTATAAAGGTACTGAATCCTAGGAGCACAGGAAAAAAAAAAAAGGTGCCATGTCAGTAGATTAACTCAAATTTTAAGAGATTTTCCTATTATTTTTCAACTCATTAATGACTCTTGATTCAGTCTGTCTAGAAATTACTTCTTTCCTAAGTGCTGAACTCTGCACTGGAGCCTGCTGTTGATAGAAGACTTTGAAGAAATCTGTCTTCTCTCACTGTCCCTCTGCCTACAGAACTTGAATTTAGTTCCAAGGCTAATTCTCACGTTGAAAAGAAGTTCTTCACATATCTCAGCATTGTTTGAGAGTGAAGAAGGCACTGAGAAGGGACATCTCTGTCTTCAGAGTGAGGATCCTAAATTGTAATCAGGAGAAGAAAAGACTTTGCCATTTAACAAAGTGTAAGTAATGAAATAGAGGAAGGATTCAAGGTAGGAGACCAAATTTCTGGAGATTCCATAATAATAATAATTCATTTATTACTGAAGGCGTTTGTAGATGTGAATTGTGACTAATATTTCTATAAACTCTTCACCATCCCCATTATAGTTGTATTGAAGAAAGAGGGATGCAGGAACCACAGAGCTGGAAGGACTGAGTAGGATCCAAGCAGTTACATGCACAAATGCCAAAAAACATCTTCTAATCTAAAAAGAGTTACAGACTCTGCCCTTTCCCCTGCTACTTCTGGCCTCATGGGCACTACAAATTAGCAGTTAGTGGAATTGCTACTGCAGCACCTGGAGAACATGCAGTGTGCCACTGGAGAGAATTTCTAAATGAAATTATGTACTTTGGCTCTATAATCAAAGAAATTTCACAGGCTCCAGGCCCTCCTGTAATGCAAAAGAAAATCCCACTTACTGAATTTGCTGGCAAACCACTCTATTTCTGGAACTGGGATATTGTTTAGCTGAGCAAATTACAGAATGATATTAGAGTTCAACAGATAAAAATCAACTAGAACAAAATTCTTTGTTAGTAGTGTTTTCCTCCTCCTCTAGGTTTTCTCTTTTCCTATGATTTTTAACAGCAGTCAGTACTTATTATTAAGTTTTTCATCAGCACTTCAGTGTTGAAATCTGACCAGGCAACAATCTGTAGGGAAAAAGCCCCACACATGTAGAAACTCTGGGTCCTGCCTAAGCCAGCTGGAAAACTCCTGAGGCAAAGGGAAGAGAGAATCTAGATGAAAAAAACTGTCAGTGGCAGTATACCCCACTGGAAAAATTCAGGTTTCACATCTGCCTTGGTTGGCTTACAAATAAAATACTAAAAACAATTCAACAGTTTGCCATCCCAGTCTTAACTCAGTTGCTTGTGTTAGAAACTTAGCAGCATTAATAAAGAGGTTTTTTTGACTGCTGAAGAAAACATCTTTTCCCATGACTTACTCTGGTGTATACACTCAAATAAGAACTCTGAACACAGTCCATGTTTGAGGCAAAGAGAAAAATGTAAGTGCTTTAAATCAAAGCACAGGATTGCCATGCTTTCATTTTAAATTCATATATAAATGGATTTTTGATTTGTGAAAGCCCTAGACAAAACGAAACATGACCCTCCACAAAATCGTTCCTAGGCCTCAGTGGTGAACTCCTGATTATGATGATTCCCATGATGCATCCAATTTCAGTGCAATTTTGAGTGTGGTCTTCCAACAAAAATCATCATCTCAGCATGTTGTCCTGAAATGCGTCTTAATAAATCACAGGCAGTATTGAGACTAAAGGAGAGAAGGGAAAACTTTTCACCAAGTTGAAACCAGTAGCCTTGAAAATGAACTATTCCTGCTAAAATCCCACTAATTTTTCTCCTGTGAGCAGGCTGCATTGAGCCTTGTAGATAAGGGAGTCATTGCTTCACTTGGAATAAATAGTTGCATCAAATTTGATTTAAATTCTGGAGAGCTAAAGAAAATAGCTGTGTTTTTCATTAGCCTTGCAACGAGCAGATTTCTCAGTTGGATGTCCTATATCTCTCATTCCTCAACAATTTAGTCCTAATATATTGTCCCTTCCTCCCACTTAGATTTTATTTCAATATTTTCTCAATTTAATTAATAATTGGCTGATAATTGTCCATATAATCTCTATATGGAGATGGTCAACCCTATTCTGAAATATTTCAGGCTTTACCTTTGCCTTGGAGGATTTGGGGGTTTTCCCCCACACAAGAGGCAGGAATAGTTTTTCTGTTATTGTGGAAGTGAAAAAATGCACAAAGGTTTAAAAATGTCCCCTTCTGGCCATTGAGTGGTTTATCAATGCAACTTTGTAACACTGTAATGCAAGATTTGAGACTACTTTTAATTTTGAGCCCATTAGACTTATGGGCAATTCATTCTAGTTAGCTTTGGCACCAGATGGGTTTGAGTCAGGGAAACCTTAGGAAAAATCAAAGCCAGCATTCACAGAAAGGTGAAAGAAGCACCTTTTTCTCTTCCCCACTTACCTTCACTTTATGACTTTCCCTAGATTCATATACAGAAATGTATAAATGTATAAATGTATATATTTTTTTGTCTTGCCAAAACCTCTTAGTAGAAATCTGTTGTATGTGTGTAAATATCCTATCTTTTAAGATATACTATTCATAATTTCCAGGAGGTAAAGAAAGAAAAAGAAAAAGGTTGCTTTTCACAAGCAAGGATTAGAAAACACAAAATTCATTGGCAATGCTAAGTAGAGCTGAGTCCACACAAGTATGATGGGCCCAATCTTGGGGGTAGGTCTCAATTCTTACATTATAGGGTTAAAAAAGGTTGCATTGATAAGCAACTCCAAATAGATATTAGTTAGGGGGTAAATAACAAAAAGAATCCTTGGAGTTTCTAGTTCCTGGGCCAGGAGAGAGTCCAGGCTGTCAGAAACGCTCGTGATGTGCCCCAGCCTGGGTTTTACAGGCCCAAGCTGGGTCTGTTGGACCCAGAGCCAGCAGTGGAGGCCAGGATTTGTAGGTGGCCTGTTCTGATGGAAACATTTTCCCCACTGCTGCCACATGAACAGTCTGCTCTTGAGACAGATAGAAATATCCCCCCCTCCCAGGCCCATCCAGTCTCCTGGACAGAATTGTCTTTGGCATGTCCCTTGCTGCCAACTCTCCCTGATTTCCTCCACGCTCTGGTGTGGAATTCTCAAGAAACCTGTGAAATTAAAGCAAGGACTCCACAGGAGACAATTTTGCTGACTATAGCGAGCTTTTATAGCATCAGAAACAGCTCAGGTTAATATTTTTTTTCTTTCTCCCTTGCTGGACATGAGCCACTCCAGAGCTTATATCTGAATATTTGGTTCTCGTGTATATTTATTTACTTAGGAGTGGCATTCCTATTTTTATAGCTTTGAGTTTTTAACTTTCTTGTTAGCAGCATTAACAAGGTTCATGGCATATAAAATGAACTGTGGCATTTAAAAAATGTTGGCCTAATGTATCACCAGCCTTTTTTTATATACATGTTCAATGGCAAACTCCTACTGACAGGCAGAATGCATTTCTATGTCTGGGCAAGTTTATAGATGGTGTTCCCACCTCTGGGCCACAAGGTCACAAATTTGTTTCTGATTCTATTAAAGAAACACTCAACAATGGTAAGTTTGTGTGCTTCTTTTCTTTTTTTTCCCTTTTTTTTTTTTTTTTTTTAAATGAGGGGAGACTGTTTTATAAGATCCACAGTCTTAAAGATACTCCAAGGAATCTCTGTTGACTGCTGGGCTCTTCACCTCTGTGCCCTGACCAAATAACAATGACTGCAGATTTGGGTAGCTTTCTCTCTTAGCAGACAGGTAAGACAGATTTTGGAGAAATTTTGCATGACAGAACAGGCACTGTCCTTGTCATCTATCCATGTGTCTGCCCTGGTTTCAGAGGGATTTCATAGGATTTGCCTCTGCAGCAAAAGAATGTGCAGAAATTACAGATGCACAGTACCTGCTGTCTGCTCTTCTTTCCTCAGCAGGTCCCTGGTGTGGCTCTGAGCCCCTCACCCAAAGGCTTTGCTGCCTGGCCCTGCACACTGTGGGATGGAGGGAACAGCATTCCTCAGCATTCCTCCCTTCCCTGCCTCCACCTCTTTGCAGGGTTTTAGGGGCAAGGCAGTGAGAGGTCAATAAAGGCCTTTGCACCACACACTTTAACAAGGATATTTACTGACCTCATGGCAGGGACAAGCAGAAAGATCAATCAGAGGTGGCTGCTGTGCCCTGGGAAGCACCAGCCCAATTTTTTCCTGGAGCTGGTTTAGTTATGTTCTCCTTTACACCGTGGGGTGGCTCCAGCTGCAGCTTCCTCAGCAGTAAGTGTTTACTGCCTCACACCCAGCCTCATTTAACAGGAGAGGAGGCACAATCCAACCTGGCCTCAGCCATGAAATCCCTTCCTGCTGGAACACACGCTCTGGGGCTTTGTGGCTACAAACACACAGAGCCTGGGCTTGAGAAATGAGCAGGGTCGCAGCAGAAGGGCTGGGCTGGTGGGGTGGAATGAAGAGCACGGGACTGAGAGGGTGCTGGTGAGTTTGGAGAAGGGAGGATGAACTCAAATGTCTGCTGAAAGAACTCCAGCATCATCCATTACTGTCCAGAAGGCAGTCACCAAAAAGCAGAAGGGCAAGAAGCCCAGTCCTTTCTGCTTATTGTGGTTAGGAGGATTGAGGCTAGGTATGACATGCCCCCACTGAAGGGAGATGCCCTGGAATAAAGCGAGGAATTTCTAGGCTAGAGAAAAGGCTGATCATGTTGAAACTGAGCACAGGAAAGAGAATTTGGCTGCAGTGTTTGACTGGAGGACTTTTAGCTACATGAGAGGACTCCAGGTCTATCCTTTCTCTAATTTCCTTATGCCCCCAAGGAAGCTTTGCTGGAAATTTGCTCCCATTTATGGGAGGACTGGAAGAAGGAAGGCCAGACTGTGCCTGAGCATCTGGCAATCAGAAAGAGGGTTCAAAGGGGAGGAAACTGCTCAAGCAGGATCTGAGAGTGCTGTTCTGCACTGAAAATTGACCCCTGCAAGCAACAGGCTGCCACTGCTGGTCATTCCACGTGGGATTTCTGCAAAGTGACAGTTCAGGAAGCTCTCTGCAGCCTGGCTCCAGCAAGCTGACTCTGCCCTCTGAAAATCATCATCACCACAGATTCTTGTAGCCCAGTGAACTCCTTACTCATATTTTATGCAGTAGCACCTGCTTCAGATTCTCTCCTCCATGATAATGATGGGTCTGGCTGCAACAAGCACCACAAAACCATTACTGACCATCTTTGCTCCGAGGAGACATTGCTCCCTAACAAGTACTTTCATTTTTCTATGCTGAATTTGGTCACCTGAAATAGAATTTTTTATGATCACCATGAAAACCTGTACTAAAACAGGTATCAAGTCATCTTGCTTCTTCTGAGAAAGTCAAGTTTTCTTTGACCTTGGAGAAATCTGCAATCTTCTTAAGATTTTTTTAAGAATCCTGACAGAAATTCCTTTAAAATAAAGATGTTCAGGTAGGGAGCAGGTATGTATCTCCCACAAAGCACAGGCAGTTCTCCACTAGAGCAAACAATCTGCTTCAGTTCCTGTGATCTCTATTAATTTGGCTTCTGTTACAAACCACTTGGATAGTTTACAGCATCAATTCTGTGAGAAAAGCAGAAGCCAGTTTAATGTGTTTGTGTTTTGGTCAGAAAAGAATCCAAAATAGCCAGGGTGGCTTGTCCATGAGAGACAGGATTAATAAGCAAGCAATGATCAATTGCTTTGCCCCACATTTAGGCTTTCTACTTTATTAAATAATACAGACATTTTGATTGTTCCAGAAATGCTGGTGAAATGGAATCAAGGCCTGTGACTTTTTTTTGGTTTTGTTGGCACCATGACACCGAGAAAGAAGCTGATCACAGTTTTCTAAATAGAAAAATAGCAGATATTTACCTTTCATGTTTATCCCCACCTGAAAGGGATAATTTTCCATAAATACTCTGTACCATTAGGCTTGTACAACAAAAATATTCTGCATATGCAAGCCCAGTGTTAAAACCACAAAGCACAGTGACAAACACTGCTGCTCATTACTCCCAGCAGCACTCCCTACAAAGCACAGTTTGTGTGACATTGCTGGAAGACCTAGGAATTGCTTCTGGGAGGGAAGGGTGGGCTGCTGTGCACATCTGGTTTGGGCTGTCTCCATCAGCTCCCACAGCACACACTGCAAACCCCCCAGCAGTGGCTGTCCTGCAGCACAGTAGCAGGAGTGTGCACTGGGCCAGACCCTCGAGGGGGATAAATCAAAAGAACTGCACTGCAACCTGCTGCTCTGCTTGTCACCTCTGCTGGGGGACTACCAAGGACCACAACCACCCTCCAAAGCCTTCCTAGAGACGGCCACAATCGTGCCACGAACATCCAGCCCTTCCAACAGCTGTCCCCCGTGCTCTCACTGATCCTCTCCCTTCCCTCTGCCCTTTCTTCCCTCCCTTCTTCCCCCCAAAACTGGCATCACTCAGCATTCTGGCCAGGAGACCAGTTCTCCAAACTGAAAACATCAAAGCATATCTCTGGTTAGATCTCATCCCAACCCTCCGAGCCTGTTGACTTGGAAAGTGAATAACTAATAAGGCAGCATGCCATTGTTTTCTGTTTATGATAATGGAAATAAATGGTTGGCTCCGACTCAGGCACTGATTGTTCCTTTGATATCACTGCCAGGAAGCAAAATAAAATGGATTTTTAAAAATCACCTTTCACAGAGAGTGCCACAGGCATTTGAAAGATGAGCCTTTTTCCATGTCAAAAGCTCTACCAGAAGTGCCAAATATATAAGAAGAAAAATTCAGATCCTTCACTATGAAAAAAAACCAAAACAACAAAAAAAAAGCACAAGAGAGAATGCGACAACAGGATTGCCTGGGCAGCAGGATGACCTGGATGGACTGTCACACCTCAGATGTCCTGAGAGTGCCCATGAGGGAGCAGCAGAGCTGCTTCCATGGTGAGGAGCATTTCCTGAAGAATATAGAACACATCCTTTGCATTCTCCTCCGCAATAAAAAAGTACAGGTGGCCTGGATGAATTACTCTGTCTGCCTGGCAGCTCTTAAACTAATAATAAGAGATTTTAAGAGCCAAAAAGGCAGAGGGGTGCTTTGCCCCAGAACTTGAACCACTCATAAATCTTACTTGTGTGTTCCTTTCGTGGTTTGGGGTTTTTTTTTAAACTACATGAAGCAGCAATTTCATTGCACCTCCAATGCCTTTTTTTAGTGTCTTGCCCATGGAATTTTAGGGGCAGGCTTTCAGGTGTTTGAGTTTTTCTCAGGGTGCTACCACTCCTGCCGAATGTGCCAGGCATTGGCAGCACTGTGGCACACACAGGGAGGAGGCTCCTCCTGGGAGTTTGGAGCTGGGTGCAGATCTCACACCACCAGAGCACGGCGGTGTTTGGTTTTCGTGACGTGCTGCGGTTTGGTTTGGCTCGGAGAGGAGGATGGAGCAGGGAGCCAGATTCAGATCTCAGGCCAAACGTGCATTTTGTGCTTCAGCTACCAAACTCCACCAGGGTTTGGCAAAACTGTGCTCTCACCTGCTCGGGCCACATGGAGAGCACCTGTGATCTGCTGTACTGAAGCTCCCAGCAGGGAAGCCAGGCTAGGAGAGCCTGCTTTGGCTGGCCCTGGCTGCTGCAGGTGGACTGGGAGTGCAGAGACCCTGGAACATGCTCAGAGGAAAAGCCGTGGTGTAAAGAGAAGCTGGCAGGAGCAGAGTGCAGCTTTGTGCCTTTCCTCGGTGTCACGATTCTCTGAACATTTTCGTAGCACGGGCACTCAGACCCACACGGGCAGCAGCATGACCTGAGAGCAGACCAGAGAAATAAGAACTGTATCACTTTCTACAAAAGCCTGCTTTTAATATAATCCCCCACACTGCCTCCTGCCAGCTTTCTGGGACATCATTTTTTGAAGAACACACTAGAAGACCCTTTTTTCCAAAGCTCAAACCAATGCCACAACTCAAATGGCAAAAGATCTGTGTGATGAACAGCATGGCCTGCTAAATATTAAGGCAATTTGACATAGATTTTAGGCCCATATTTTGCTCAAAGTGCATCCTTATTCTGAAAAGCATTTAAGCAAATGATTGCCTTCAAAGCTGTAGCTGTGTCCCACAGAATGGGGCAACTTAATTGAGACTTAATGAAGTACTTACGACATAGGTGCTGTTCTGAACAGAAAGGTTTGAAAGGCTCCCACCAAAGTTCCCTGGAATAAAAACTTTTGATTGGCTTCAGCAAATATTCAGCCAGGTCTTAATTTTTATACTTATTACTAGCTTATAACAGGATATTTAGAAAGAAAGAGGAAGGACCTTTTTTTTCCAGATAATACCATCTACTCTATTTCTGAAAATTAAGGGTGTGATCACTGACCCACAAGTACTTTATGATCACGCTTTAGTTTGAGCTTTTATGAGTGTAAGTAGGTGAACTAACTCTGGCAGTGCCCAGTAATTTATTTCCCAGGTGGGCTATGAAAGTCATCTGGAAGAAGGAAAACAGTGTCTAAGGGCTTGCTGTGAGAAGAGATGATTGTGCTTGGCTGAATTTGTGCATGGATGTTTTTGGAAACAGTTTTCAGAGGAGAGGTGAAGTTTTCTAATAAAAAACTTCAAATTTGAAGCAGTGCTTCAAATTCCTGCTTATTTCATTTGAAGATTGATGATTGCTATCTGCTGGGTACAGAAACTGAGTTCAAAGGCAGCAAAAAGCTGTTCAGACCCCAAAAGCTGCTGTGACAGACGTGTGAAGAAGCTCTTAATGTCTTTGCAACCCCGTCACCCTTCTTTCCTCAGAAGACAACCAACCTTGGGGGCTTTGCACAAATTTTCATGTGCTCCCAAGGGCAGCACAAAAGTTTCAGGTGCCAAAGGCAGCTTCTCTGTGCTCAGTGAGTGCCCCTCTGCTGGTGAGAAAAGCAGAGTCAGTGATGCTCATCTGAGGCAGCTGCAGATTCTGTGGCACCCTGCAGGGTGACTCTTGAGGGCTGTGTGGATCCCAGAGCTCCGTGGTTTGCTTGACAGGAGCTGGCACGCCTGTAAATCACTTGCTGGACATTGATCTGCCTTGCCTGAAGAGACAGAAATTAAACACCTGACCTGAAAATGCAGTTGGCATCGATGTTCAGGCATGTGAACTATTATTGATATTTACAAGTCCCTGGAGACCGAGGAAATATTACACTGTGCCATGCAAACCAAATATTAAATGAAATTTCCGCTTCTGCAGCTGATGTGGCCTCTACTCATTCCACCCAGCAAGTTCCTGGGAATGCTTTAATGCAAAGAAAAATCATCTTTGTTCTCTTTAAAGAACCCCTCTCTTTGGCAATATCTACGAAACTTCAGGAAAGTGATTCCCAAGGAATTGCCTCCTGGACACAGCACAGTTCAGATTGCTGCGACACTCATGCTAAAGTTATCTTGGTTTAACTTTAAAGCAGCAGCTCCCTGAGGACCCCTCAATCCTGGAATGAGTGATGTGTTTCTGTGTTCTGTGAGAGCCTGGATTATTTTTAATCTTCTGGACATGTTACAAAGATCAATTTATAGTCTCTAAGAGACGGTAAGGACGAGGGTTTGTGGGCAGACAAAATGGGGGCTGGCTGTTGTTGATTAGTGAATATTATTGTTTCTGAAAAAAGGGGAGATTTTTCAAGGCAACTTTGACTTCCTGGCACTGCTTGCTTCATTTCAGAGGAAAAGTGGTGGGAACTGGCCCAGATGCATGGACTGCAATGCAGCCATGTCCTCTAAGCCCAGCAGAGAGTTTGATCAATATGTGACAAGCTGTGCAAGTCCTCACAGGCCTGGACAGGTGCTGTGCACTAAAAAAACCCAGCAGATAATAACAGCAAAGCTTCCTTTTACTCTCTCTGTCACCATTTTATATATGCTATAATGAATTATGCTAATAACTTCGTTCCCAAATTACTTGAACAGGGAAGAGCATCTTTCTTGTAATTTTGAGACATACAGCTCGATAGCATTTCCAATATCATGCAAGGCTTCCGAAGGAAATAGCAAGGACAGAGTTTCAGCAAAACTACAATATGTGCTTCCCATAATATTCAGCAATGTACATTTTAAAATTCTCTGTTCGTTCATGTTGCAGACCCAGAAGTTCAAATATTTATCATACAACACAGCACAGACATGCAGCCTGAATCTGCCTACATTTCAGAAGCCATAAAATCCAGTGAGAAGAATTTTTTCCAGTTCTACTTAAATCTCACTTGAAACTTATTTAGTAAAGTGCAATTCCTGACACTTAAAGGGACCCCAGTACAATTGCTCCCTTAATTTTGGCAATTGAAAACCAGGAACCACAGAGTTTTGTGTTATTTCCAGCCAAAAGAGTCAAGTGGCCTAGGTTTGCCTAAAGTTTCATAAACAGCTCTGCAAGACAGCATGGCAGGGCACTTTTACAAAATTCTGGTAATGTCCAAAGTCCCACAATCCTGAATTTCAAACTTTGCCATGTTTTTGTTTGTTTTTTTGTTTTTGTTTTTGTTTTTTTAAGAACTTCCACCATGACTGTTTTCATATCCTTGTAAGCATGGCCAGGACTTTTTAGACTAGATTGCTTTCCAAGATTTGCAACAAAGAATTTTAGCTTCTGGAGTAGTAAAAAGGGCTTTTTCTTTGGGAAATGTCATTCTTGGAAGTGCCATTCAGCAGTGCTCCTTCCTGGCAAGTCTCAGCCACAGGAAGGGCTGAGATGAAGGGACACTGCACAGGTGGCTCCCAGGGCAGGTCCCTCAGTTGCCATTTCAAAACACATGGGTCCCCTGCAGTTCTTGGAAAGGCCTCAGTGACACACAGACACATCTGGAAGTGTGGCATGTCACCAGGATATGCTTAAATTTCTGCGGGAATTTTCTCAATTCTACATGTGGAGGAGAGGGATGGGGGTTCCAGCTCCCCCTTGCTTGATTCTGTCCCCACGGAGATGCCCAAAGTCTGGGGTGGAGGGACAAGGCTGTGCCCTGCCTGGCCTGTGAACCCAGGAGGGGTGGCAGGTTCACTTCCAAAGCTTTCTGAACCATGAATCAGAATGGAAATGTTCATGGAGGTGGCAGCCTGAGTGGGAAGATCTGCTACAAATACAAAACAGATGCTAAAGGCTTGAGAAACTTACACAAAGAATAAAAGTGACACTTTCAAAACCGGGGTCAGAAGCAGGAGCCAAACCAGGATTTGCTCACTTCCTCACCATTGCTTTATCTAGACTGCTGCTTCTTGAATTTAATCTTAAATCTTGAAAATTCATAGCCTTTCCTGGACATCTTTTATGCCATGGTTATCGCTCTGTAATGGTAAAGGGTTGACTATTAAAATAAACGTCCCAGTTACATACAGTTATCTGACATCAGTGAAATGGTGAAGTTCCTATTCCCTGAACACCTGTAAAGCTTTCATTTTCCCTCTCCAACCAAACCAAGATGACCTCCTCTTCCCCTTCCCCTGATACTTTTCTTCCTAAGGCCCATGGAGCTTTCTTGGCCTGTCTTAGCCTCAAATCAGAAGGCAGATGGATTTTCAATATGAGCTTTATGGTTAGTAGCACCCCTTTCCCACTAAAATACTGCAGATTTCTGTGGTAATTCTACTTCCAGCATAAAAGTATGCCAAAGCCAGGCTTGTTACATGTGAATAAAATTGAAAGGGATCAAAATCCAGAAAGGGAGCTATTTTTTTATAAAGGCAGAATTTTACTGAGATATGGTATGGTTTAGAATTGGAACTTCCTATAAACTTGTGGGTCTTCACTTATGGAGGTCAGGATGTCCTTCAGACACTGAAAACAACAGCCCTTACTCTCTTACCCCATTTCTAACAGCTCAAACATTGCCAGTGGCATTTAAATTCCCTCAAAAAGAGCTCTGACAAGAGCACTCAGAGGCTTTGACTTCAGCTTGGCCTAGAGACCTTTCTTGAAATGATCTTTTTAACACACTTCACAGACTGGGCACTTCAAGCACCTGTGGCTGCATCAAAGAGGTGCAGACTTGAGTTCACCTAACCAAAGTGAAGCTGACACCTTGGAACCTTCACTCAGAACCTTGTTGGTTGGGGGTCCCTCCTCCTTGGCCTCCTCTGGGGACAGCCCTGCTCCTGCTGCTCCCTGGCAGCAAGGCTCAGGCACATCCTTGAGAAAGGCTGCTTTGGGTTCTGGCTGGGAAAACAATCCTCCTGCCTTCCTTGCTGGCAGTGGTGCTGCTCTCCACTGCTCTGTATGAGCTGCAGGGATGACAGCTCTGTAATTTTCCTATAAAGCAAACATGCTTCATTTTACCCCTGACAGCAGCCAACCCAGGGCCAGCAAATTACTGGCAAATGCCTCCTATATTCATCTCTTCAAGTGTTTTGGCTTTTCTCTGCTTTCAGTTTGCCTGGAGGCAGACATTTGAGATAACAGCTGTGAGGGTGATATTATCAGTCGATCTGCCAGGAAAGTGCCTGTGGAGAGGACCTCTTGGGTTTTTGGTTTTAACTGCTCTGGGGCAAATCCACTCCTTTGTCAACGCTCTGCTCAAAACAGGAGGAGAGAACGCTATGGGACTGGTTTCTACCCTCTGATTATGAAGAAATGCCTGTTCCTGCTGATAGAGCACGGGCTCCCTTCCTGCTGTTCCTTTCCCTGCTGATGATCTAGAGCAGTGCTTTGGCAGACCAAGCCACATTTTTATTCTTGTTGAGCAGTGTCAGAGCACATCTGCCACCAGCAACATCCCTGTGATCCTCTGGTGATTTACTTGCTGGAGAATAACTGGGGAGATCCTTAGAAACCCTGCTGAAAGGGATCTCTCCCCTCCCATGGAAGATCCTGCATAGCTTTCTTGGCTCCAGTTATAATGTTTGCTGGGGAGGAAAGTTTCCTTTCTTCCTGAGGTGGAGGGCTCAGTGTCAAGAACCATCAACAAATAGGTCTGGAGCTCCCTCTGACAAAGCTGAGCCACCTGCAAGAGGGCCAAAAAGATTTATTGGCTCTTTAGAGTAGATGCCGTGATGCCACCAGGAAGGTGTTAGCTTGGGAATTATTGCTCTGTGCTATTTTTTTTTTCCCCTAGAAATACAAGATGTCAACTCAAAACTTTGTAGCTTTGGAAACAAACTGGGATGTGCCCCTATTTGGTGTGTTAGTGACAAAAAGCCAGTTTTTCCTGTTAGTTTGATGAAACCTGACATGATTTGCGCTAGACAAGCTTATTCATTATGCTTTGATTGAAAACAATTTGTATCTGAAGATCTTAAACCACTTTGCTGACATCAAACCTGTGGGAAGATAAGTAGTTACACCTGTGAAATGACCATGATTCCAAAAGAGCAATGGAATACAGGTATTTTGTATGTCTGCAGTCCCAAAGGACCAGAAAGGAAACATTTCTGTTTGCATATTTAACTGCTTTCAAATGTCCTAATATCTCTTAATATCTCCTAATATCATAATATCCTAATATTATGTGGTAACAGCAGAGATTTCCCTTCTCCAATTCCTTAACATTACAAAAAGCTGTTTTGCTGGAAATTAAGAGCCCAGTTCTAGTCTGCACACCACATCTCCTGACCCACTGTGGGCAAAATATTCAGACTACTGTGGTCTGTTTCCTCACTTTGAAAATGAGGGATATCCTAAAAATGGGTGAAGCATTCCAATATCACAGCAACAGTGCTCACACAGGCACCTGTGCAGTAGAAGAAATGTATGTGGAAAAGAAAAATAACTTGGAAGGTTAGCTTTGAACAGAAATCCTAAAGGTTCCAACCAAGCAAACTGTTATCAAGTAAATCCTGTGGGGATTTTTCCCCAAAGGTAGCTCTCTCAGCTTTGAAACCCCTGTTCCCAAGTATCATCAGTCTATTAAAAGAAGCTGGCATTTTTGTGGGCTTAGAAGATGCACAAAGTAGGTGTGTGAAATTTATTTTCACCCGTGGCACTCAGGTGCAGCTGTTTGGAACGGAGTTAAATGACTGCACAGGAGTGCATATCTCATGCTCCAAAAATTTTCACTGAGCTCAAAGAAAGTATTAGCAGCATTTCTTTTTTGGGTCTCCCAGAGACAAGAGGAACATGCTGCCTGCTCAAACATGATGGAACCAAACCAGGTAATCTGTACCACAGCAAATTACTAAGTAATTTACTAAGCACTGCTTTGCCTACATGCTTTCATCACTGCTGATGTGGTAACATAAAGGATTTGCTCAGCACAGGTGAACTTCTTCTTCCAAATGTCTCCAGGCTTTTGGGAAATTTCTGTTTCTGGAATTGAAGTCTCACAGTGAGTAAGCTTTGAGGGACGGGAATGCAATTGTGAATTTCCTGTAACACTGTGGCAGGACTGTTGGGCCTAAATAAACTGGCTGGAAAATGGATTTACTTTGATTTCTATGCAGGTTGACCCAATGAGAAAAAAAATTGTGTTTCTTGTGAAAATCTGAGGTTTTGTCCATGAGATCTGCATTATCACACAGATGGACTGCCAAGAGGGAAGGGATACAATTTCCTGCTGTGCATCAAAGACTGACTGTGGCTGAGAACAGAGCTTGGTGTTACAGAACTGATATCTGATAAAGGCATCACACTCTTAGAGCTGAACTGCCAGAAACAAAGCTGAGAAGAAATTCAAGGTTTCATGACTTTAAAGCTACTGGTTATTACTTACGGTTTCATTTGGATATTTTCTCTCTGATATTATTGTATCAAATATTCTCCAAGCAATCTTCCACTGAGACATGGTTTGCTGGAAAACAGACAAGGCCTTTCCCTGGAATCATCACCTGGAATTGAGAAAAAAGGGCTGCGTAAATCTGCAGCACGGAAAAATAAAAAGGACAAACACGGAAATGTCAATTAAGATTAGTAAGATAATATGTGGAGTAACTGGCTTGGCAGTCATGCATTTCCTTTAGCATTTTCTGTGTAATTCACTTCTTTGGGATAAATACAGCCATGGAAGGTAAGAGGGATGACCAATAAAACAGAAATTTTCATGGGAAGTGTCTTCTTCATACCTTTGGATTTTTTTTTAATGAACAGTGACATATCCTTTGTTAGGTACAATGACAGACAAGTATCCCACACCCAGGGGTTGGAGTGGGAATTCAAACACCCAAGAAGGTTCTTGGACAAACACAAGTAGTCTTTGCTGGTGGCACCTGTGATCTTCTTGCTGAGGTTTTCGGGCTCTGGAAGAAGGAAGAGGGGTCTTACAGAAGAGAATCTGGAATGTCTAACTGCCTGGAGAGGAAAGAACCCTTCTCCAGAAAATAATTATGAGTTTCAAACGTAATCATCTTTAGACAAAATATGGAAACAGTCTGAGGGAAGAAACCAAAACAAGGTGTCTCCTGCACCTCCTTTCCCAGACAGCATCCCTCATCACCCGTGATTGCCTTCCCCTTTCAGCTCTAATCATTTCTTTCAGCACAATGGCACCACTCATGATGGAGCTGGGAAAAAAACCATCCTAGCCCAGCCCACAGCCTGGTAGGAGCTGTGGGTTTGAAGCCCTGAGGCAAGGAAGCCGTGGATCCGGGGCTCCCAGGTCTCCCAGTTGGCTTCCTGTGGGATAATAAGAAAAGAAAGCTGCCTGCCAGGAGGGCTGGCCTTGCAGGGAGGCAAAGCCAGGTGTTGTAAGACAATGTGATGGGAATTCAGGTGTCTAAATTCCCGTAGGAAAAGGGGAACTTCCCATTTCTCTCCTATCTGATCTATGATATGTGTACCTTGTAGGGAGGTGAGCGGGAAAAATAAATTTTAAAGAGTAAGCAGCTGGATGCCACTCTTCTCATGCTTAGAATTAGAATGAAGTGCCTTATCTGCTTCAAACTGTGCTAAGAAACATGGCAGATTTTAAATAAGCTGTTTAGCTCCTTTTCTCCTTGTCAATAATGTATTTTTAAACTGGGACATTTTTTCTACCTGAAGTATGTGGCTATATTCTTGTTCACAGATACAACTGCATGAAGGGCTACATGTTAAAGAAATAAACCTGTGAGGCTCTAGGAGGCTGAAAGTGAGATGTGTAGAAAATGGATAGCATTAAGTGAGACCTCTCACTGTTAGGATGGTAGCCAGAGAAGATGTTGGCCAAGACAAATAAAGGGCTTACCACTCAATTAAGCCATGGAGCCAGACATGTTGTAGCCTTGTTCTGGGAACCTGAGCGAGGGCCTGGAAGAAAAAAGCAGATTAGTGCTGCCCCAGAGAGAACACCACTCCTCCCTGGGAGCACCAGAGCACTTTGACATCAGCTGACATCCCAAAGTTCAGGAGCATTCCTGCAGGGCAGTCTGACACCTCGGGCCCTTTGTGGCAGACACTGCCTCAAACTTCTCCTTGCAGATGTGCTGAGTCCCTTTCCAAGCTGTGCACAGCTCTGGTGTGGTGGGTCTGCCCTGCACTGCTCAGAGAGAGCCTCAAGAGCTTGTTGGGTCACCAGGGCACCCTTGTAGAATTTCTGTGCCAGTTCTGGGAGCAGAGCCTGTGGGAGAAAGGACAGACAGACTCTGGGTAGTTCCTTTCCTTTGGAACTCAGTCTGACTGGCATTTTTCTTGACCTGAGGAATAGTGAGGCTTCAGGGACAGCCTGCAGGGAAAAGAGGATGTGTATTGGAGAGGTTTACCAGCATGGGATGGGCCCTGCTGCCTGTCCTGTGCTCCAGGGAGTTTGGCTGGTTGGCACAGGTACTGGCGTGTTTCCCTGCTGTTCCTTTAGATGAAAAAATCCACATAACCTGCAAGCACACATCTGTGGTGCCAGAAACCATGTCGTTCCCCCTTGCTCCATCCAAACCAGCCCCTCTTTTCTCAGTTCCTCTCTCTGAGGGCTTTGTCTGCAGGGAGTGACCCACAGCTGGCTTTTGTGGAGCTCTGCAGGCAGGAGGGCCAAGCACACCTCGATGTTTACATACCTGGATGCTATACCTGGTGCTGCCTGCAGATGTGTTCACATCACTGCAAGCCCAAGGACAGAGCTTGGTGACGAGTGGTGTTTCCAAGCTCTTGCTCTTCATGCACACACTCACAAAGTGGCCTAAATTTGTCAGAAGCTGCGAAAAAGAGGCAAAGCAGCCTGGCTTAAAAGTCCTGTTCAGCTCCCCCTGTTCTGGTTTTTTGTTCTGTGTGAGACAGGAACACCTCTGGAGACTGGTGGAGCATTTTGGAGCAAAATCCATTATCCAGCAGAAACACTGGATGCACGAGACTTATGAACAGTCACCTGCAAAGATCCACTCACATCAGTGGGAGGGGGATTTCTTGGAATGGATCTGCAAGGCTGATCCTCCAAGATGCTACCAAGTGACTTCATATTGACCTCGACAGTAAGAACACTCAAATATTTGAACACCGAGGTGGGGGGGTGGGCAGAAATGTGGAATTTTAATCAACTGCTTTTTTCTGAAAATATTTGATCTGTGAGGGGTAAAATCAGCACTTAATTGGAACATATGTGTGAGGGAGGCATGATAAAAAAACTATGTAATGCATATATTTTAATTTGAAATAAATCAGTATGATAATTTGGGATCAGGTGGGATTCTGCAGCTTGAAGAAAAGAACAAAGGGGGGCCATTAGTTATGCTTTTAATAAATCAATTTGTTAATTAGGGATCAGGTGGGATTTTCCAGCCTGAGACAGAGGACAAAGAAAGCTCATTAGTTGTGTTTTAAATAGATCAATGTTTCAGTTGGTGTGGGATTCTCCTGGAAATAAATGCAAAAAGGAAAATATACGAAGCCCTATCACTGGAGAACATACCTGACAAGAAATAAGAAAATTTCTCAACTTAATTAGGGCATCTATATTTTTTAGGCACTCCATAGTACAATGCAAGTGTGGTCAGGCTGGAACTCTTGAAAGGTTGAAGGAAACAAAGAGAGAAGGCTTGTAGTATATTCAAGGAAATAAAGTGGAAAGGTCATCTCAGATTTGTGGGACTCACCACACAGCTGGGAAATTGATTTCAAAACATTGCAGTGTTCAGAACCACCAGACCTGTCTGAAGATCTGGGTCTTTGTCCTTTACCTGGCCCTGCAACAGGAAGGTGTCAGCTGCAAGGTGTGATGGGTTCTGCCAGGTTCTCTGCAGCAATAAAGCTCACTGGGCACTGAGCTCCTCTGCCCTGTGGCATATCCCGATGTGGACAGCATTGTGTTGGTGCAACATCTGAAAGCAAAACATTACCCAAGAAAAGGAAGGGAGTAAAGAGGGTTAAAAAGGATGGTATTCAAATGACCAAACTGGATAACATTCAGCCTACTTACTCTTTGATGCTGCAATGGAGGAGAGGAAATCAAAGCCACCAGGACATATTAAGGAATGCCAAACACCACAGGAAGCAAAAGGTTTCAGCATCACCAGTGTCCACTTGTTCCCTCCTGTGCTGCACATTTTGAAGGAGCTTTAGAGGCAGCTTTTCTTCTTGTCCTGTTTCAACTCTGTCCTCCCTGCCCTGCACACAGACAGTGCTGCTTAATGCTTATGGGAAATAACACATCCTGCAATGTTTGTGGTTTCCTGAGGGTGCATTTTCTCTTGCTGCCTGTACAAGAAGATGCAGGTGAGAATTAGCTCCTGGGAAGGCAAGGACTCATCAGTGTCACTGCACACAGCTAAGGGGTCTGCAGGACCTACTGTGAATTTAAAACCCATCTCATTTCAAAGGCCATGAGATCAACAGTTCAGATTTTGTCAGGAATTGCCAAAGTGCTGCTCAGTTCCCCAGCAGGCTCCTGTCTGTGACACTCAGGAGTCAGGAGCAGCTTAACCCATGGTGCTGCTTCAACAGACACACAAAACCAGAGACCCAGCCAGCTACAGCAAGACATGATAAAGACACTGAGTTTGCATACAATCCTCAAGAATTTCCTCAAAGGGTCTTCAGTTTATTTTCTCACCTCAGTGTAAGGCTGAGCTTTAACAAAATGGGTGCCAAAGGGGTGATTTAGCCCTTGGCTTAAACGGGCTGCTGTGATGGATAGTGGATATTATATTTCCACAAAGAAACAGGGCCTCGAGTTTTAATCAGCTATGCAAACTAATAGAACCTCACTCAAAATGGTTTTGGCCTTTTCTTTGTGAGCAGATTCTCCCCAGCAAGTAGGAAAACACATCCTAGACATGACTTACAATGCTGCTCTTTTTCTGGGAGGAGAGTAACGCCGACTCCAAACACAGAAGCATCTTCAGAGATCCAAAAATCAGCAGTCAGATTGAGGCTCTGCCGAAACCTGACCCATAAGACAAAGGGCAGTTTTAATTTCCAGATTTTTCAACAAAAACTTTTAAGTCTCAAGAATGGAAATAAAGAGCAGAAGATTAATATTTCAAGACTTCTTTTTTTCTTGAAGCGGTAACTCTAAGCACTTAATTTCTTGAACTGAAGACCCAGAATCTGTTTCTCAATGACTTTTTTAAAAGAAAAAGCTTAGTGACTTCTTAAAAAATAATTTTCTGTACACAATCTTTAAAAAAAAAAAGAAAAAAATAGAAAGAAAAAGTGGTGTCCTTGGCGATCAGGACAAAGTCAGTCTCTTGCAAGTTCTGAGCAAGATTTAATAAACATGAGCAGTGCTGTAGTTCCTAGTCAGCCACATTAGCTGGCTCTCCTCCTTCAGGGGAAGTACTGAATCCCTGGAAATAGCAGACACAGAATTGCAGCTGCAGTTCAGAAGAACATCAGTCAGCGAGACACTCAAGTACATACTTGAGTCCCATTAGCATAATTGGGACACGAGTATATGGTTGAAGTTAAGTATGATTAAATTTCTTTAAGATAAATGAAATGATGCAGATGTTTAAGTAATTTTGAGCAATAAGGACAGCAAGTTTAAGCAATTTGTCCAAATTTGTGAGTGATTTTTACGGGAATCCACCATTTTTAAAATCACAAATCCCAGTCACAACCCCATAAATGCCCAAAAACTTGCAATTCCACTCATTTCAGCCTTAACGCTGCCCATTTTCTTCATATTCCCATGATGGCTTTGGAAATCTCATCAAGGAAACAACCTTAGCTTCAGCTTGAGGAGAGGACTGGGCTGAATGAGCCAAAAACCTCATTACTGACAAGTTTGCCAAGGTGATTTCTGGACACCAGTGAGCTGAGACACCAAAGGTGGGAGCCTGGCTCTCCTATAAAGTCAGAGGAGAGTCAGGGGCTGGATTTTTGTGCCTTTTATCCTGCATGCACAGAATCCAGTGCTGGCTGCAGGCAGTCAGGAGCTCCCACAACAACCAAACTCCCCAACCCACCCTGGTCCTGTCCATTAATTCACAATAACTTCTTCCTCTTCTTTGCAGTCTGTGATTCGGGTTTGAAAATCAAAGCCATTAATCTCCAAAATGCTAAAATGGCAGATTTGAGCAAACAATGGGTCTCCCTCTCCTCAGAATCCACCAGAGACAAACACAGCCTGGGCTCCAGCCCAGGTTTGTCTGAGTCTTCCACTTGATATCCACTTTGGTGATGTGAAGCTCTGCTGGATGGCTTCAAATTTGCCTCCAGACTGTTACTAATTGTTCCCCTCTCTTCTTTCTGCAGAGTTAGCAGAGACACACTGCCTCTTTGGGAAGAGTTCTGATTAAAATATACACTGCTTTGATCAGAACTCTTCCCTGTAGTGCAAGATAAACACCATCAGCAGTTTTGGNAAATAACACATCCTGCAATGTTTGTGGTTTCCTGAGGGTGCATTTTCTCTTGCTGCCTGTACAAGAAGATGCAGGTGAGAATTAGCTCCTGGGAAGGCAAGGACTCATCAGTGTCACTGCACACAGCTAAGGGGTCTGCAGGACCTACTGTGAATTTAAAACCCATCTCATTTCAAAGGCCATGAGATCAACAGTTCAGATTTTGTCAGGAATTGCCAAAGTGCTGCTCAGTTCCCCAGCAGGCTCCTGTCTGTGACACTCAGGAGTCAGGAGCAGCTTAACCCATGGTGCTGCTTCAACAGACACACAAAACCAGAGACCCAGCCAGCTACAGCAAGACATGATAAAGACACTGAGTTTGCATACAATCCTCAAGAATTTCCTCAAAGGGTCTTCAGTTTATTTTCTCACCTCAGTGTAAGGCTGAGCTTTAACAAAATGGGTGCCAAAGGGGTGATTTAGCCCTTGGCTTAAACGGGCTGCTGTGATGGATAGTGGATATTATATTTCCACAAAGAAACAGGGCCTCGAGTTTTAATCAGCTATGCAAACTAATAGAACCTCACTCAAAATGGTTTTGGCCTTTTCTTTGTGAGCAGATTCTCCCCAGCAAGTAGGAAAACACATCCTAGACATGACTTACAATGCTGCTCTTTTTCTGGGAGGAGAGTAACGCCGACTCCAAACACAGAAGCATCTTCAGAGATCCAAAAATCAGCAGTCAGATTGAGGCTCTGCCGAAACCTGACCCATAAGACAAAGGGCAGTTTTAATTTCCAGATTTTTCAACAAAAACTTTTAAGTCTCAAGAATGGAAATAAAGAGCAGAAGATTAATATTTCAAGACTTCTTTTTTTCTTGAAGCGGTAACTCTAAGCACTTAATTTCTTGAACTGAAGACCCAGAATCTGTTTCTCAATGACTTTTTTAAAAGAAAAAGCTTAGTGACTTCTTAAAAAATAATTTTCTGTACACAATCTTTAAAAAAAAAAAGAAAAAAATAGAAAGAAAAAGTGGTGTCCTTGGCGATCAGGACAAAGTCAGTCTCTTGCAAGTTCTGAGCAAGATTTAATAAACATGAGCAGTGCTGTAGTTCCTAGTCAGCCACATTAGCTGGCTCTCCTCCTTCAGGGGAAGTACTGAATCCCTGGAAATAGCAGACACAGAATTGCAGCTGCAGTTCAGAAGAACATCAGTCAGCGAGACACTCAAGTACATACTTGAGTCCCATTAGCATAATTGGGACACGAGTATATGGTTGAAGTTAAGTATGATTAAATTTCTTTAAGATAAATGAAATGATGCAGATGTTTAAGTAATTTTGAGCAATAAGGACAGCAAGTTTAAGCAATTTGTCCAAATTTGTGAGTGATTTTTACGGGAATCCACCATTTTTAATCTCACAAATCCCAGTCTCAACCCCATAAATGCCTAAAAACTTGCAATTCCACTCATTTCAGCCTTAACGCTGCCTATTTTCTTCATATTCCCATGATGGCTTTGGAAATCTCATCAAGGAAACAACTTTAGCTTCAGCTTGAGGAGAGAACTGGGCTGAATGAGCCAAAAACCTCATTACTGACAAGTTTGCCAGGGTGATTTCTGGACACCAGTGAGCTGAGACACCAAAGGTGGGAGCCTGGCTCTCCTATAAAGTCAGAGAGTCAGGGGCTGGATCTTTGTGCCTTTTATCCTGCATGCACAGAATCCAGTGCTGGCTGCAGGCAGTCAGGAGCTCCCACAACAACCAAACTCCCCAACCCACCCTGGTCCTGTCCATTAATTCACAATAACTTCTTCCTCTTCTTTGCAGTCTGTGATTCGGGTTTGAAAATCAAAGCCATTAATCTCCAAAATGCTAAAATGGCAGATTTGAGCAAACAATGGGTCTCCCTCTTTTCAGAATCCACCAGAGACAAACACAGCCTGGGCTCCAGCCCAGGTTTGTCTGAGTCTTCCACTTGATATCCACTTTGGTGATGTGAAGCTCTGCTGGATGGCTTCAAATTTGCCTCCAGACTGTTACTAATTGTTCCCCTCTCTTCTTTCTGCAGAGTTAGCAGAGACACACTGCCTCTTTGGGAAGAGTTCTGATTAAAATATACACTGCTTTGATCAGAACTCTTCCCTGTAGTGCAAGATAAACACCATCAGCAGTTTTGGTGGATGTTCATACCTGAGGCACATGCTGTGAAGTTACTGCACTACATTAAGCAAAAGTTTACAAGGAAATTATTGCAGGTAGCCAGGACTTGGAGTTATCCTGAGACTGGAAACCTTAAAATCTAAACCAAAGCAAAGCAGCACTGCCTTCCCCCTCTGTCAAATCGGGTCTTCCACAATGACAAGTCCAAGAGATCAGGGCTGAAAATTTTTATACCTGCCCATTTATGTCAGAGGAGGAAAGATATGTTTCATAACTAATTCAAAGATTTATGTCTTCTCATTCAGCACCAGAAATCTCACAGATTTACACTTCCCTTTGGATGGGGAAGCTTATTTGAATCTCCCAGCTGGAGCCTGGAGGAGCTGTTGGAAATGTAGCAATGGTCTTTTATGTCAAGATTTTGAATGCTACTTCTCCCTCTTTTGGTTTTTTTTTCCCTTTTCTTTTTGCCTTTCTTTTTCCTTGTGAAGCCAAAATGATGTCTATTACAGAAAACTAGTATTAGCACATAGAGCCTTCATAGAAATTATTTTCTGTACTATAGCTTTGTATGTAAAATTTAAGTTTTGGAATTTGTTTAAAATTTTCTACTGCTTGAGGCCTGCCTTTCTAGGGAAATGAGTGAAAAAAAATTACATGATTAAATATGGCAAGAGAATGGAGAGTAGCTTAATGATGCTACTTAGAAGCCCATAAAAGAAACACAGGTGTAAGAGGAAAATGAAGGGTTATACTCTCATTTTTAAAATGGAACTTTCAATGGCATTTTGTTATTTCCTAGAAGAAAGGTAATTTCTCTGCTTGGGGCAGGAACCAGCCCTCCTTCCCTTTTGCCATCCCAGGACTGGGTCAGATGCTCAGTAATTGCAGAAAGGTTGCGTGTCCCTAAAGCCAATGAAGCTGTCCCAAATGAGATCCAGGACATGGATTCTCCCTCTCCTTGCTAAAATGGGGTCAGTGGGTGGGGGCTGCTCTTGAGCATGGCCCAGTGGCACCAACACCTCTGTGCACCCCTGCTCTGTCCATGCAGGGCCTTTTGTACTAAACCTGCCATAAAACCCTTTTACAAGCCAGGTCTCACTCTGCTCTCCAGCTTTTCCTCATTAAGGGCATTGCTGCTTCAAGGAAATTCAGGCTGCAGCACATTTCACATCTGCATTCCCTGACGTGTTTTGAAATTATTTTAGAACAATTGGGAGAGGAGGACCAGGCTTGGGCAGGGGGCTGTGTGTTGGGCTGAGTGCTTCAAAGAGAAAGTAGATCAACGTGCAAGCCCCAAATTACATAACTAGCCCCACCAAGGAAATAAATTAATTTGTTTCCCAATGGCTTATTTATATAACCATTTAATTATAGCCAACTGTATCACCAGTATTATACCATGGGAAAATGTAAAACTGTTGAGCAACCTGCCACTCCGCCCTCCCCAGACCGACAGCACAATCATTAGGCAACAGCAGCGTGCTGGGACATCACCTTCCCTTTTGTCTTTCAGAGGTACAGTTCAATAACGTGCCTATGAAAATGTGACCTCAAGCCCAACTCCTTTCCTAGGGCTTTTGTGTGCTCCTAAACTCTACCTCCCTGCTGGGTCGTAAAAAATGGGACAGCCTCTGACCTGCTTGCAGCACAGAAAGGGATATTGTTCAAAATTTTGCTTTTTTCCCACTCTGCCCGTGAGTCATAACCAGCCACTGAGTCCTGTTAACTGCGGGTGCTGACCAGCCTGTGCTGGCTCCTCAAATGGGGCAAGTTTAGGTGGCTCTGTTGACTTCAATTAAAGCATTTCTAATTGTTCCTAATTCGGCAAGCCCCAGCTGAGCCCCTGGCTTTTGCCCTACAAAGGGCCAGTGTGTTAGGGCAGCCCTCTGCAGCTCTCAGGGCCTAATGAACGCCACCCATTAGGAGTCATTAGAGCTGCCCACAGCCAAACAGCATGTCAGCACTCACAGGGAAGCTTTTTGCAGGTGAGAAATGGCACAATTTTCTGAGGCTGAAATATCCCAAGCTGCTGTTTCAGTCCACTTCAGAAGGCAAGACGAATATATTTCTGACAAAAATAATCCTGGTGATTAGAGATAAAGCTGGCTGTGGATGGGGGACAGCACTACCCCTTCAACTATGGGGCTGTAAGAAGGGCTTTGTCACAAAGGATGGAAATTATTCCCAATGTTTTTATGTTTGGATGATCTTTCAGTGCTCGCATTAGTGGAATCTTTCAGGTACCATGATCTTCTCAGGGAAGGGGCAAGCCTCGGTGGCTTAGCAGCACTTATATTACTTAGCAGTAATATGAACAGCTTTATTTAGGGACAAAGATAACTCATCTTGATGCTGAAATTACCTACAGAGATGCATATTAATGCCCTATGACCCAAGCAGACCAGATTAGCAAGGAGGCTTTGGACCCTCCATCAGTCAGATTCCATCCATCAAGCTGGTTATCCTAAAGATAGGTATTATTCCCATCATTTGTCAACAAGTTCAGTGCAAGGGCTGCTCCAAGTGTTTTGGGAGGGCCTTCTTTGACTACAAAAGTCTTTCCAGGCTCTATCTTAAAAAAACTCTGTTCAAAGTTCAAAAAGAGCTAAACAGAAAGCACGTGCAGGAATCACCTACAAGAAAAAGCCTCAATTAACTTGCTAAATAATCCTTTCTTTGTATTTATATTTAATTTAAAGATGGCATGAAGTGAGTTTTAGCAAGCCATTCCTGCAGAGAGAGAAGCAGCAACGCTCTAATTCTCTCTTCCCCACCCTTTGAAGCAGCATCTCACTGGCCATGCCTGCGAGGCCTGAGGATGACATTTGGACCAAGTTTTGTGTTAAAAACAGATCAAAAGGAAATTGGTCATGTCCTTCAGAAGGCAGCCATTCTCTCCTCCCCTTTCTCACAGAGCAGCAACAATGGAACAAGGCTTAGAGTGAGGAACACCTTCTCTAATTCCACATAAATGTTTTGGCTCACAATCTCTGCTTGCCAGGCGGGAAGAGCAGGTTACCCAGCTCGAGGGAGCTTAATTATTTCAAACTCAGTTCTGAGCTAAGAGTGAGGAAAAATGAGGATTTTGAGAAAAAGTGGAGGTTTTTATATTAAGCAAAAACTAAAATGTTGAGCCCCAGGCTAGTAGCTAATATACCAGAGGCATTTTATCTCAGAGTTTTATTATGACTGAAGAGTGGTAGAAGATTACTTTAAAATCTTAGCTATGGTTGCAATAAATGAAAAAATACATTTCCAGCCCTCACGGTGGGAGAATAATGCCATCAAATGTGAGCAGTGTGTATCTACTCCAAAAGCCTGAAAACAAGAAAAAATTAACAAGACAACAACATTCTTGACCAGCATGCTGTAATTCTGTGATTTCTCCTCCAGACCTAATTAAGGCTTGCAACAATGAGATTTGTACAGATCAATACACCTCTTGCTGACATTTCAGATGATATCCTTACACAAGACACAATAACTGCTGAGATGTAAAGGATAAGACTGGTCTGGAGGAAGCACAAACTGGTCGAAATCCAAAAGCCAGATTCCTGAATCTTTACAAAAGTTTAGTAGTACATGCTTATATATTTTTCTCACAGAATATCCTTTCCTGGTTTTGGCTGGAGGTAGGAAAGTAGTTTGACAAAGACTGTTTCCACGTTGTGTTTGGCTCAGCAGAAGCCAAGACCTACAAGAAACCTCTAGGGCAAACAGCCTTTCCTCCTTTCACTGGCTGGTCATCAATTTTCTCTGGGGTTCCCCTATGATTCTGCATGGACTTAGCAATGTAAAATCTTTCACTACACTCCAAAGCCTTATTTTAAAACGAATGTTCTTGTTCAGAGATGCAAGGGTAGAAAGCTGAGGCTCTCCAAGCCTCCCAGGCTGGTCTAGACTCAGCTGGTTGGAGCTTTGGAGCTCCATGAACTGGAATTTAATGGGAGCATCCTACTGGAGAGTCCTGGTCTGCACTAACTTTTATCTCTGCACAGTGACTCAGCTGCTTCATTGCATCTTGCAATAGCCAGAACTGGGTGGGAGCTGTGAGAGGACAACTGGCAGGCAGATGGGGCTTCCAATAATCTGCTCTGCTTTTGGGAAATGTAAGGAAAAAATATCAGGCAGCCAAATAAAAAAAAAATTAAAATAATAATTAAAAAAAAAAAATCTATCAGAAGAACTGGAGAGACATTACCACCTGGAAAACCAAGGATGTGATCTGGAACTGATTTCCATTCTCCCCAATATTCCTCAGCAGAACAAAACATCTGTGAGCTGGATTGCTGTAGACAGCTGGTTCTGGAGAAAGGCTGGAATTCACCCCACCAAGACATAACCTTCTCCAGTGGGAATAATACCACCACAAAGCACATCAAACTGGAATGGTTCTTGCAACTGTTTGCAGCTCAGGAAATCAATGTGCTGCAGTGTTATTTGTAAGCAATATAATTTTATCTCCACTCTGTGCCCACTTTCTGGTAATGCATGCTGCTGACTACGTGTAAATGGGGATTCATGGTCCTCTGTGCTATGGATAATGAAGTTAACAGGGGAAAAGAAAAGCAGAACCAAATTCTGCATTGTAATTATTTGGGTTATGTAGCTGCACAAATGATACATGGGGAAAAAAGAAGAAGCCCTAAACTTTTTTAACAAGGAAAGAAATGGAATCATGTTGACTGGAAAACATACAGTTAAATTCTGCAAGAAGAATATTTGCTGTGGAGAAAAGCCAAAAATAGATCCCTATGGGCAAAATTTACCAATAAATAGATTATTTTCTTTTTATTCCCAGAGAAAATTTTGGCATTTTCAGTTACCTCATGAAAAATTATAAAAAAAAGAATAAAAGAATTCAGGGAGTACCAGCTCTTTCCTGTGAACACCCATGTTCAGCTGAGCGGTTCGTTTTCTGATCATAGCAAATGATCAGAAAATAATTGACAAATATTTTTTGAGTGGCCTAGGACTCTTTGGCACCGCAGGTATAAATGAGGCACCACTGGCAGCTCTTATTCCCTGTGTGGCTTCTTTCTGTAGCCCAGCCTCTAAAGTGAGAGTCCATGAGGAGCTACCTGGGAGCCGGTGGGATGTGTACTTAGACCTGACAAAGCTGTCCTTGGGGCAGCATTTGCTGAAGTACTGAAATTTGGGTTTTCCTCCTCATTGATCCCACAGCAGAAGGGTTTATGCTGACAGCCCATTCCTACCAGCCCAGGATCTGGCCTTATTTCAGCCTCCTTGACTTTATTTTTTGGCGTGTTCCTGCAAGCGGGCTGGGCGGGGGTGAGCAGAACAGCATTCCTGGGCTCTTAGTAGTGTTGACCATTGTCCTGATATGAATGCACAGAAACCTTCAAAGGCAGAAAAGTGACTCCCTGTCATGTGCAGCACTCCTTCGAGTCCTTTCAAGGCGGGGATGACCAGCACAGTCTGTCCCTGAGCTCAGGACACGCCGCTGAACGGGCAGCGGAGATTACTGCGGTGAATAGTAACAGTAGATGAGGTGCTATCTTCCCCTTTTAAATTGAGCCATTCAATTTGTCATGAATGGCTGAGTATTCCTTGCTGGCATCTGGGACTTGGATTTCAGCGCTGGGAATGGAGTGAATAGGATCAATGATGAAACTGAGGTACAAAAAGAAGGAGCAAAAAAGGGCAAAGGACTAAAACCGATAGAGACAAGCAATTACAAGGTGTATTAATGTACACTGGGCTAGGCTGGAAAGAGGGAAGAACTTATTGTTATTCTAGGGGATATTTTTCCACGGAAGACAAAGGGCTTGGGAAGCGAATATTTGTTATTCGGGCAAAGCCGTGGCTGCAAAGAATAAAGAGACCTTTTAGAACATGGCAGCTGCCTCTGAGCCTGGAGCGTGGTACTTGATACTCCAGTCTCCCCTCCCAGTGCTTTTGGGCCAGCTTTTGAGAACTGCAAGGAAGGCATTCAGAGGCAAGACAATGACAAATGTCAAGAAAGAGAGAGGAAACCTGGAGTTTAAAAGACTATTGAGTGACAGGTAGGTTAGATCAAAGGCAGACATTTACCAGGTATTTATAATTGCAATGCTAATCAGGTTAATCATAGAAAGCAGAGCCCAAGGGGCGGATGCCCAGCCAGTCTTAAAGCACTCACAAATATATATTTAAGACACATATATACATAAAAAACACACGTATGTATATATTGTACTTCAAAAGCCACTCAATCAGTCACTGCCACTCATTCTCATTTTTGCTGGGTTTTAAAGGAAAAGAAGCACTCTGCAGGCAGAGCATCTGAATTCCTTTTGCTGCCCGAGCCAGTGAGATGTTTTGGAGGGAACACACAAGATGGGGCTCATGTATAAATCACTGGGAAAAAAACAGTCAGAATTAGTTTCTTTATAAAAAGGAAACAAATCCCCCAAAATCTGCCCAGCAAGACTGCCTTTGTTTTTGTTGTTTTTAACACAAAGGAGAATCCTCATTAAAAGGACTTTTGAAGAAAATTTCTTATCTTGCTAATTTGGAGGGCTGTATTTTCAAGGACCTGGCTGCATGTACCAGTTGCACAACCAAATGAGCATCAGCTTTTCTAAAGGCTGCATGATTTTGCAAACATGGGCTCAACTTTGAGCATTTTGCTTACCAGTCCTTTTCAATCTTATCTCTCTCACAGACATGCTCTCTCTTGTTATCATTCTTCCACCCATTCCTTTCCTATGCCACACACAGATTTCAAAAAACAAAACAAAAACATTTCCTATGGGAGTCTCTCCACACTCATTTTAAGAAAAGGCCGTTTTTGTTCGCCCTCTGTGGTGTGCAGCAGTCCCAGCTGTGTATTGCAGCAAGCACAGCTACAACAAGACTTAACTGTGTCTAGAACAATTCCTAATACCACAGCTATGTCTGATTTTACCAGCAAAACCAGTCCAATGTCCTGCACTCCCAGATATAGAAAAAGAAATGTTACGTGCAACAAAATACCACCCACAAACTATTAATGAGAGAGCATAGCAACACTGAGTAATTGTGTACACATCCAAATCCCTCCTCCCAAAGACTGCCAGTGACAGAACTTCTTGTCCATAAATCAATAACAGAAGCACTAAATCTTACTACATGTCTGGACTAATTCCTGAAATTGTAGGGTCTCTGTCAGGAGTTTTAGGAACATGTACTACAAATAAAAGCAACTTTTGAAAATGATACTAATTACCTGGGAGGCATCAGGTCTGTAAGAAAAGGTGTTTCTGGTCATGGGCTATAAACTCCCCAGCCAGCCACCATCAGAAAGCAGCTTTCTCCCTATATAGCCACTATATTCATACTTTAATAATGCAAATTTTGCTTTTGTGCTAGGTCCTGTTAAATATCCGCCCTGCAGGCAAAGGATGCTTATGGCGACAGTGAATTTGTCACATCCCCAGAGCCAAGAGCTGGGATCAGATGCTGAGCTGTGGCCTCCCAACCTCCGTCCTGCCCGTGGGGTTGCAGATCCTGGAAGGGCAGGAGAAGGATGGGGTGAGGCCACGGCTTGAGGGGCGCTGATGCCCCAGGGGCTGCGTGGGCAGGAGAGCGTGCGCCGGTGCCGAGGTTTTGGGCAAGTCTGAACAGCCCCTGCAGAAAGGCTCATCGTGGTATTGCAGACCTGGGAGGAAGGGCAGTGGAGGGGGGAAAGGCAGAGAAAGACACACTCACCCGCACACAAAGCAGAATTAATTCCTGGTGTTTACAATGGAGTCACAGCAAAGGTCTCGTGGGCTCCCTTATTCCCTCGAGCCAAGGAGGACTGAGAGTACCATCTCCTATTTATCATTTTCATGCACCATTTTTCACAGGGGGTTTATCAAGAGCACAGATCAGGTAATACAAAATACCAGAAGCTGAGTGTAAGGGTCTGTTTGAAAATCTTTTCAAACTAATGCAGCTAAGATGTGTTTCCACATGTCTTTGCTAAGCAAAGGCCTGTGACATCATTACACTGCAAGTGAAACAGGACTCTAAAAGGTTAAAAATGGGCCAAAAACTATAATATGCCAGTTTTTATCTGGAGCAAGATTAGGCTGACATTCAGAGGTTCAGGTCTGAGATAAAAGTTTGGGTCTGTCAGCATAAGCATCCCATGAATAACTGAGCCAATATTCAGCCCCAACAGCTGAAAGATTGTAAATTCATTTGGAGGCAGTCTGGCCCTGTAAGGGCTCTGCCATTTTGGACAGCATCCAAAAAGCAAGCAAAAAGAGGCCCCTGGATGATTTAAAAAAAAAAAATCATTATTATTGTTGTTATTATTATTATTATTTAAATCCCACTGTGGGTTCTAAATAAGTTCAAATCTGGGCAGACATGCTGAAACAAAACCACCCTTCATTTCGGGAGTAGGGAAAATACGAAACTCCAGTTTGGCCCCCTCACTACTTTAGTGATATCTTTTAAAAATGAATTAAGAATTACAGCAACCCCTTCCCTTCTCCTAGCAAACAAAGACACTGCTTGGATTATTTTACAGTAGCTGAAAAGTTAAAGGCTTTTAGACAATTTACAGGTTTAATTACAAAAACTCAACACTACTTTGCCAGCTGCTGATCTGCTGGATCTGCTGGATCACAGAATCTTCCATGTGCATCCTTATTCTCTTCCACTGCACCACCCTGCAGAAAGGATTCACTCCTGGGATGAAGCTTCTGCTTCCCTCAGGACATCAGAATGTCCTTGAAAAGTTAGTGTTCTCTGACCATTTAAATTTCCCTTTAAGTTATTTTGACTTTTAGTCACTCTTCTGGTAATTTTCAAGTATTTGTGCTAATAAGAGACCGAGAGTGTAGTTTATTATCTCCCTTCTTTTATTTTACATCCCTTTCGGACAGGAAAAATATTTTTCTGGCTCGGGTCTGCAGAGAGGATGAAAAAAATCTGGAGCTGAGTAGATTTTCCAATTTTATTTCCCATCTCAACTACAAGGTAGGATACAGATATGCTCCTGCACCACCTTCCTGAACATACTCTCATGTATTATTCTGCTAGAAGGTTCTCTAAATCCCAAATTTCTATGTACTAGCCACTTCTCACTATAGGGAGGTGAAGGATCACTGAAGTCTCAAGCAATAATTGATATCAACTCCCTTCTGTTTCTGTTTTTATATAGTTATATCCACTGGGCAGAGAATCAAGACTTCCTAATAAAGAGGACTTGAGGGAAAATTTTCTCTGTGCTCATGTGCACAGGTCAGTCCTTCAAGGAGGTGACACCTCATAGGCCTGGTGTAACAGGAATGTAGAGAGGGAGGGCAAATCTGGGTGCTTCTCTTCTTCCCCAGCTCCCTCTGCCTTGCAGTTTGGTGTCACCTCCTGAAGTCACAGCAAAGCCAGTCCTGCTTACAGCCATCCCCTGCTCATCACCTCTCACTTCTGCTCACCCAGACAAAAAAAACAAACCGTGTGACTTATGGAACTTCAAATAAAAGAACTGAGTTCCCAATTTCTGCAAGCTTCCAGTGGCAGTTTGGTGTCCTCCTGGCTGGAAAGGGAGTGGCTGAAAAAGCCCAGAACTCCTTTCTCCCCCCTCTGAGCTACCACTGCCACACAAAAAAAACAAAACAAACTGGGTATCTCTTACTGCCTCTGCAGCTCTCCCCTCACTGCACAGGTGGAAAGGAGGTGGCCCAGCAGGTAGGATGCCAATCAGCCTTTCTGAACTCTGCAAAGGCACGACTGTGCATCGGACAGATGACCTAGATCCCTGACCCAGCTTGCTCAGAGGTGGCCATGCCACTGTGGCTCTGTTACTGGGTTGGTGGCACTTGGCTGAAAAGCCAAGCTCCCAGAAAGCTGCAGCTCCCAGAGCACCTCTCCCCAGATGTCAGCTCCTGTGTCACCACACCCAGGAAAGGCAATTTAAAGACAGTGCAGGTGTGGTGATGTCTGCCAAGCTCTTGACTGCAGTGCCAAGCATTGCCAGTGCCCATCTGCCCTGACAGACACAAAACTTTAAAATTCATGAGCTCTTAACATGACTGAACAGTCTCTTAAGGGCTTTTGACTAAACAGAAGATCCAGATAGCGAGGAGAGAGGAAATTCCTAAATTCTGAGGTATTTCAAATCTGGAAGAAACTTCTGGTTTGCTTGAAGGTCAAGACTGTCCCGTTTTATAAGCCAAACAAATTCCCAATCCTGTGTGTTACAAAGAGAGGATATTTCACTCAGCCTTGGCTTATCTTGCCCGGCCTTCCTCACAGCCACCATCAGCACCACTAAGGCTGAAGGTTGTTTCAGCAGGAACTGTGGGAGACAAGTGTAAGAGCTGGGGTGACCAGGAATAGAGGGAGCAGGAAAGGGAGAAAAAGAAAGAGAAGGAGGAGGGGGATAAACGGGTGGTTAATGGGAATCTGGAGAGCAAGAAGTGGAAATTCAGGGGTGAGCTGTAGCTGTGAGAAAGACTGGAAACCTGGCTGGCCAGAAGCCATCTGCTCCAGGGCCACCAAACCTTGGAGAATTCCATTCTCTGAACCAGTGGCAAACAGCAACTGCCTGATTTAATTAACTTTTCTGTCATTAGCATGCATCAGCAAGGAACAAGGAAAACACGCTCTGTGGTGTGATAAATTTCTGTTGTGTCCATGGTGTGCACAAACATAAAGCTGTTAGCTCCCTGAGAGGGAGGACAAAAGTCCCATCCTACCCACAGGGTTTTGAAAAGTGGGAAAGAGAAAAACCTATTTTTTTATTTGCTTCTTGGTTTTTTATTTATTTGCTTTTCATTCTTTCCCAGGCACTTTCTTCCTTCTAGGTCAGCCAGTTTAAATTGGAGCCTGTAGCAAGAGATCCATTTCTCATCAAACAAACTTCTCTACAGGAAAGCTCATGTCTTTAAATATATTTTTGAGCAAATTTTCCCTCTCCTCTCCCTGTCCGAATTTGGTTTCATTTGTCAGCTGATAATATGAACAAAATTGTGTCTCTCCCCTACACGGGAAAATCAGTAAAAGAGCTTCTCAGGAGGGGCTGGAGCAGCTTGGGAATATGTCTACCTTGGCAGGAAAGTTCCAATTCCTCTGCTTTTTGAGGCTTAATAAATTCCTGCTCTCCTCAGTAATAATAAAATAAAATCAGTCTCCTGGGGAAGAATCCACTCCAACAGACTGTACTATTTCAGTCATTCTGTGCTTTCATTGGTGGGAGATATAAAAAAAATGGGATGATAAACTCTTCCCAAAAAAAAAAAAAGATAAAAATAAACCCAATCCTAAAAACAGGCTTCATCCTTCTCCCCAGCCCTTGTATGGAGTTTCTCTAATGGATGATCACTGTGAGGATGGGAAGCTGGACATTTGAGAGCACTGAGTGTCCCCAAGGCTCTCCAAGTACCAAAGGTAGAGATTTTAAGTGAATAGAGTATTCCAGGATTTTAGAAGGGGTACATTGGATTTATACCCTCCATGGTACTTTTTAAACAGCTTGTGGTTTCACTGCCACATCTATTTGGGCACACATTCCTGTAGGAAATCCACGATCATATCTCTGCTCTTCCCATATCCCACAGCCCAAGTGAGTTTGGGAAGGAAAAGGAAGGAGGGTGTAACACTCTACACAGAGCAAGGATGATTTTGAGTCTAAAAACCCACATTGTTCCCAACTGCACGAGTGAAAAATCTCCAACATTTGGAAAAAATCCTCAGGTTTTTCATCACAGAAGTCCTGACATTTCATAAGGGTCTCCAAGCTTGCAGAGTTGTTGAAGCATTTTTTTGGAATAGGCAATTATTGTTGCTGGGAAAGAAACTGATTCACTTCATTCACTGACAAACTATGATGAGTTAATCTGAAATACAAACATAGAGTAACAATTTTGAGGCAAAAAATAAGAAGAAAAAAAGGCAAGAAAAAAGTTCAGTTCATAATAAATGAAATGTTACAGTCAACCTGATATGAAATACTGCATTTTAGGGATAGCATTTCACAAAAGCATTTCAAAATCCAGTTGAAAGAACAGTGGTGCAATTTTCCTGGAAAACAGATTTTACTTCTATACATTAGTAAGGTTTAGGTAAATATACCAGTAACTCCTTGTGTTTAAATAGGGAAAACATGCAGAAAGGGCCCCTTTTCATGACTTGAGGGCATGGGCAATGAATCTCCTGTTCAGCTGCAGCCTCTTGTACAATCCCACTCCCACCAGGCACAGGAGACATCCAGGACATTAAAAATGCACCTTTGGAGCTACACTAAATATGAACCTAAACTGCAAAGCTGGAAGTATTTCCTTGGAAACTGAGAGAAAGACTAAAAAGTTTACAAACCAGACAATTTCCCCTCTCCTGAATTCCAGTGTATTAATTTCTGTGAATCAAAATTTGAATTCAACAGCCAAAGGTTAAAAGAAATGGAGGATATTGAAGAGCACTACTTAATGTCAGTTTGGCCATTAAACTTCCAAAATATTGCATATTTGTGTATGAACAACTGGTATGTTTAAAAATAATGGAATATATGCTAAGAAGGAGTACAGCTGCATTAGTAGATGAAGCCAATATTATGAGTATGTCAGTAATGAAAGACTGAAACTAATGCTCTTAACAATTGTTTCAGATCCAGACAAAATCCTAAAATAATAAAGGAAGTGCAGATCTCCATCATAAACACATTTATTATTTCCACATGGTGTTTGTGTGTGTTTTTACAGTATACGCAACCGAGCTTGCCTTCACGAATTGGAAATGTTTCACATTCCGTAGGCACAATGATTGCTCACATAAGAGGCCTCAAGGTTTGTTTTCTGACACACTGGAGAACCCAGGAACCTTGAGAAATTCTGTGTGATCTGTTTAACAGTCCCCTCCTCGGAGCTGGGTGACTGGCACAGGATGTTTGTGCAAGCGTCCCTGAGCCAAAGCCCGCTGAGGGTTGTGGGGCCGGGCCCCCCAAAAAAATCCATGGACAGCTCTGTTCCCATCCATGGCTATCAACACTGCCAGGAGGGCTCCTGGGAACACTGGCACAGCTGGGGATTTCAGCTGGCCAGAACTCAGGGCCACCAAGGTGTGAAAGCTGCTAGTACTGATCCACGGGATCCAAGAAGGCTGCTTAAACCCAGAAGTTGACTTTTAATGCCTAATAAAAGAACTCACATCCAGGTTTTAGCTGCTTTTAGACAATAATTCCTCACCGGTTTTTACTTCTGCTTGAGCTCCCTAAATCTCATTAGTGATCCAGACAATGCTACAAGGGAGAAGTAAGGATCACCTTTACCATGGGAAATCGGTGAGCAGTGTTGCTTTTGGTGATGAAAGATGCAGCTTTTGTTTCTAAGGAGATGTCTTCAATATGGCTGAGGGATGCAAAATGGAACTGGCTCTTTATGCTCATGTGTATTGTTGCCTCTTGTATTCTTGGACCTGCCTTAGCTATATGGCCCTGCATCCCTGGATTCACCCTGGAATAACAGCAATAATCTCCTCAGCTAAATGCTTTGGAGCCAGATGTCACACAAGAAGGGCTGTGTAAGAGCAACAGATGTTTTCAAAGTTGATATTCAACCTCAGTCTCAGAACCAGCAAAGAGCTGGGTGTTGCCATCCCTTCACACCCTCAAGACACAATGCACCAGCATGATGCTCTTTTAACTCCTGGGGCCAAAAAAATTTTTTTTTCTTTGCTATAAAATTTAGCCTAACAATTTCTAAACTCTCAACAATTCTAAATATTTTCTGATACAGTATTTTCTACGTGTGTGTGCAGAGTTGTGAGTGCAAAGTAACCAGCCATTTTTTTGAATGTGTAAATGAGCAAAGCAGCTTTGGAGGATTCTCCTGTTACCCTTTTCTTCACCTGCCTCTGGGTTCTTTCTCCTTTATGACCTGAACATCCCTCTAGGGAACTTTGCAAATGCCAGTTACTATTGAGGGAGGAAGGTTTTAAGGGAACAGGAAATGAACTATTTAACTACAAGGTCTTAGCACATTTCTTTCAAACATTTAGTCTTCTATTTTAATGATTTAGTTGCTTTTTTCAATAACTAATCTTCCTAGTTATTTTTATCTTTTGTTATTTTTTTTCCTACCACTCACAGTGCTAATTTTTAAACACTTAAATCTAAAACCAAGCAGTAATGTATTTTAGATTTTTGTCTGATTTCAAAGATTGTTTTAACCTTTTTGTCCCTGCTCTTGCTCTACACCTGCTGATTTACCCACATACCACAACACTGGAACCAGTGGGAACTCAGGACAAGTAACTGCGATGATTAAAGCACCACAGCAGAAAATATCACCTTTTTTAGTGGGATTTATCCAAATACTGCCTTGCAATAGTAAAATAAAATATTTCCAGCAAGACAGCCATGAGATGCATGCTTTAAAATCACAAGCAAAGGTATCACTCCAGGGCTACTGGCTGTGGTCACATGAATCTCTCAGAGCAGTCAGGGAGCAATAATGTACAGCTTCCAGCAAAGTCTTTGTCACCACCTTTCTACATGACCCTGGAAAATTCTGATAATATTTTTTTTTTTTCCAAAAGGATTCAAGTGGAAAATTAATAGAAAGTAAGACTTTTGATGATTATCTAGATGCAACCTCAGTCTCAGCAACACCCTGACTTTCAACGGGAAGATGCTACAAGGGTCCATCACAGAAGATTTAAGCATTTTCTCAAAGAATCTTCAGAGATAACAGAGCAGAGGTTTCCCTTCCTACTGGAAAGCTGTTTATTGTTTAGCCACACTGGACTTTGGGGGTAAAGAAATTTGAATTTCATTTGACATTAATCAGCACAACTGTGGCATCAGAAGGCATCACAGTCAGAGTGCTGCTGGTGGTGGTGGTCTGACCCTGAGGGTGCAGACCTGGAACTTGAAAAGAGTGTCATTCAGACCTGATGGCCACATCCCTTTGACATCTTCCTACACTGATCCTGGTGCTTAAAATTAATAACTGCAGCTTAATGCAGCCCAGTAGAGAGTTCTCAATTCTGACACTTTTATCTCCAAAAGTATCTTAATCCAAAAGCTCTGAAATCGAGAGATGCGCCTTCACTAGAAGCAGCGTTTCCCAAAGACTGTTCAAGGGTTCAACCCAGTCTTACTGCAACCTCCAGGAATTTACCCATGGATTTCATGGAATCACAGAATTGTTAGTGTTGGAAGGGACCTCTGGAGACCATGAAGTCCAACTCCCCTGCTAACTCAGGGTCACCTAAAGCAGGTGACGCTGGAATGCGTCCAAATGGGGTTTGAATTTTCTCCATTTAAAAAGGGTCAAGACAGATATTTGAGTGGTGACACAAGATAGGATGCAATCTAGAAACCAGTTGTCCAGGGATGTGTGTCCAGGGAAACTGCTTGCATGCTCCACAGAGCAAAATCTAGCCTAGAATTTCCCCCACTTTGTACTAGAGCTGATAGGAATCTTTCCTGTCAGTGCAGCTGCCCATGCAATAGACCTCTGACCATCAGATACAGGTACCAGGGATGAAGTTTGCGAGTGTCAGGGGCTTGCTTCAAAATCTTTAAAAAAAATACAATTGTAAATCAAGTTTTGTTTCCCTGTGATGTATTAGTAAGAAAGGCTAAGGGATATTAACACTGTACTGCCAGGGCAGTGGCAGCTTGTAGAAAATAAAACTAGATAGATCTCCTTGGATAAAAAACCTCTTTCTTGAACAAAGTACTCTTGATACATTGGTATACCCTGAGACTTAGCAAACAGAGAAGGAAATTCCCTTTTGCGTTGGCCAAGATTTTGATTAAAGAAAAAAAAAAAAATCCTGATACTCAAAGAGAGAAAATATACACTTAGATAAGTTACAGGTACAGTTGTATGTAAGAGTTGGCCTCAGAGACAAAAATTACATCATAATCTTCCACCTTTGCAATTAACTTGAACCGAATTCCTCACTCAATATTTATTTAGCAGAAGCTGCCACTTGAAATAACTTGTGCACTGGGTGAGTACATGGAAGAATTACTAACAGTGAGCAAAGCAGTTGTGAGGGGGGTGAAGGGCAGCCCTGGCTGGTCTGGCAGGTCCTTCTCTGGGAATGTGCACTTGCACTGCTGGATAAAGGAGCAGGGCTCAGGAGAATTGCTGCAGCGTGTTGAAAGGAGCAAATATGTGTGAGGTTTTACCAGACTGGAATATCCTGGGTGACAGTAAAGCCTTCAGTTTTAGCTTTTATGCTTTTTAGATTCTGTGCTGTTTTAGTGAGTAGTTTTACGTTTCATATTAAGTTCTACTAAGCTCTCTTCACAGAGTAGAGAGACAAAACAATTCCTTCTCTAGCTCAATACCAAGGACAACTTTCAGGCCCAAGAACAAAGCCAACAGTGAAGTGAGAAGAAAAACCAAGGAGGATGGAGCTTCCTAACCTGGAGCTGTAATTGGACAATGAACTCCAAAATGCTGATGGACCAGAACTGATAAAAGTGTGGGACCTTATGATCACGTGCCCAATTTGTGACCATTTTTGGGCATCTTGGGCGTGGCCCAGCTGGGCTCTTGTGCTGCCCAGGTGTGCCCAGTGAGGCCTTTTAATAAATCCCTGCTTTATCCTTTTTTTCTGGCTGCTCTCTGCTCCAGGCCAGCCTGCAGAAGGCATCAATAGGGGTGGTGGGAAAATGTTTGACTGTGGGAGTAGATGCACCTGAAGGGACAAGGACCAGTGAGGCTGTAAAATACAAGTATTGATGTCCTGAGTTAACTCTGGATGATTGGATTTCATCACCAGGAGCAACTGAGCTTGGACAATGCTGCCTATGAAGGGGTGTTTGTATAAGAGAACAAGCCATGTTTCCCAATATCTGCATTTTTGGCACAGTAAGTGCATTATTCTCTCCTGTAGCAACAGTACGAAGTTCAGAATAAAGCTAAGATTCACACCTTACCCCAGTTGTATAGCAGATGTACACTCCACCTCTGTTTTTATTCTTTACCACTCATGACTTGATTCTGGTGGTGTGAAATGTAGTGCAGGGCTTGGGAGGGGAGTGTGTGCAAACAGGACAAAACAGAGCCTGGCTTTCAAAAGAAGAGAGAGGTTTTGGCTGCCACCAGACATAAGTACTTACAGCTAACAGCAGCTCAGACACGAGGATCAGCACTGGCAGGGCTGCTCAGCAGCCTCGCATCACTTGGTAGGGCTGCAGTGCTCAAAGGATCACCCAATTAGTGCCCCAGTGACAATGTGGCACCAGCCACAAATCCCACAGCCCCTGGCTAGAAGCCTCAGGCAGAGGACAATGAATGTGCCTGCTCAGTTCCAACACAAAAGAAATATGAACTATTTCTGACCCCTTCTCTCCCGTGCTCCTGACCCGTGAACAGCCAGGCGACTTCTGCTGATAACAGTTTATTTTTCACCAAGCAGAGACTCTGCTTCCTGGGCAGCTCGGTGCTAATACACACTGCTAGGTAGAAATAAAAAATACAAAACTCAGTCCCTGCCACAGGATGCTGCTCCTGTGGCAATCTGGGAATGATTACTCGATGCTTTAAAACTCATCACCATCATGCAGGACATTTTTTTTCCTCTGAAAGGTGGCTTCCTCCAGACAACACATGAAGAGCTGAGGAGTCAAAGCACTAGGCAAAGATTTAGCACTCTGGGGTTTTTTTATCAGTGAGCAACAGCAGTATTAAGCATTTACAGATGAATAAACCTAACACAGAGCCTGGGTTGACACACGCCATCGGGGACTTGCAGAGCTCGTGAGGTACCTGGTTCATCTCTAATGGTGCAGAAGCAGAACAGGGGAGGTGCTGCTTTACCTTTTTCCTCACTCATATTTAAATATTAAATGGGAAAGGGTGGCCAAATAATTTTTAAAACAAGTTCTAGCAACAGTGCTGAAATAATCATCTGGGCCAGAACTGAGGCATACAGCGGCTTACAGAAACTCTGCCATCTATACTGCACCCATGAAGCATAGACCCAGCTTGCCAAAACCCTCATTGAAATTCCTTTCTTTGCAATATTCCCAAAATATCAGCATATTCATACTTATTTTAAGCAAGCACAGAAACTCGATTCTAGCAGTAAAATTGCAGAGCTTGTGAGCGTGGGCCAGAGTTAAGTTTGTTCTCACACAGAAGGAGATTCTCACATAAGATTATGGAGCACAACAGTGGACAAAGAAGGCAGAAAACACAGAACAGCTGAAGTCATTGAGAAGGTCAAGTCAGTGCTCTGGACTTTGGGAGCTCTCCTCATCTGAGAGGGCTACAAACCTCAACTAAACCATGGCTGATTTTATGATTATAATGCTAAAGTAGCTGAGGCCTCAGTCAATTTAAAGCTTCCCTCCTTCAAGCTTTACAGTCATAAAATTTTAAGGATCGAAATGCTGAGCTGAACAGCATCATGGCTGCTCTACAAGCATAACATCAAAAAGACTTGGCAGAGCCAGGGTCCACTCTCTCCCTCTGCCCTGTGGAGCTGAGAAGCTCCAGAGGGTTCCTGAGCTCCTTGGCTGGACCACATCTCTCGTTGCTCACTGCCAGGCTCCAAAGGCTCCCCTGTCTTGCTGGCATAACAAGAGCACCATTCCCTCCTGAAAGTCCAGAGTAACAACTTACAACAAGGGAATCCTCACCCAAATAGCTGCACTGGGGCCTGCATCCCCAGGTGAGTGTTTTGATAGAATTATGGCAGAGCTCATTTCACGTCAATGGGGTCTCACTCATTCCAAAGCAGCAGCAGCACTTGAAATTTGGTCCAAAGTGGTTAAAAGTGATAACATCTCTGTGGTCTGGGGTGGAAAAAAAGTCAGTTACTGTGTGTTTATGCACATCTATTTCTATGGGAATGCTGAAGTTCCCACTGAATATCCTGAATGAAAGGAATGCCAAAGACTCAGGAAACACTTTTTTTTTTTTTTTTTTTGGTGTAAGAAAACTCCTGTAATTTGAAAAGTGTAGATGAGATTTTGGAGGCAAAAATCCATATATTTTTTTTTTTCTTTTTCTCTAAAGAGTTAATCAGCTTCAGAAGGAAATCTTAGTGCTTTGGAAAAATGAGAAGGGAGAGACATGAGTTTGGATTGAAGAGTTTGTGGACATAACTGGACACAAGTCTCCATCCTAGATTTTCTGAGGCATCTGTGGGAGGGTAAAGTGCAAATCTGACTGCCCACTGCCTGTACTCATTTGTTTAAGCAGAGTGCTCACAAAGTGCTAACTGAAGCCCATTATTCAGCTCATCCAGCTCACACCTGGTTCTTACTGAGATGTTACACTGCTTTAACACAATGAACTATGGTTTTATTGCTCTCTGCTATTTCCTCCTCCCTCCAGCTTGAAAAGATACTCTGAAATCAATGGCTGATGTCATAGGGCAGCAAGGAGGGACATCTGGACAGGCCAGGGAGAGAGGCAAGGAGTAAATCCATCAGGATGTGCAGATTACATCACTATCATCGGAGTGCTTGGTTTCAGGACAGCTTTTTAGTGTGGAAACATCCAAAATGTTCCTGCCCTAGGCAGAGTTTTCCTCTGAAGGACATAGAAAGGCCAAGAGAACTGGGACTGACAGCAAAGCAGGGGTAGGTGGTATGTTTTTAAGTGCAGAAATAAACAAATCCAAAGTGTGTTGTGGATGTTCAGGTCAATCCTTAAGGAAGGTGAAGAAGAAAAGAAAATCCAGTGTCAAGCAGGAGTAATGTGAACTTAGGGTAAGGTGGCACCAAGTCCTGTGGTGAGTTCTGCCTTCAGGACAAAGCAGTGAAGTTTTGGTGCTCTACTTTCCCTCCCTCTAACACACTGACAACAGCAAACCCTTCTTAAAAAAAAATTTTCCTCCCTATTATGTCTGCCTTGACTGAAGTGTGCCAGGTTTTTAGGGGACAGGGACCATTTGTATGTTGCTAACTGGATCTTTTAGGACCAGCCGTAAAGGAATTAATAATTGGTAGAGGAAGGGTTTTGAAGGGTACATCCTCCTTCCACTGATATCCCACACAGAACACTAGCACATTCTCATCTCTTTGTTTGTCAGCAATGAGGACAGAGGCTATTCCTTTTAAAAAATTGCCTTTCTTTTGCACTTTCTGAAAAAAACTACATATCCCCAAAGAATTTGTGACATTGAAATGAACAGGCACTTGAACCTTCCTTGAACTGGGAAGTTGGTTTCATGTCAGGAACAAGTGTGAGTTTTACTTGGGGCTCTGTTCAGCTTTCTGTGGTGGAGGCTTAATGCCAAAAACCTTTTCACATGGAAGGTGCTATAATTCCAGCCACTGGACAAACCCATCACTTTTATTTTCTAAATTACTTCTGAAGGGAAATTCCATTTTCATGGAGAAACTTAAGCATTTCCACAGCAAAAATGACATTTCCTGGCAAAAATATATTTTTCCCTAACCCTGCTTGCTGTTCATCTAAAAGCAGAAAAATAAAATAATTTCTTTACAAGAACTAGAAAAGAAATAAAGAGGATGGAAGCTTGCTTTTCTTTTTAGTTAACTGAAATGAAAATTAAAATTATTTTGCATGGTTCTAGATTAAGAAGCAACTTTTTATGATCCAGAAAATACTCAGCAACTTCTGGTTGCTACAAATCAATTTTTTTTTTTTAAAAAAGCGTATTCCCTTGGTTAAATATCTATGCCTTTAGGCACTTGAAGCCCTTCTCCAGAAATCTATTATCTGGTTATCCTCTAATTTATTAAACCTCCTATCTCGGTGTAAGATTGTTGCGTGCCCGGGTTAAAATGGGACGGCGGACAGAGACGAGAGATCTCTATAAACTGGATCCTTGAACTTTGGTTTTTATTACAAAAGGCGTGGGGTGCAAGCTAGGACCCAGCTTAGAGCTGCTTGCAGCAGCTCAGAGCAGGCCCAGGAGGGGGAGGACAAAAGGCTGAGGGGCAAGAGATGGGAG
>VZTB01017130.1:605650-681750 GCA_013397245.1 Thryothorus ludovicianus | reverse complement strand
AACCAGAGGGTCTTGCATATCTAAACAAGGGGATTACTCATCCTGGACATACCAGCTTTCCAGGTATTCATCAACTAGGGTTTTGGTATGTCGAAGGCCTCCTTCATTTCAATCTCGCTTAGTTTCCACATTTTTAAAATCTCTGTGAGGCAATCATATTTACAGGGCTTTCCTGTTCCATCCTTCCCAACATCTCGGATTCTGAAAATATTTGGGAGCTGCCGTAATGCGTTCTGCACTGGCTGGGCCGTGCGCGCCGGCGCGTTTCGCCCGACTCAGCCCGGGCACCTTGGCATCCCGAATCCATGTGCTGAATCCTGTTTAGTTAATGCCCAGTGCACCCAGTGTACCGTGCCCGGGCGGAGCGGACAGCCGGCGGCTCGCCGTGCGTGACCTTGGGTGACAGACACAACCTTTTGTCACCCGATACCGGGGCTGGCCAAAAAGTCAGGGCTGCAACAACCGAGCGATCAGCACATATCCAGGGGGATAAAGATGGGAGGGGAGATACGTCTGCAGTGAACATGCCTCAGTGATCCACACACGGGCTCACACCAGAGGAAAATTGTTTCTGGCGTTTCAAAAACAGAACGACTTTTTCATTTTGCGAAGCGCTTTCCTGCAGGAGAATTAGTCGTCGCAAAAAGGGGATGTTGGCTAGAAGAAAAGATCAGGAAACAGAAATAGCAAAGGATTTTGAGGAGCTGAGCGGGTCTGCTCACCAGTTTAGGGTGCCATCACACCAACACACCTTTTATTAAAGAGGTGCCAGCAAGGCAGGCTCTAGGAGGAGCTCAGGTACCGTACAGAGCTACTGCCTGGTTTGGGAGCTTCTCCGAACCTCCCCCTGCCAAAATTTCTGGTCAAAACTCAAACTGATGGAGAGAAAAGGCTCCAAAGACAGGAAAGACTCGTAAAGCCAAGAAGTAATGAGAGAAGCAAAAGAGGACCTCTGGGATCAGCTCCTGATTGCTCACGTTCGTACGCAGGGAATTGTGAGGGGTTCGTAAAAACAGATCAACTTGTTGTTCAGAAATTCTAATAAAGAAAGCCTAGAAGCATTAGAAAATAATTCCAGTTGGATGGACATGGAGAAATTATGGGGAAATCATCTTCCCAAAGGATAGGGAGAATTTGCTAAAAGTAATTTTTCCTGGTCCAGATACAAAACCCAAATTGGACACAAACACTAGCAAACCAGAAATGGAAAACTGAGGTCAGTAGGTCACCAATCATCTTTGCACAGATGAAGATATAAAATTTCATTCTACTTTCCCCATGAGAGTTCAACCCACTGAAGATGGAGAAGTCCTTCTGCAGCTTAGGAAATGCTAAAAGGCATTTCTAGTAATTACTATTAGAAATGGAGAAATAGTCAAAAAATTATTCTCTTAAATATATTCACAGCTTATTCTTTTCACCTCTAAACACCTTGTAAAGCTATTGCTGATGTTCCTCTGGCAATTGGAAGAGAGCTCAATGGGAAAAATAGTGCAATATCTCACTTAACATAATTGCCAGTGATTGCTGACTCCCTAATTTCTCTGGATTGCAGAATTTTTCTCCCCTAACATTTTAAGTGGAATCACGCTGGAAGCATTCCATGGCTGGTGTGGAGCAGCAATCACAAGAGGATCTTGCTGAGGGCTCTGATCCAGGTTCCTATCTGCTGCCAATATTCAAAAAAATGACAATCAAACAACCTCTCACTCAAAAATAAACCTGAGATTGGTTTACCAAAAATGTTCTTTGTGCAAATTATTTTCAAGTTTCTGCTTTTCTTCCATTCCCTTCATTTAGTCATATTCTGGGTTAATACCTCATTGCTGCCAGTTGCTGCAAGCTTTATAACATGGGAAAGTGTAGCATGATCATTTATTAATGCATACAAGTTAATAAAAGTGGGTTGGAAAACCTTAGAAGCATTTCCAGCAGGAGATGAAATTCACTCTATTTCAAAACATTTCATGTTAATGAAATTTTGGTCCACAGTATGAATTGCAGGGGATTCTAGTAATGTTAAAACATCTTAATTTTCATGCTGAGGCATGGAATCTCTTATGTTAATCTCAATAAAAACCTTAAATGTTATTTAACATACATATGTATGTGTGATATAGACACAGCAATATTAAAGAACACCGCGTAGGCAGCTCTTTGGGTTCCTTAAATGTGCCCTTTAACTTTCAAAAACAGGGTGGAAACCAAAAAAATGAAAGCACTTTTGTAAATCATAGTGTTATGCCACTCATATATTGACCTTTTTATCACAAATGAGAGCTTGAAATCTATAGCTGAAGCCAATCTCAAATCACTGTGTATGCTCAAATAAGTAGAGAAACCTTCCAAGATCTTCCAAACAACCCTGCCCAGGAATTGTCAAACCTATAAACTTTGTCCACAGCAATCTGACAACACCACCAGGCCTGGCTCTGAGGCAGCACCAACCTTCCCTTACTGCTGAGCTCTCATATAACCTGAAAATTGGCTTGAAATGAGTCTTTATCATGTTCTCAGCTCTCCTCTTCAGACTGGGCAAAGAAAAGTATTGAAAAATTACACAGGGTTGTTGTTGTTGTTTTCAATGTGGTACAATTGATACAAACTTGATTTTCCACCTTCTCAGCTCTCCTCTTCAGATTGGGGCAAAGAAAAGTATTGAAAAATTACACAGGGTTGTTGTTGTTGTTTTCAATGTGGTACAATTGATACAAACTTGATTTTCCACCTTCTCACCAGAGCTCCTCCTCTGTCTGACTCAACTCTGAAATCCTACTCAGAACAAGCCTGGCCTAAGAGCCTTAATAACATTATAGCTCAGTTTTGCTGGGAAGTCACAGTGCACAGTAGTTTTCTATTTTCCCTGCTTATCAGCTGAGCCTCAAACACTTGCATTAAGTGGAATATTTACTCTGTTCCCATCTGGCCACAGGTGTCTGCATCACCTCTCCAGACTTACACATCTCCTATCTTATCACTGCATCCTTTTGATCAAGCAGCATCTTTGAGCAGATCTATTCTCCCTTTCACAGTCAGGATAACCTGAATAATTCCCCCTTCCTGGTCTCATAGAGGAGCTGGGAGATGCACTCACGCAGGTGACTTGAGAAAACTACCTGAGAGTCTCAGAAATCCTTTTCTGCTTTTTTTTTCTTTTTTTTGCCATGTTTCTCACAAACAACTGGTGTAAAGTAACAGCTGGGGAGGTAAACTTGGCACCTCTTAATCTGCTCCTCCCAGGATATGTTAGAAAAAGTGAGATTTCACATTCAGCAGCAGCTGTAGCATAAGAAGGGCCACTGCTTGAGGAAGAAAATCTGTCAGCCCCCTTAGGTGTCACATTCAGGAAGGTACTTGAGTCACTCCTGTTCCTCAGTGACAGAAATAACTCCACTGGCTTCAGTGGGACAACTCAAGTGCTCCGAGCAAGGCACGCACATCATTCCCAGCTGGGGCCACATCCAGGACTCTTATCTGTGTGCTCACATGGAGCCACCCTGCAGGACAGCTGGAACCATTATCCACGGCAGGAGTCTCAGGCTGAGCAAAAAAATGCTTCATTTTTTGGGCTGAAAAGAAGCACTTGGCCTTCAAGTTATTTGTGGTGAAATGATAAACAAGCAAAGGTCAGATTGCAGACTGCCAAACTATTATGAGCCCCCCCCTCCCACAGCAACTCTCCAGGAAAACGCATAATTGCAGAACTAATGAGTCATCTGTACACTGCACAATTAGCACAACTGCCCATGTAATCATGTTAATTGCACAGAACAAAGCGTGGATGGGAGTACCCGCGGCACCGTGGCCCAGAAATCGGGGCCAATCAGTCACAGATGAGCACACAGAGAAATACCCACACAGATTTCAGAGGGGTGAGACTTGGGGAAACGTGTGTGCAAACCCACCAGCCACACTCTTACCCAGGCTGGATGTGGCCAGCAAAAGCAGGGAGGGCAGCATAAAACAAGCGGGGGTGAAGAATGGAAAAGTGGAGATGTGATGGAGAGGAGTTAAGGAAGGGATGGGAAGTGAAAGAAAGCTAAAGAATGCACATTTATGTATGAAAAGACACAGCGACAGCAAAGAATTTCATGAAGGTAGCAGGCTGGGCTACCTTAGCTTGCCTGTTTCTCCCCCCAGAAGAAGGGAAAAAAAAGAAATATGAGAGAGAAAATAAAGAACAGACAATGACAAACAATAGAGAGTGGTTGTGGAGTCAGGAGAGGGAGAAGAACAGATAAAGCAGTAGGACTGGAGGAGAGGGCACTCTAAGCTTTGATGGCATATTATTAAATTTAATATAGTTAATCTCCTTTATTGCTATATGACTTTGGCAGACGTCCTTAATCTCTGCAAGTGTGAGAAAAAGACACATGGCAGCTATTTGGAACTCCTGGGGATTTCACTGTTGCTGGCTACTTAGTGAGTTTTGTAATTAAAGGCAATTTAGAAAACGTAGAAAGAGAACCTACTGTTCACCCAAAGCCACAGCCCCTCCCAGACTAAACCTCCAACTCCACAGGAAAACTGATCTTTAATTATTACTGGAGCCAGAGATCCAAAGACCAGGAGGGAACTCTCAAGGTTTTAAGTTGTTTTTTTTCCACAATCAAAGCCACAGAGTTCACCTGGACCCCCACGTGGCCTCCAATGCACTGCAGGCTAAAGGAGATGGCTTAAAGAGGTGTTGAAACCCTGATTTAGAGAATTCACATGATGGTAACTTGGCAGCGAGTTAGAACAGAGGCGGGACATGCACAAAACCTTCAGCCTCTTCCCTGGGACACGAAGCAGACTCCTTGGCAGGGAATCCCTCATACCCCAAGGTGCTCAGCGTGCAGCGAGAACATCACTCGCACACTGAAACTACAGAGTTTTAGGTCAGGGAGATGTTTCCAGGCACAGCCAAAAAATACCTTCTCCAGCTGCAATCCCAGCGAGTTAAACCGACCTTCCTTTAACCTCAGCCACAATGTCGGTTCATTTACTGTATGGGAAAGAAATCAACCCAAGCTCCCTGGATTCAGCAGATTTGTTTCAATATTTTTCATACGGTCCCACAGTACGCGCCGCCGGGCAGCTAACACGGCCCACGCTGGGAGCCAACGTGAATAAAGGATTTAATTACACTCAAGATGTCCCTGGTATAGCTTTCTGGGGTGCTGCAAATCCTCCTCCTTCACTTATCTCCAGCACAAAGAGGTATCTTTTCCCAGTGAGCAGGGGGAGCAGGGGAGTGCGGTGTGCGCGGTGCAAGGATCCCTTTGTTGGCTGGGCTTTGTGTGGGAACGCGCCCTCGATGAGTGACAGCCAGCCCTGGAAATTAGCTTTAGCTTTCGAGGGCTCAGCTTTCCTTCTAAATTACTGTGCTGCTGTAACCTCAGAAGCCAGCATTTCCCTCGACAGGGAATGGGGCAGTCCTTTGGGGCGGGCAATGGGGCTCCGGGTGCCAGGCCTGACTCGCAGGTAACTAAAACAAAATAAAAATATTTTACAGAGCTCTTAGAGGACACCACGACTAGCAGGCAGTTTTAACTCTGCTCTCAACCACAGACTATCAACGCTTTTGCCTCTACTGGTGCTGCAGTGTCAGGATTTATTATTGCCCTAAAATTTATTTCCCCGCTAGATCCAGCTACTGTAAAGCTCTGGAGGTCTGTGGAAGACAGATGATAATGCTTCCATCAAATCTCAGCCAAAGAAAAGGCCCCCAGGGTAGAATCATGAAGGCTGTAAAGACTTTTTGTGACTTCAGTATTTACATAATGTTATATGCAGTGTTATGCCCTGAGTTCCCAGTCAGGAGTGAGGCCATGTGCACAAGGACACACTGAGGCAGTCATTGCCCCAAACAGATCACGGGCTACACTGACAGGGCAGGAGGCTGAATCCAGGGAGTTTAATCAGGCTGCTGCAGAGGGGAAACTGAGGCACCCAAATTGTGCAAGGGAGCTGTGGTGCAGCTGATAACTAGACCAGACACTGTAATTCATCTTTTTGCCTCAAATTCAGACTCGGGGACACTCGCACTCCAAAAATATGGAGCAGATCTGTCAGTCATTCTCACCTATGCTTCTGGTCATGTGATGGTTCTAACTGGGGTAGAGATGGTTTGAAAACAATTTCTTAAGGAAAAAAATAACATTAATGGTACAAAAACTCTTGACTGTAAAACACACCATCTTTGCTTCTGATTTAATTAATGCCTCCAAAGACCTGCGTCCCACTGGGATGAATCCTGAACAAAGCTCCCTGAGACTGCTGTGATTGTAAAAACCCAGGCATTAGATGAGTCTGGCAGGGAAGAGGTATTCCAACTTCTTGTGAGCAAGCCTAGCTGTGTTAAAATCCAGTAGATTAGACATAAGGAAGAAATTCCTTACTGTGAGGGTGGTGAGCCCCAGTGAAAGCAGGGGTGTGCAGAGGAAAATGAGTTATGCTCTGCTCAAGGAGGGCTGGGATGCACTGGGCAAGTGTTCCTGGTTCAAGTAGGTCCTGGTCAGCAGCCTGGACACCCATGGGCAGTTTGGAGAATTTCTAGCATTCATTTCCACCTCTCAAACACAAAGGTATCCTGCCTCCAAACTGGCCTTCCAGAGGGCCCTGCTGTTTTACAGGCTCTCTGCCTTGCTACTAATGATTTCCTCATGCCTTTCAACTCTTGGGCAGTGCTTGGCTTCTGTTGGAGAGAAGAAATGAGCTCTGCCCATTTTCAAAATGAAAAGTGTATCTCACAACACAAGCAGATCTATTTATTGATACATTTTAAAATGCTGCAAGCAAAACTAAAAGAAAAGCAAAGACTTCTTCAGGAGAGAATATTGTGCTGTCCTTACAGCAGCTTTTCACAGTTTAATTGTAAGGAGAAAACCTTCCTGTGCTTTGTGAAAAACCTCAAAAGGTATTCCTGTTTTTCCACTATTTTCAGCTCAGGAGATTAGATTTTCTGAGCTTGTTATTATTTTTTATTGTGGGAATCTCCAAAGGATCTGCCTTGCAAATACTTGTTCAATCTGCTCTTGAATTCAAGTAAACTTCTTATATTTATAGCATCCTTTGGCGAGGAGTTCCCCAGACTGCTGCTCCCTCCAGCACTTCTGATTTCCAAGCTAAGGAGCACGAGTTTACTCAGTCCTTCCTTAGGTGGAAACTGCTCCAAAACATTCATCATGCTTGCTGCCTGTCTCCAATCCTGTTTGCTCTGCTGTGCTCTTGTTGTCTTGGACACCAGTGCCAGATTTCAGTGGTGCTGAACCAATGCTTTCTGGTTTGATTTGCTTCTCTGAGCGCAGCCAAGCACTGATGTGCTGATGGAAGAAGCTCTGGTAGATCCAAGGGCTTCCTCCAGAGCAGCACATTTCATGTGCAAAACAAAACTGGGGACTGTATCTCTGTATATTTGTATATTTATAAAATACCGCTGTATATTTCTCTACACTGAATTTCATCTGCTGGTTTACTGCCCGGTTACAGACTGCTGTAAAAGCCTTCTCTGCTTCTACACAGCCCTTCCTCTTCCTTATCAACACAATAACTTTACAACATCACCAGACTTTGTCATCTCCAGCACAGACCCCTGCAGAGCCTCACTACAGGCCTCCTCTATGATTTTATATCCATTTACACCAATCTCCTGGTTCTTCTTATTCAGCCAGTTACAGACCCATGGCAGCAGCATCATTTTACTGCTTGGTTTCTCTTAGAAACTACACATGAAGAACATTGGAAAAATCAGTCTGGGAATTTGTGAGAAGTATATTATTTGGACCACTCATACCTACATTAACCTTTCCAAAAGGTGCCTTAAAAGAGCTCGAACTTTAAATGGAAATATTTTGTCAAATTAAAATACATTCAGATGCATTTGAAAAGTCAGACTGTTTCTCTGAACAATTTAGTCAAACACCACTGTCCTGTCTTATTGTAATTATCCAGGAACAGATATTAACTAATTACTTTCTTTTTATACGTGCATTACTCAACATTTAGCCTCACATTTTATGAGAACACTATTCCCTACAGCATCTTCTGCTAAAAACAAACTCCTCCTGCACAAAAGTGAGAAACACTGGAGGAACTTGGTGGACATCAATCATATCAGACTGCCTTCCCGAGATATTTGGTAATCTGGCTTATTAGATAGCTGTCATAAGAGTTACCAGATCTATAACACTATTTCCCCTTGGTGGTGCATGGCTGATAAATTTACAGGTTCAGGCTGCATCTAGGAAGGAGGCTGAACTGCCAGACTTTTATTAGGAATGGGACATAAAATATCTTCAGGTATCAGAGCTGCTGGAAGCTCTGTCAGGAAAGAAGAAACTTTACTGGGCCTTTCCTTTCTTCCCGTGAAACACATTTTATGAAGTTCTCAAATAGCTGCTGTTTATTTCTCCTGCCATGCTAACAAGCAGACGTTCTCAGTTTAATGATACACCCTCTGACTACACCAAATTACTGAAGTGGGACACAGTGTCTGGGTTTGGCTTTCTGCCTGCAAGGTGCAGTCACCTCAGGAAGAAAGGCAGGCAGTGCTGGTTTTACCCTCCACTGTTCTCAATTTGTTGGAGCTCTCGAGGCAACACGGGGAACCTGCACAATTACCTGGTGTCCTGGCCCTGCCTCTGATGTTACAGCTCTGAAAATTCTTTTCTGGTTTCTGATGCAGCAGCTCCTTGTGCCAGGCAGTCCTGTAGGCTGTCAAAAAAACCACAGCAGAACCAGCCAGGAGCTGTTCTGGGTGTATGTGAACAAACCTACATGTTTAAATATGTGCAGGGGGTGGTCCCATTTCACATGTCCTTCACTGTGGCCTGGAGGAGAATTTGAAACTGCATATCACTGAAAACACAAGAATTTTGTCCATAAGGCCAGACAGGGAAACATCAAAAACTTCTACTAATTAAGGACAGGTAGAGAGAGGGAATGCTGGAGACCACATGAATTATACAAGAAAAACCCTCAAAGAAATACTAAAGATAGAAGTACATCTCTCCATTTGTGAGCTGCCACCTGTACATGATATGCCATTTGTCATATGCAAATCAAATATGTAGAGAACAGGGAATACCTAATATCTTTCTTCCACATGAGCTGAAATTCAGCCAGATGAGTGGAAAAACAACCCCGTTGCTGCTGCTACAGCCACAACAGCACATTGCTCAAGACAGGTACATGATTCACTAAAGCTGTAGTGGGTCCAAGGATATGAATTTGTCACAGTGGAATTTGGCCTGTGCAACACCCAAAAGTGCCAGCGGAAATATCCTGGAAAGGAAGATCAGGAATAATTAACTGAGCTCCTCGTCCTCTGTGTGCTTGCGGCTACTTGCGCCACAGCTAAAAATTCTTTTTTTTTAACTTGACATTTTTCTCCTCTCCTCTCCTCGAATCTCCTCTCCTCTCCTCTCCTCTCCTCGAATCTCCTCTCCTCGAATCTCCTCTCCTCTCCTCATTTGACTGACACTCAAGTAATTTTCCTTCCTGTCTTTCAAATTTTTGGAGGCTCTAAAAGCCTCTTTCTCCTGCCTTCTGCTATGACAGAGACATCAGCAAAGGCAAGTTCAGTTTCCATCCCTATGTTAGAAGCCCCTGCTGCAGCCTGATTCCACACCCATCTCCTCTCAATTGACAAAATTTTCTTCTTAGTATATTCCACCTTACTACACCTCCCAATTTTAATGTGAAGAATTCATCAATAAAGTTCTAGAATCCGAGCTAAATTCTGTTAGGGTACCTCTAATACTTGCATTGGTGGGGGCAGTGTATGTGTGCAAGGACACTCTCAATAGGATTTCTCAATTTCCTTCAGCACGTCAGTATTGGTCAGGTGTCCCACCTGTGGATCAGAGCAGTCAGCTCTGACATTACAGCATTTATAACATTACAGGTTCTGGTAAGCAAGGCCTACTCAGGTAGATAGACACAGTTAAGAGTCTTTTTGTTTTAAAATTGAAACCTCGCTTGGGGTGCCATTAAAACAACACACATTAAAAATTACCTAAGCAGGAGTGTCTGAACACTTGCAGTGCTCAAACTGATCACTATTACTCATTGTATTTTACAGATGAGAAAACTTTCCTGTTTCAGAGTTTACACTTCATCTTGCAATCAGACTTATATTGTTAAAGGAGGTTTATCATTTAAGGAGAGAATAAATTAATTTCAAACAAACTATTCAAAACTATCCAGCACTTCTTGCTCTAGCTGGCATCAGAATTCAGGAACTGAATTCAGCAGCTGTTCACCAGCTTGACATTGAGCCATCCCTTTCCATATCTGAAATAATATTAAGGCCATAGCAACTGCCTAAATCCTTTCATGTATGGAAATTAAATATAACAATAAACACCACATGCCAATGCCAACAAAATCTGTGCAAGGCAGAAATTCAGGCTGGCTCACATATTCACATCAGTCATTAGTCAAATCACAATCACCATGCAGGGTTCAGAAGACTTCAGTCGAAGCACTAAGTTTAAAGATTAACACTGTTAAAGTTTGAAATAAGATCCTTATCAAATTTGATGGCATGGAGAGGTTGAGAAGAGGGGACAGTTTGTAACATCAAATATGTGTTGCTGGGTATCACCCAAATTGTGCCAAGTGCAAAGGTTTATCACCTGGAATCCAGACCACAAAACCCTCAGCCTCAACCCAGTCCTGTCAGAGGCTGCCTCTCTTTAATTAATAAAGCCTCTTTATTTTGTGATATGCACCTTTGCCAATCCCCTGACAACACGTGGAAATGTGCAAAAAAGATGTCAGGGAAGCCAGGGAACAGATTTTACAAGATCATTAGGTACATTTGCTGACACAATTTCATCAGTGACAACTTTTGCCTGGTTGTTCTCTTTTTCTTCCTTTCCAGATAAAAGACTGAGATGGAATGGATTGAAAAATTGTTCATAAAGTAAAACTGAAAAGTACTCAGACTTTTGAAAGGAGCAAAGCAAAGTTATATAGGTCTGTTTTTATATAGCTCACTAAGTTCTGCTCTGTCAATAATAAAAAAAAGTGAAAGTAAAGTCAGTTATCTTTATCTTAGCAACATTTCACTTCCATTGGTGTGTTCTCTTTTCCTCAACTGTTTCCCTCCTTTGGTATCTTCGTCAGTTTCCTGAAGAAGCAGAACAGCACAAATCTCTGAACAAGTGTAAATGTACTGATATGACAGCAAAAAACCCTGAAAGATTTTTACTGGTTTTTTTTTATTACTTCCTCACTAACATGCTCCAGAGCTCAGATTACTTTATTGTCCTTTCTCAGATGGAATAAATATAATAATCCACAGCTTGTGCCACTGGGAAATGTAGAGACAATAATAATGAAATATGACCCTTAGTGGAATGATGTGGACTGATTTTTTTCCAAAAAGCTTTTTCCTTCTAAAACTAAGATAAAATGTTACTCTTTGAGTCAAATCTAGCACAGATTTAAGCTGGACCATGACCTAGCCACAGTGCATCATTATAAACACACGCCCATGCAGAGCAAATAAAGCTGAAATACAGCAAAAATTGTGATAAGCTGAAAGAAATCACTAAATTAACAAAACGAGTTTTAAGGGAAGGACACCATTAAGTTAATCCCCAAATCTTCAAGGCAAAATGAAGGCCTAATTAAGATCTCTGGGCAAGGTTTAGCAGTTATAGAAAGAAGGCACACACACATTCTCCTCCCTTCAGATAAATCAGCGTGCAATTACTGCAGGACCAGCAGACTGGGAAATTAAGAGGAAACCCCCCTGTGTTACAGGCCCCAGCTTGCCTGTTCCCTGTATTCCTGTGATTATCTGGAGCATTAGTCTCTGCCAAAAATCAGGATGAAATTTTAATGTAATGCAATTTCCTTGTTTTCAAGAAGGAACTTGTGAAAGCAGAGCAAGAACCCAGCCCCACTGCACCAATGACTCCTGAACAGCACCAGTAACCTGACTGGAAAAGAAATCCAGTGGTCCTGTCAGCCACTGCTAAAATGAGATTCAAAGGTGGTGAGAGCTCATCATTTTTTAGCAAAACTCTAAGCATAAAAATTCATATTTTTGAAAAATATGAAACATAAAATATATATTTTACAGCAGTACTATAAAATCAAGTACTGAGCACCGTAACCATCTCAACTGTGCTTCAGCTAAACTGAGATGTTACACTGGAAATGATGGGTTTTCAAGGCAGGGAAGAGAAATTAATTAAAACTAATTTGGCATAAACCTGTTTCAAGTATCTTTACATCTGTGGGATTTGGTTTATGACCCTTTGCTCCAGTGCACATCCTCTAACATATAATCAGCAAATATAAGCAGAAACAGTGGAAGTTTTACTCCCCAGGATGAACAATATTTATCCTGGGAAATGTGTCAGGTTTCTCTGAGCTTACAGAATCCTACCAGGGGAAAGAGAACAACAACCTGAGCTCTAAGTCTTACATGCCATTATGTTGCTTTGGGGTGCAGGAGAAATGTATTTCAAGTGCCCTGAAATTCTGCCCTTATCGAGGAGAGATGTTGGAACCCTGGACACAGAGAATTTCAGACCTTCTGTGCTGACAGGGATGGATCCTCAAGGATACACTACATTTGACCTGAGACCATGGAAAAGGCTTCCAAAACTGAGTGATAGCACTGAGATTGGGAGTCTGTGGTTGAATAGAAGTGTGTTATCTCACAGGGTGAGAAATTTAGAGTTTGGGGTTTTGGGATATATGTAACAAGATGAAGATTTTAGGACATAGTCTTCTTCTCCTTCACAAGTTTGGGCAATTTTGCTTGATTAGTTGGAAAAATTTGCAGTGCAGAACATGGGTCATTGGTTATTGGGTTAGAAGTTAAAATAAATTAGTTGGCATCTCACAATTGGGTAGTTTAGGCCTAAAAATACCTTGAAGACAGAACTCTGTACTCCATTTCTGTTCTGTTAACTTAGCTTGTAGAAGCACTCATGGTCAGTGAGGCTGTAACTTAAAAAAGAAGTAATAAACATCCAAGTCTGAACATGAATTCTGTCTCTTGTGCTTTTAATCCTGACCCTGAGAAGAAGAACCTGATAAAGAGTTAATCTCAGAGGAATTCTGAAATGCTTTCTGCTCTTCCTTTTGGGTAGCACATTTTCTGCTCCAAACCATTTAGCAAAGACTTGTCTGTGAACACAAACTTAGCTGCAGAGATTTTAATTTCTGGCTTGGGATGAATCCACAATCACTGCTGTTGTTGTTGTCTCTCACCAACATGAGTCACCATCTGGCAGTGAGCTACAGCCCAGGAAACTTCTATAACTTCCCCTTAATTTATTCTTGGGGTTTCTCACCCTCATTTAGGATGATATTACCAGAAACTGATCCAGATGTTACAGGGAGAGGAAGCAGGAGATAAGTAGCTATGACCTGGCTCAGACAATTCTCTGCAAGGCTTGGATTCCCAGCAGTTGTTTCAGACACAACTGCAAGCAACCACAGAAAACTCAAGAGTTCTTTTGGCTGGAGAATAATTAAATGGATAATTTATACAGGTCATGATTCAGCCAAGCATTTAACTACACAGTTAACTTTGAGTGTATATTGAAATCAACTGCAAGTGGTTATTAGCACATATGTTAAATTAAGTCCTGTTTCAGAATTTGGTGGAATCAGTGTCTGTTGTGTGAAGGACAAAACACATCTGTGACATAGATGGCTGCTGGACTGCAAGACTAAGTCTGTTTTGTCACAGGTAGGTTTGGGCTGGGATTTAAATTAGATTTCAACAAAGTGTGCCAGTGCTAAGCTGAAATATCCTAGCGCTCACATACATAAAAACATTTCTATGAAATATGTTTATAGGAACTCATTTTCCATTAGAAAAAATTATAAAAAATTAATAAGTAGAAAAAAAAAAAGAAAAGCAGAAAAATTCAGAACAGATTTAAAATCAACCTTAAACTTCAGTAATTTTCCAAGCACCTCCCCTCTCTGCAGAGAGCAAGTCTCCAATCTGAGAAGCAAGTATGTTTGCAAAGGTCTGGAATTCTTTGAATTCTGGCAACTGAAGTTCAGAGGTGACCTCTTCAGTCAAACAGAAGACACTCTTGTGCCTTTCTATCTTGGAAAGTACCTTGCACCTCTATAGGTAATTAAGAATTTTGGTGATGGATTCTGGCCTTATTTAGTGGGTGGAGTCACCTTTTTCCTTTCCTCAGGGTCTCCTGCCAGGGTCGTGCTGCAGTAAGAGAATGATGGCAGCATTTACAAGCTCCTGCAGGCTCCCTGGGCTTAGGGCACTTCCCCAATAATCCACAGGGCTTTCCTGATGAACTCCAGGCTCCCACGGCCTTCACCGTGATCCTCACACACAGCTCCCGAGCTGAGCACTGCAGCTCAGGGAGGTGCAGCCAACACAGAAATGCACCAGGGTGTTGTGTCCCACAGGCACAGTGGGGACATCAGGCCAAAAGGAACACAGGGCCCTGTGTCTGCCAGGCCACTGAGAGCTGCTGCTTTCACCAGGAAAGTCTCAGGTGCAGAAAAATGACTGATTTATAAAGCGTGAATCTGCAATAACAGGACCGAGTCAGAGAAGAAGCACACTCATTATTTAATGCTCAGCAATCACAATCCTCTTGAGCTGCTCTGGCATCCCAGCCTGTGAGTTGGGCTAATTGCTCCTTCCCAGTGACTTGGGGCTGCCTTTCCCAGGGTGTTCTCAGTGTGATGTGTCTCAGACCTATCTGCAGCGACACTCTGGGAGCTCATCAGGCTGGGATCATTAAAGATGGATTTTAAACCTGCCCAGAGCTCTTGGCTGTAGCTGAAGTACAGACACCTCTTTTTTTTTTCCCTGCTTCCCTGGCTTTCCTTTTTTCTGTGAATGGGCACAGGGATATCACATGATAACATGGGAACGCTCCCCTCCCTTCTCTCTCCTAAGAGTGTTTTAATTAACATTTCTATTATACACACTCATTACCACATTCCTGGCTTTGGCTTTAAACTGGTCATTCTTGTTACAAGCCCTCTAGGACACAGTGGTAAAACTTTACACATCTTATATTGCAGCAATTATTAATCACAGGTACAGTTCAGTGATTGAACTGCAGCAACTGCTACCAGTCCCAGCACAAGATTTAAACAGAAACAAATGACAACACTGGGAATGCTGGGACCCGTGTAGGGAGACACTCTCTTGACCCCATTAGTTTTATAGGACCCTTTGGGGGGCTTTATCACAACTGCAGCTACTCCACAGCCCCGCTGTGTCTGGCCAAGTGCTTCTGTGGCAGAGCAGGTGTGTGGGATGCACTTATTAAGGAGAGCTGCTAAATCCACAGATGACCAAAGCACATGCCTTGGTTACTGGGTGCCAGGAAACAGCCCTCAAAAAAGCACAAAGCAGATCAGAAAATATTTCTTGGAGGTGGGCAGCAGGAGTTCCCTGTAAAGCCTACAACAGTTAACACCAGAGATAGAGCTGGGACTGTCCAAAGAAGAGCTGAACTTGGGTAAATCCCTGCAGTGGGATGCTTTTAACCAAGAAGAGAACAAGCAGCCACTAGAAGGAAGGACGCTATCTCCCAGCTGGCTTTCTTGTCCACCACCTGCACCAACCTGGTACAAACAGAAAAAAAATCAGGCTAAAAAGAATCTTTGTTGGTATTACTGGGCAGCTTTTGGCTGGATCCATTCCCTCTCCAGATCTCCTGAGTGGGTGGAAGAAAAGCCTTTACTGCACTTGCATTAGTCCAAAGGGACTGCAGGAACATATCACTGGCCTAACTACAGGCTGGTGGTGTTTCATTATTTTTTCCAGATAGCACTTCACCCTTTCTGTGATTGCCTGGGCTTAGGTGGTGATTAGTAGGTGTCTTATAAGAATGTGGAACAACTGAAATAGGAAACTGAAAGGGAGGCTTTATATGCAGGCTTAGCCTAGTGGGAATAAGATCTTCCTTAGATCCCTCTAATTGCTTTAATAATTAAGAAACAATTTTGCTAAGCTGCATTTTACTTGATTTTAATAAAATTCATCATGTAGAGCCAAGAATTTAAGCAGCACCTCAAGCGCTTACAGAGAAAAACACATCCCTCTTAATTTGTGCCTTCAGGAGAAATTAATAAAACATGTGTGAATACCTAAACTGAGTTTTAAAGGCCTACTTTGTGTTCACAAATGACAGTGGCCAGTGAGTGCCCTGACCATGCTGTTTTAGGGACTTATGGCTCTGATGCAGGAAAACCATGCACTTTAAACACCAAAATGACCACGTTCAACTCAAAGGAACTGCATTCAGACCTAAAATAAAGCATGTTCCCAAGCAATTTTATTCTGGGGGCCTCTACTTTCTGTTGTTTACATAAACCAATGAATTTTCACTCCAAGTTAAAATTAGCCAGATTTTCATGTTCAACACAATAGGAGACCTCTGATTTGAACGGGTGGAGGCTTGGGAGCTTTGTATCTCAGAGCTGGCATTTGAGGAATAAGGTTTGAAAAACCACCCCTCTGTACCTCGAAAGGGAAAACTTCTCTGGGCTCAGTCAGGCTGCCATGAAAACCCAGGGTGGCTCCACAGAAAAAAAGAAACACCCACTTGACTGATCCCACTGAATTTTCTATGCTTTGGGTTATTTCTTTACATTTCCTTTCCTCCGCACATTCCCAGGGTCAGTGGCATCCACCAGGGTGCTCCAGACCCACCCAGCTCAGTTAGGAAGGCTTAAAGGAATATGAGGTGTTTGCCTGGTGAAACTAAGTAACCAAGCAAAAAGTACCTACTCAGGCCTAAATAAAATGCCATTTATTCAACAAGTCTAAAGCAGAACAGCATCCATCCCAAAATACAAAGGTATTTTGATGTACATATAGCCACTATTAAAAAAATAAAGAATATATACACATGAAAATTAAGGGGGTTTAGTTTTTGTTTTCAAACACTCATAATTAAAAAGAATTTCTGTTTTTTGGAAGAACTGTTAAAAGAGTTTCCTCCTCAACCTACTTTTGGAAGCACATTCCTTTAGCTGTATAACAGCTCTAACAAAAAACTCATTCTCTGTTCATTTATCCACCTGCCAGAGGCAAAGCAGCACTAGAAGTTATTTGGGGGAAATAAACTGCCAAGGAGTGCTGCCACAAATGATACTGGGAATAAAATCTGCATTTTGTCTTCTATGCCCACTAAAGACAGAGGCCAAAAAGTCTGTCAGGTTCCTGAGCCAGTCAAGCATCTGTTAAGTTTTCCAGTCTTATGCATGGGCACACATGCATATACTTCCCCTTGCATCTCTGTATTTCTGTCTGTATAATCATATATAATGTTACTAATAGATATATTCTTCATAAATGTTGTATTTTTTCTTTATGTAAACATCTACAGTAAGAGGCTGGGGAATCCATTAGATCAGGAGCTGTTCCAGATACACAGTGATGGAACTTTATGTGTGGGTGATAGACTCCATTGCATTTATATCACAGTAGGAAAAACTTATGTAGATTAAAAAGCTCATTTTAATAGGGTATTTTCCTATTTTGTTTATGATATTGGTACTTCCTTATTTTACCTACTTCCTGTGTATTATACCTCTGTGGTAAGCATCAAATGTAAACCAAATATGAACCAAAAAGGTTTTATAAATGGAAAACATTCCAGCTGGCCTCACCTGGCTCACACCTGAGCCCATCCCTCGCAGTGACCAGGACTCACCCTGCTGAAACCCCTCTGCCCTCCACACTGGAGCTCAGCTGGCATCAGCATGAGGACACAAATCAAAAAGTTGCATCCATTAAAGTTACTGCCTTAGATTACTCTCTGCCAANCGAGCTCCTTCCAGCAGGGCAGTCGAAGGCCTTCTCCCCCCTCCGAGGGGGTGTTTATCTTTTATACTAAAAGTTATATACAGATTATTTACTAATTGTCTCCAATACCTATTCTCTACATTAGACAGTCAGTTTCTATTCCAAACCAATCAGTCATGTCCCCGTCACTGAGAAGATGGAGAGAAGAAGAAGAAGGAAGAAAGCCAAAAACCACGAGGTTCCTCCATCTTGGCAATACCTACTCCCCTGTACCAAAACCCAAAAACTACTTTTACACCCTGTGACAAACTCATTACTGCTCTGTTCAAACTCCTGTGACCTGTAATTCTTCTTTTAAGGTTGGCAATGGTTCCCATGGGCTAAAATCCAACCCACAGGTGTTTTGGGCTCTGTGCCAGGGTCTCTGAGACCCCTGCCCAGGTCCCTGAGCCTCCAGGGCTGTCGGAGGTGAATCTTGTGTTCCCACAACTTTAGGGAGGAGAGCTGCACACGGCTGCCAGGGAAGTGACCGCAGCCCGAGTGCCCGCGCTGTGGCTGGCCCCGCCGCCGCTCGGCGACACGCCGCTTGTCACTAGATGTCACTGTGCACACGAGCACGGCGTGCCGGGGCTCGGGCAGCGGGGACAGCGGGGACAGCCCGCCTGAGCGCTGCCCTGGGCATCCTGCTGCCCCCACCCCGGCTCGCATCCATCCCCGTTTTCACCTTGGAGCAGGAGCACGTTTTATTCGCTTTATAACTTTATTTATAACTCCTTCACTTCTGCCCTCCTGACTGCGAAAATTACTTTTGTGTGCGTCCCTGCTCAAGCTGGACCAGGCAGAGGAGCTGGCACTCGGACTGGCGCAGAGAGGGAGCGCATTTCAATCTAAAGGACGCCTCTCCGTGAAGCCCGAGTTAGTGCCCGATCTCCCAAGGATGCTCACAGCACCGAGGGGGCAGTGACGGTCCCACCTGGCTCTCACCGGAGCCCTTCCCTCGCAGTGACCAGGTACATTCTGCCCTGAAACACCTCTGCCCTCCAGACTGGAGCCCAGCCCGGAGAGAAAGCCAGCCTGGGACCATCAATTCCTCTACCCTTACTGTTACCCATCCATAAATCATGTCTGTATCCTTATGGATTGCCCAGCAACAGAAACTTTCACATCTACTACCCATCCATCCGTAGGAAAGCAGCTGATGATGTTTTGGCCATAATTGTCTTTCAAATGTGCCTTTTCTGGGAGCATCTTGTGAGATTTTTCATTAATTTCGCATAATTTGCGTACCCTCTGATTGGAGACAAGCAATAGGAATAAAATGAAATCAAAGTGATTTCAAGACAGCTGCACCCATTTCTCATTAAAAGATACTTGAAAATAGCTGTGTGATTTTAACTTTTTGGCAAACTTCCTTCTGGACAAAATTCATTTACTTAAACATTCACAGATATTGAATTACACGAGTCACAGAAGGAATTAAAGTGAATGCACAGGGATAGATATTAGCTGTTGTAAAGCAACACTACTCCAGAGACTTCTGATTTGCATCAGTTAGGAATTTGGCGAGCAGGATTTATTTGGTTCAATGTTCATAGAAAATTTCCCATTCAACCAGATTTACTAGAGCTTGTTAAAATTCTCTTTAACAAGTTTAGGTAGGAAGATCTATAAAACACTAACCTTTTTATTCTTCCTTTTTTTTAATTTTATTTTTCTTTTTTTTTTTGTGTAAGAGATGATACATTTGCAAAGAGATTTTTTTTATGATTTTAAGATAGGCTCAAGTGTGGAAAAGACACCGAATGGCAAAGGCAGATTAAAGTATCTTGATCATCAGCATCCACTCAGTGTAAGGAGAATAAAGGACCATTTTATGGATCCCCATCCTTTGCTCTAAGAGGTACTTACAGCACAATATTGGCTTTGACAAATAACCAGAATCAAGGCACGAGGGATAGAAGGACTGAAGCAAAATCAGCATAGAAAATTCCCAGTGATAAAATCTGAATTTACATTTTGTTTTCACTAAGAAAAAGTAAATCCCTGGGCTGTGACTGGAGGAGTATCTGAGCATTTCCAGCTTCCTGCAAATGCCTGTAAATTTACAGTCTTGTCCACAAAAACCACTGCTGCATGTGATTTTGACATATGCTCTCAAGAAATATTTATACACAGTTAATTTGAAATATTGACTACTGAGTTCACGGACAAGAAGCAGTCATTGCAAAAGGCAGTGATGTAGAAATTCCAGAATAATGCCAATATTTAAGCAGTACTTGCCTGGCTAGGGAGTAGCAGATTGCTGTCTGGGATGAACCGGTGTCATCCTGTTACTGATGTCAGAGAAGAAATGCTAGTGCTCATCTCTTTTTTCTCTCTAGCTCTAAATATTCCTTAATTTATTGTTTTTAAAAGAAAAATAAATCTTTATAAACTTCTGCTGGAGAGAGAGGAGTGCCCATTACAGCTCTCCTCCCCCACATACACAAACCACTCCACATGCTTTGCAGGTGACTTTTTGCAAAGCTCATCCTGTTTTACATCTCAAAATTAAATAACCTTTGTTCTTCTTAGCAGTCATTTGAATAATCCATTTTATTCTATGGCAGACAAAATCAACATCTGACATGTCCTGCTCTCTTCCTTCCACACCAGTTTCACCCTGCTGTGATTTAGCTCAGAAAGCAATTCAGTTTTCTCTGCCAGCCCAATACCTCAGTTCAGCAATAAATTAATTTAATTTTCAGCAGTATGTAAAATTGAATGAGAAGAGTGGAGCAGAATAAATTCTTTAGTAAGCTAAATACTGTCTGAGTGTTACTAAAAATGTTTCAGAGGCTTTATCTAATATTCAATGCATCACTGCAGGCTATCAGTTCAGTTTAGCCCCAAAAACAACATGGGCAACCCTGTCATGTTAATTTTCTAGCTACAGAATTACCAACAGAAATATCAGCACTGGAATGAAATAAACCTAATAAGCCACTTGCAAAAACACCATCAGTCTCCTGGAAATACAGAAATCCTTTTTTTTCACACAAAAAGAGCATTGTAAAGTTACAAATCCAGTCATTTCTAAAGAAAAGCTTGGTAAATAATTTGTGAAGGAGTGAAGAAACATGAACTGGGAAAAGGCTGCCCTGTGTGTTCTGCATCTCAGAGCTCTGTGGTGGCAGTACCCAGCCACAAGTGACAGCCAGTTCCACAACACAACCCATCCCCAGATTTGGGGAGCTGGCTCTGGCCAGGTGTGGCAAACCCCTTGGCTTTATCATGTTCTTCTTCTCAGGGTCAGGATTAAAAGTGGGAGAGACAGAACTCTTGTTTAGACTTGGATGTTTTTTATTTCTTTTTTAAGTTACAGCCCCACTGACAGTGAGTGCTTCTACATGGTAAGTTAATAAGGCAAAAATGGAGTGCAGTGTAATGTCTTTAAGGTCTTTTAAGCTTAAACTATTCAATTATAAGATGTTAACAAATTTATTATGATTTTTAACTCAATAATTAGCTACCCACACCCTGCACTGCGGATTTTTCTAACCAATCACACAAAATCTCCCAAACTTGTGAAGAAGAAGAAGACTACACTCTAAATCTTCTACCTTGTTATATATACACTATTTTAACTCACTACTTTAAATTCTGAATTTCTTACCCACTTCTATTCAACTGTACACTCACAATCTCAGTGCTGTCACTCAGTTTTGGGAGCCTTTTCCATGACCTCAGGTCAAATGCAGTGTGTCTCTGAGGATCAGTCACCATCAGCACAGAAAGCCCGAAATTCTCTGTGTCCAGGGTTCCAACAGCCAGCTGGTTCAAGGATAACTGTAGGAATCAACTTCATCTCCTCCCCAGCATCCTGTCACCAAGGCACATACAGCTCCAAGTGGAAAATGGTCCAACTCAAGGCCCTTGGGAGACTTGGAAGAGCTCCAAAATGTTCACATGTAGCATATCCCCTCACATCCACCTGCACAGTGCTGGGCAGGCACAGCAAAGGACAAGTCCCAGCCAATCCTTTTCCCCCAGAGCACTGCAAATTCCTCCACAAAGGTGGAATTCCCCCACAGCAAGGCAGGCCAGGATGAGACAAGGACAGAGGACTTCCTCAGGCACCATGGAGTAATAAGGGACTAAAGGTTTAATAGGAATGGCCAGGAGGGATTCAGCCCTATTAGAGCCAGGACAGGAAGGATTCAGCTGATGGAACCAAAGAGAAACCCACACAAAACCTGTGCTGAGGTGGCCACTGAAGGCACATAAGAACTGAAGCCTCGTAACCGAGGTTATTCTTACTAAGCCTTGGAACTGAGATATGGATTTGGGAGTTCCTTCAACCCACTCTGATAGTGTCACCCACACAAGACCACTGCAGGGTAATTGGAAAGGGCATTCTTGGAGCTCATAGATGTATGAAAAGTGTCAAATCCTATTGCTCCTCACAATCTCAACAGGGAGAGAGAGTAGGAGCACATGCAGTTTTCTCCCTCTACTGCCTCAGAGGTTTATTTGTCTACCACTCCTCATGATCTCAGAGTGTAACGTTAATCCAAACGACATCAGGCATCAGCCTTTCCCTTGATACTGGAGAGAAAAAAAATTAAAAAATCGAAAGTGAGCAAACTGAACTAGGACTTGTGCGGAGCCTCCAGAGATTGAAAAAATCTCTTCTATTAACCAACTTTTAAAAGAAGTTTGTTCTCTCTTGCATCAAGACATCTCCTTTAGCATGTTTGCTGATGAATCATCAAGGCAGTGGTTTGTGTTTAGGCCCTTGGGAAGGAAATGCAAGTCTAGAACCCAGAAATCAAAGGAGAGAGGAGTAAGATGTCTGATGTTGCTCTGGGTAGTAGTGACAATCTCAATGAGGTCAAGATTTGGCCCTACAAATTAATCTTGAGTGGAAAACATCATGAGACAGGGATGCCAGGTATTTGTGCATAGTTTGTCGAATTCACATAGCCATGCAGTGACTGCTTATTTGTCCAGTAAATCTGTGGGAAGATTTCTCAGCTGGTTTGGGATAAGCCTTCGTCAGACCCAAGGGAAGCTCTTTTAAGTCTGAATTTGGTTTGCTGGGACATCTTTGCATTTAGTCACTGATGTTACTGAGATGCTGGAGCAGCATGCTATGTTCCACTGACTAACACTCTTACAGCTGCTTTTTAAAAGTCCTTTAAAGCAGGTGCCAGTACAGCCCATCTTTGAGGACTTTTTCCTATCTATGCCTGTAGTAGGTGAGGCAAGGGCTCACCTGCCATCAGCACATCAGGAACTCATTCTGCTGCTACAGCACTTTCTTTTATTGTTCTGTGGCTGCCCTGTGGCACATAAAACCTTCTGGAGCACTTGGCCTGAGGCAATTAGTGCAATCCCTGCCCCTCGGGCAGGGAATAAATAAAGACTCTGTCACCACCAAATAAGCTGTGAAACAAAGCTCCAAGGACATTTGCCAGAGCAGGTGACCAAGAAGGCAAAGTTGCTGAGCCATTAATGCACTGTGATGAAAATAAGTGTATGATACAACTTGGCTGCCAGCATCCTTAATTACAGGACATGGCATCATTTGATTCACAATGGAATAAATGGTGATATTTATATATTTAGAGGTTTGCATGAGGATTTCCTGATTTCCTGATGAAGTCATTCCTTTATTACAGCAGCACCTTTCGTGGCTCTCTACAGCTAAGGTCAAGTCAGCATTTCCATTAAAAATATCAAACTTATTTTCGGGGCTTTATTATTACCCATTTATAGAAACCCTCTGTGCCAGATGAGATTTGGCATCCGGGGCCTCAGCTCAGGGTAGAAAGAGAGAGGGGTGGGGATTTTTCTCCTTTCTTTTCTGTAAGCATACAAATAAATATACAAACACTAAGTAGCAGCAAATTATGTCTTTTAAAGACTAATAAATCCTGCAAAAGTTTTTTGCTGTAAATCCTAAACACAAACTTCTGCTCTGGAGTACATGGGGGGAGAATATTAACAGCTATTAAGCACTTCTGTCTGCGAAAGCAACTGCTTCCCATGTGCAGTGACTTCTTTTCCAAGAATAATTTTACAACTCATTTTGCTAACTGAAGACTCTGCACAATTAATAGAACAGACTTCAGACAGGGGCTCAGTGCAGTAAACAAAAGGGGAGTTTTTTTCCAGCACTGCTGCTGCACTGATGGAAATGCAGGGAGTTCTCCCAGCAGCTGCAAACCTGGGCCAGGGAGAGCAGGAGTCAGGTCTTGTGCTCTGCCCAGCAGCCCTCGGACAGGAGGTGGTAATGACTTCAAAGGGGCTGTTGTGCTCTTTCACGAGAATAATCAAGGTACAATGCAACCTTGTTTATCCAAAGGGCTCAGGTGACACTTAGGAGCTCCTGATAAAAGGTGCTGGGCATGAAGGAGGGAAAGGGCATGACAAGATCACCCTCCAGAGACCAGGAATCCCTTCTGCCTACTGAAAACTGGGAGAATGTGACCCCCAAACCCTTTGGCTAGCCCACTCTATGCAGCAGACGCTTTTTGGAACTCTACCTAGTCCTAAAAGAAAGCTCCTGGCCCAGCTCAAAGCCATGCAGACAGCATGGAGAGGTTTATTCCTGACACACAGTGAGTATTTGTCCAGGATTTCAGGAATGGGACAGTGACCCTGCCATGCCCCATTGTTCCCCATCACATACACACATACACATTTGGTTTCTTACACTTGGAGGAAGGAGGCTGCAGAGGGAGCCTGCTCTGCCCCACCCTCAGCCTTATCCAAAATGTCCCTCTGAGAGCCAGGGTCCTGTGCCTGCAGTGGCCAGGAGGGTGGAGGAACCAGAGCAGGAGGTTTGAGGGTCCACTATTTAATTTCCTTCTGCTTTGGGTTTTCTTTTATCTGCCACTCTTGGGACCAGAGCCCTGGGTCAATGTGATGCCTATGGTGTCCTGTAAACACCTCCAAAGGGCTTTTTCCCAAAAAGCAGACTACCTGGAATGAGGCCTACTCAGCTATATTTTCACACCTACACACTGGAATTTTAGAGTTCCTAATGACTTGCCCATTGCCTGTGTCATATTCCCTTTGGGACATCAGTGTGGCTCTTCTGCTGCTCCCATTGAGTCAAATGGGAACCCTGAGCAACATGCTATTCCTAGAAGATGGCAGATGGGGTAGAGTTTGGAATGTGGTGCAGCTGTATTAAAGGGGAAGGAAAGAGAAGGGATTGCAAAGGGATTGTTTATGGACAAGCTGAGAATAAGATTGCCACCTACATTTTAAATTTTGGCAGCGTTCTGTTTTCCTGTTTTGCAGAACCCATGAAAACAGAAGACGCCACAGCAACTGGGTCTTCAGTGTTATAGTAGTGTAGAAATTGTGATACTTTAAAAATGTTGTTTGTTTTGGTTTGTAAAACAAGATAAAAGTCCCAAGCAAAATACACACACACATAAATATAGGCATCCCAGCAAAATATAAGATGTTTCTCCTTTCTTATTTAGGGATGCAAACGTGGTAGGATGTGGGACAAAGGATGCGGGTGAAGGAAAGATTGCATGAACTCTGACTTGTCTGCTGTGTTGCTGTCACTCACAAAGATGAATATTTTGCTCACAAAAGGAGTTTTCTGACATGAGTCTCCCTTTGGCACAAGGGCTGCATCCACCACTTCTACTCCCAGGGTGTGATGAGCTCAGAGTTACTGAAAACTGGTCTAATGGAAATGGTGGATCCAAACCCTGTACATCAATGGGGACCATTTCAGAATGTCTCCAGGACACGCTGTACAGTTGGACCAGGACAAACTGTGTGATGATTAACCTCGAAAACACGTCTAATGCAGGCAGAGTCCTGGGTAATTCCTTTCCTTGAAGCACAGTCAGTGCTGCCTGGCTGGGGATGCTGCCTTTTCATCCAGAACTGTCCCATACAGCACAACCAAACATGAATAACAGGGGTGGGTAAAGCAGCTCTTACGTCCACCCAAATTCTACTCCAGCCTTGAGTATCCTATCTGCTGCCTGTTCAGAGCCCCATTTTCATCATGGGACACAAAACTCAGCAGTTACTACCAAAATGCCTTGCACTGGGGTCTCAGGCTCGTGGGAGAGTGGGAATGCAGCCCTGATCTGCTCAGGTTTGGCACAATGTTCTGCATTTTCTGAGTCACTCCCACGCCAACATCGCACACCAGGGATCACCATCCCTTAGGTCACCACCTTAACCCCAGGAGGATTTTGTGCTCCAATGCACAGAAATCCTTGATGCTTTCTTGGTCCAAGTCTGCTTGTCTAAGAGGGATGGCAGGATTATAAAACACTGAGTGTCTGTAACTTGTGCCTCACGCTCACTAATGTGGACCAGGAGCCAACAATTACAACACTCAGGAACATCCTTGCACTGCACCAACATTTGTGGATGCAAACCCACTGCTGCAGCCCCCTCTATCCCAAACAAATGCACTGCTGAGCTCACAGCCTCTCCAGAAAAGTCTTGGGACAGCCACACTGGGGCAGGGTCCCACCAAGCCCCAGAACCGATCCTTGTCTCCAACATGAACCAGTAGCCCAGAAGAGGGACAGAGTATGAGAAATGGGGCAATGAACTGAGCACACTCTGCATGCAGGCAGGGAAGACCAAAGATGTTTGCTGCTTGCACTTTGGAAACTTCATGTGCTCTTGGTGCAGTGACTTACAGAGTAAGGAATCCCTAAGAAATCATTAATAGGTGGTGTCTCATATAGCTCCACTGAGACTGAAAATGAGAAATAAAACACAGACTCTTTGGGAGAGCTGCCTGTGTATTTCACTGAGACATTTTAGATTTCCAAATGTTTCCTATTATTTATCATTTTATATATTTGCTCTTTTGAATTCCAAGGTAATGGGCCAAGTCTAGGAAGACTAGAACAGGATCCAACCAAACCAGAAAAGAAAATTAAATCGTCACTTTGCTAAACACAACTCAAGCCCACAAAAGCAAGAAAAATCAGCCTTGGGGCTCAAATGCCATCCTTGCCTCTGTGTGCTGCCTTTCAGGGAGTCTCCAGAGCAGGGGTGACTTCACAGGTCACACACAATGCCCAGGCACCACAAGATGGGTTAAGGAGGGAGTCCCAGCCCTAACTCCGCATGTCGCTCCTCCTGTGGTTTCAAGTCAGACTCCTGATGTTAGTACAGCCTACTTTTTGTGGTTTAATAAATCACATACTTTAGCTTATGTAATGACTCAGAGTGAGTGATTGTATTCTCTTCTGGCCCAGAGGTGATGTGGTCATATCCCAGCTCTGTAAGGCAATGGAAATCAATGGTTGCTGCTGGATTCATTTCAGGCAGGCTGGGGTGTGTGGAGGTGGTGAGGGGCTGGCTCAGACTTTGAAAGTTTACTAGTTCCAGATGGAGTTGTTTACAAAAAATAAAACATTTTTGAATCAGCTTGTGGTTCAAATCTCCTTCCTGACCTTCCCTTACCAAAACAGACTAAAAAGCCATGGCCGAGTCCTTCTGCTGACTGACAGCCTGTTACACACGATCTACTTTTCTCCTTATTTTTAAACATTTTGTGAGCCCAACTACCTGCTGAAGTTTAAACATCCTTAAGAGCTGCACGGGGATGTGAAGTCACACGCTGCTCAGCGCCAAGGTTTGCTCCCCTGCACATCCAGCAGTGAAACCTGAAGCTGCACATATCCTCCTCATTAAAAGGCTTTCCCATTACACAGAACTCTCTCGCATGAAGCACTTTGGCACCCTGATTGATTAAATCCCTTTGAAATCGTCTCCGGTACAACACATCTCTGGTGTTGAGAGCAAGGGGGAGGAGTAGAGGGAGACTTTGCCTGTGCTATAAACTTTTTGGTTTCCCTGCAAAGGAGCAGAAAGAGCAGAGAACGAGCAAAGGGCACTCATGGATGAGGCCTGACTCTGCTGGTACAAACAGCAGAGCTGGTCTCAAACCTGAGACTGAGCCAAAGCATTGCTCAATCCCGCTGTGCTCCTGGCACCCTAGGGCTGGCTCTGCCCATCAGCAGGGTGAGGCTGGAGACCACAGGGACACAAGGAGCAGTGGAGTGAGATGCCTGCAGGCAGGAAGCCCAGCCAGAGCTGTGGCACCCCCGTTTTTGTTATTCCAGCACCACCCTGCCATGGGCTCTGCTGCCTTCAAGCGCTGCAGGCAGCAGCTGAGAAAGGGACCTGCCCTGACAGAAGCATGGCAGATTTCCCCCGTGATTAATTGGTGTAAGGGACAACCCATTGCCACTGCAGCTTTGTTGAAAGCTCTTTCTCCCAGCAAACCTTGAGAACTTGGGGCTCAGCCATTGACATTTACAGAAGTCACTAGTTTCTCATAAATAAGACCGAAGAGGATTTGTTTCAAGAGCAGTGTCTGAAAAATTGTAACCTAGTTTACAATTTGAAGGGAGTTTATTACCAATTTTTTTTAAGGAATAAAATCCATACATCATGTGTCTGGCATTGTCTGTGCTCTGTGGGCAGCTTATAAGAACCAGCAAGAATGGCTGGTTTTCCACACAGGGTTGCCCTGCTGTGATCCACAGAAAACCCCCCTGCCCTCTTCAGAAGGCATCCCTCCCCTTTGAAAATGTGGTGTGCACAGTTTCCTCTCACATAACACAATCCTACAGGCCCCCACCACATGCATTTTCAGGGGGTAGGATCCACAACATGTGCAAAGATGCTGCAGAGAATACTGACTCGGTGGACTCAAGAGCAGAGGAGGAGGAGGAGAGTTGCCTGTGAGCATTTTGTGGGGACTGAGGCTTGCACAGCAAATGTGATGTGCCATGGGGAATACACCATTGCTTTCTGAGAAATAAAACAATCAACCAACAGTATTTGGAAAAGTCTTCTGAAGAGGAAAGGGAATCGATGTATTTGCCCCATGTAGTTTGTGTCAATTTTCCCACTTGTAAACCTGTGACTTTTCTGCCTAAAGACAGAAATACAGGGTGAAAGCAGTTTCCATTTCCAAATCCCATGTCTCGTGAGTCCAAGAAACAGAGAAATTAAGTTTTAAAGTGAAAATAGCTCTCTTCAACTTCACAGCATACAAAAATACTGCACGAAGTGCTCAGAGACTGCATGAAACAAAAATGAGAATTCATCCTTCTGGAGAATAAAGCAAAGAGGAAAAAAAACTTCTAAGCTGCCTTTGCTCCAGCATCCCCTAACCAGCATTTCACATATATCTTTTAGCTGTAGTGTTTCACACATCTGATTGTGAAGAGCATTTTTACATTTCCCTTTGAATTTTTTATGTTTTTCTTGGTTCTCATTACAGCAACGAGGGAACCCAAAAGCCATCATAATGAAAGGCAGATCGAGGACAAACAATAAGAATTGGAACTTCCCACCAAAGCCTGTGAAAAAAGCAATTATGGTTCTAGCAGGGGACGTGGGGGCCCAGCAGCCACACCAGCTCAGGCAGCCTGTGCCCACCCCACTGCTGGTTCCCAGGGCTGCACTCCGCCTGCAGCCTCCAGCAGTTTGTGGGAGCAGCCCATAAACCGCGGCCCTGAGCGGATCCAGGCTGGAAAATAAACCTGGAAAAGGATGAGCCCACATCCATTCGCTGGTTTGGTTTAAAGGAGGCCTATGGGGACAACACAGAGGGGCTCAGTAGGGTGACATGAGCACCTGAAAGAGAAGGTCCTCACGCCACAATTCCTGCCCTGGGTGTGGCCTGTGACGCCGTGCTCCATAATGACATTTGGGGTGAGGAATGAAGGATCTGCCCTGCAAAACCTCCAAAATTCCTCCAGTGGGAGCAGTAGGAGAATGGCTAAACTTCTCCCAGCTCTAACCACTGCTTTGCCTCCCCAAGCACAGTAATTGGATTGAAGCACTCTGGACACAGGACAGACCCTCCACTATTCCCACTGCCCCGGGATGAGGCTCTGCTTCCCTACTTGCATCAATTATTCTCCAGCTTCCCTCCCTGCCACCCCCTGGACTCCTCTGTATTTCAACATTCTCTCCCTTAATTTTCCTTTGGAGTTAAAATAAACCTTTTGAAGAGATATTTCCTTTCCAGTGTCATACTACAATGCAGACCAAGTCTGCATTTGATTAGTAAATTCATCCCATGCTGGTGTTTTTGTATCCTCAGTGTCATGCACATTTAATAAAATGCTATTCCCCTCTCTGTCCTCACTTTTTTTTTAAAAGGGAAGATGTGTTTTAAAGTGATAGGAATATTCTTGGTGTAGAAAGGGAAAGAAATTCTGAAGCAGTTAATAACCAGGGGATTCCAAAAGAGCCAGCAGAAGTGACAGGCAGGAAGCACATGGGTCACTGAGCACTTCTGTGTCTTCCAGCTATGTCTGAAGGACCTTTGAAAATGTCTGGGGTGCTTCCAGCTGCCTCTGAAAACTGGAAGGAGATGTCACTGTCAGTGTCTCCACTCCAGGGGCCTTTCTTCCAGCCCAGGGACAGCATTAACCTTGCAGGCTTCTGGCCAAAAGCAGGAAGGGAGCCAGGAGGCAACACTGATAGAAGAGAGGAGCCAGAGGAAAAACAGAGAAGGGAAATGGAAAGAAAAGTGGTGTAGCCAGCAAGAAGTAGTCAGGACCATACATCTGGACAATTTGGGCAGAAGACAACAAAAAAGAAGTAAAGAAGGTAGGAAATATCTGCCCCAGGGTAGTGTCTATCCCTCTACACTTGTGTCCTTGTGGCCCAGATGAAGCTTAGTGCAAATCATTGCAGGACCAGCATAAACTGAGACATATCCAGATCCTATTTAGAGGAAAATGCTTCACAGATGTGTTCACAGGTGGGTGATACTGGAGCAGACAGGAACACAAACTTCATGGCCCAAAGGATAAAAGCACTGGGGGAGGTCCTCAGTTAGTCAAATTAGATATTCTGTCAGGATCTGCCAGCATCCTTTCCCCACATTCCCCTCAGCTCCCAGAACCAGCCGCCACCTCAGACTCGAACAATGAAATGTTAATCGGATTCATCGCAGCCAGCAATTCAAAAAAAAAAAAACCATCCCAGAAGTCACCTCTTCTACAAACACACCCATCTAAAAGGGATATTAGTTGATGCTTCTGCAAAGAAATGCCAAGACAAGGCTGCTTTTGTTGTAAGAAAGATGTCCCGGTGACAGACAGCTGCTGCTCCGTGCCACGCACGGGGCTGGGGCAGGAATTGCCTCACAGAGAAATGGCTACTTTAAATGTTTATCACCATTCTGATGACATGAAAGGGGTCTAGGGCATTGCAGAGAGCACAAACAGGAATAAATGCTGACACAACACCTTAGCTGGCACTTGCTGAAAGTTAAAAGGAAGTCTTGCCTGGTTAAAAGTAAAAGTAAGGAGAGGAAAGCTCACAGAAGTGTTTGTGGAGACGGCTTACGTGAAGGAACTGAAAATGAGCTGAAGGGTTGATAAAAGGCACGGAGGTTTTACACAATAGCATATTCTCCTATAAACCACCTAATTCTTCTACTTGGTATTCATCACTGTCAGGAGCCTTTATGGCAGTGAATGAAGGCTTTATGCTTAGCCTCATTATCAGCTCAATGATAGAGGGCAAGCCATGCACATGAAGTTCAGTACCAGAGATATGTTGTTAAAATGCTGCAATTTGTCAGCATTTAGATAAACAAATGAGGGGCAGAGCGAGTGTGTGAAGTGACCTCTGCAGCATTCACGGGATATTTTGCCACTTGTTCTGAAAAACGTATTCAAGCCGCTCTAGATTTGCTTGGGTGGAATGAGAAAACACTGATTAAAAAAAAAAAAATCTCTTTGAGGAAGACAGGGGTTTACTCTCACTTTCTTTCAAGTTGCTTCTCTCTCTGTAACCCTTTTCTTTGTTTACTATTGTGCTTCCCATAGACCCTGACATTCCAGTAAGGGTTCTTGGGCTTGATCCTGAGCAACTGGACCCAGCAGCACATTCCTGGTGCCTTATTTGCAGGGAGGATAGGCTGTGTGGCCTGTCATTACGAGGTGTGAAGAGTTCATGAAGAACTAATAAGCCATGTGAATTGATAACACATCAGTGATGCAAACTGAAGGAATGTGCTCTTCCCTACCTCAGCTAATAAATACAGAACCACAGGAAAAAAAACAAAAAAACCTCTCTTTCAGGATTCTGCATCCTCATCCATTGAGCAAGCTGACCTCTCTGTTTTTATTTGCTGTGATATTTACTCCGAGGCTTACACTTGCCTGTTGTCTGCCAATTCTTTCTCCCAGCACTCGAGCGAAACGCTCTGCGGGGGCAGACAATGCTGCTTTGCAGAGGACTCCATTTCTCAGTTCCTTACAGCGTCTTCTAATGATGCTGTGAAAGCCAGACACCCGAGAAATCAAATCAAACGTATTGTAACACTTTCTGAAAAGCAAGATTATGCTTCAATGGGGTTTCAATCACCTCCAGGAGAATGTTTGTCTGAAATCAGGCCTTTCTCGGATTGTACACAGCTGTTGAGCTGCCTAATGCTTTCACAGTTTTCCAATGTTGAAGGAAAACCTTGGTGGCATGGGATCACCATCAATCTCAATACCTCATACAAAGTGGAGTCACTAAAGTCTCATTTGCAGCCCCTTTTCTTTTTTGGCCTATACACAAACTTTTCTGCTCATTTGAGGAGAATTATGTGGGCTTAATTAAGTGTAGTAACTTATTGGTAGCGCAGCGCCCAATCAAAGAAATGTGCAGATGTGATGTGAAATGATGGGGCAATGCTGTTGTGAAGAATACAAATCAGGGTGACGGCTATTATTTGTACCCAAAAGAAGTTATTTGGGACTCAATTATCCCATTCATAGTAATTGTGGTGCACCAGATGGTTACAATGCAGAAGAGTTTTCCATGACCATAACATTTCTTCTGAGCATCTTTTCTTCTTCTCTAATTCACCATACGACGATTAGTTTCTTATTGGGTGTTTATTGAAATGAGGGGGGCTAAGGAACAGATTTAGTGCATCAAGGAACAAAAGGGAGGGGAGACCCATGAATCAAAATAAGAGACTGCAGCTTGCTCTGTTGTTTTTCAGAGGCCTTGAAATAGTCGCCTTGCAGCTTATCTGCAATGACCTTCCCTCCCCTCCTTTCTCTTGCCTCCTTCTCTCCCCACGTCCAGGAGATGTAAAGTTTTTCAAATCTGACCGGCTGCTGTGCCGTCTGTCAAAGCCTTTCCAGCCAAGTGAGCAGTTTTTCATTTAATTCACTGAGTTGTCCTCAATAAAATTAATTCCTTCTCATCGGCACCATTGAAGCGGCGAATAGGAACAAAACCAAACGAGGTTGTGAATATAGTGCTGGTCATTAACTAGGGGCACTGACTCCATCATCTGTTCATCCCTTCAGTTCACTGAGGTGTTTGCAACAGAAAAGGAAAAGCCGAGCGGGTGGGGAGAAAGTGAGAACAGAAGAGCCTGAGGAGCCTTGTTCTCAGTGAGGCAAAATCAGCTTATTTCACCTCAAACAGGGGAGGAACAGCCGCTGGTACCGGAGGGATCTGGCCCTTGGCTTGGCACTGTCCTGAAGCTCCTGAAGCCCATCACCAGTGGAAATCAGCTGGCAGGAGATTGGTGTGAACACGGATGCTCTGCATGTGCAGGAAAAGGGGAGCAACTGGGCACCTTGCAGCCACATGCCAAGGATTTTTATGTTTCAGCCTTCCTGTTTGGAAAAGGGAACTTTCTGCCTGGGCTCTGCAAAAGTCCTCCAGACAGCAGCTGTCCTGGGCTTGTACTCCATGTCTGGCAGCACTGTGCAGAGAGCTGTGCTTACAGAAAAGGGGGAAATCTGTTGAATATCGTGGAATCATATGATCACATAGGTTGGAAAAGACCTTTAAGATCATTGGGTCCAATCACTAACAGGGTAGTCCCAATTTCACTACTAAATTATATTTCCAAGTCCCTCTTCCACATGGTTTTGAAGACTTTCAGGGATGGTGACACAATCACTTCCCTGGACAACCTCTTCCAATGCTCGACCATCCTTTGAGTGAAGAAACATTTCCTAATATCCAACCTAAACATCCCATGGCAAAAAGCTGAGGCTATTTCCTCTTATTTTGTCACTTGTTGATGAAGAAAAGACCAAAACCTCAGTGCAACCTCCTTCCAAGAAGTCATACAGAGCAATGAGGTCCCCACTTATGACCTGGCCTTTTCCCTTGGCAATCTTCCCTCGCTAACACCATTTTTGTGGCACTCCTGGACTGTCCCAGTGCAGGACAAGGGGTAGGCAGGCTTTAATTGCAGTGTGTACCTGTTGTTATAGTTACATTTATTTGTTAAACATTGAGGATGGCGTTGGGGCTCACACATCAGGACTTTCCTGACTAGGACAATGGCACAGCTCTGGTGGCGTCCTGCTTGAAACCTGATCATGTGGCTCCCCAGGCTGGTAACCACATCCTACTCCGGGGTTAGCCAGATGAAACTATAGTTTAGTTCAGTGCTGCTAGCTTTGAGGAAATGATGGTTATGAAATTTGGGCCAGAGTTTATGTTTACTTAAACTAGGGCTGCCACAAGACAGAGTCCATCTTTCCTAACAAAGACAGCCGTGGGTGAAATGTGCCTGTCTTGATTTTTCAAAGGTGCTTTCCAGATTTGACACAGACCCTACACTGCCAGTAGTGTTCTGAAACCTCTGTTAAAGTGACAGTAAGCTACAACCCACAAGCTCAAGCCATGCTTTGCAAACTGTTTATTTGCAAATACAGAAATCTTGATGACATGTATCACAGAGATCTAATTTCAACCATGTCTTTGCTTTAATAAGCAAAACATGCTGTACCAGCAGAGCAACAACCAAGTGATGATAACATCTGGTTTTCAGACCATGTACAGATCAGTAAGATAACTTTTTTGTCTTCCAAAACAAAAAGAAAAAAAAAAAAAGATAATAATCCCAAATCTGTTTTTTTGAGCACTACTAAATAAGCAGGGGCAGATTTTCAAAGACCGACAAGGGCTTCACCATTCCTGTCCACTTTTTTCTCAACCAGTATGTTTAATGTGGATCTAGGAATCCAGTGCTTCCCTAAAATGGGTGAATTCAGACAATACACACACATTGAGACATTTCTAGAAGAAAGATGAGGAAAGAGCAGGCAGAGAACCAGAGCTGCAGGAAATAGATCTCCCAAGTTTGATGCAGCCCTGGTTTGCCACCATTAGAGCATAAACTCCAGAAGCCCTGACTCATGTCATCTCCTCTGCCTTACTGCCTTTCACTAAAAAGATCAAGCAGCCAAACACTTCCTAAAAAGCTTTCTCAGCAGATCCCTTTGAGGTGAGTGGAGACGCAGCAAGAGAAAAGAAACACATTCTTATCTCAAGAAGTGGAATGAAACTTTTCTCCAGAAGTGAGTGGATTAAAAGCTATATAAACTGTTATGCTTGATGGAGAATAAAACACTGCCCTCACTCCAGGCAATGCAAGCCTTCCCCTGGCCTCAGTGAGTGCACAATTTCACATAGTCCTTTCCATCCTGTAGCTTAATATCATTACAATCCAAGGGTGCAAAAATGGGAGTTTCAGATTCTTCTTCAAATCAGACCACAACGAATTGAACTTCAGCACACCTTTCCTGACCATAATGCCTTTTTAAAATTTGGAATCATGTTGGCCAAAGGGAATTGCAGTCTGTGTCCTCTTCAGTAAACTCTGGGGTAATTCCCCAGTTTGATTTATACACTTGAAAAATCCCAGTCAGATCTCATCTCACTGCAACTGGGAGATAGAAGAGCAACCCAATATAGATAAAATGATGGAAATTTGTTCCTGGAGTATTTTCACACTAGGCTTTATTTAATCAGGATGGAGATCCTGCTCCGAAAAGTTGAGAAATGAAGCTCAGGTCTGTTCCCATTTCCTGCTCTGACTAATTCTGTACTAATTCATCCAAGCACATTCAGGTGTGCTAGAAACTTCCATGCTGTGGGGAAGGCAGAGGCAGAGGGACAGCTCCTATCATGACACACTGCATGCTAAATCCTCAAAGATTTGCCTTCCCCTACTGTTATTTTTATTGACTCTTGTTCACCTTCTTGTACAGAGGGCCCAAGCCAGGGCACTGCATCTTCTCTAACACATCATGGAGGGGATTCTCTGTTCTCAGAGCTTCAGGGAAATTTAGACTGCTTTTTGTGAGAGGCACATAATTACTTCTGAGGAACTCAGTCTTACAGCTAAGAGGTGAGAGAAGGCAAGCAGAGGATACCAAGAGGGCCAGAGGCCAGTGGACAGAGCCATGAAAATCCCTGGACCTGGGAGACCTGGACTCCCAGTGGGTGTGGGCCCATACACTTCCAGCAGCTTTGGCTTTGCTAGGAATGCCAGTGAGATCTTTGGGCTCAGTTGTGCACACAGTCAGTGTCAGACATCACCACAGGTTCCTGGCTGTCCACCTTATGCTGCACTTCCTCTGATGTCTTAACTTTTCTTTTTTGCAGAAATAATTTTAGTGGTAGTTTCGGACTTTCACTCAGACTGGCCTTATTACATCAGATTACTACTCCCCAGTATTTATGATGCTGTTTTGTCTCCCAAGCACACACAGAAATTTCTTCCCATATATTTCATTTTGATCTTATCTAGGGCTATAGCCTCCTCACTTCACCAAGGTCTCCTCTTTTTGTTCTTTGGTAAGAATAAGGCCATGCAAAAATATGTGTGATGAAGCCTTAAAACCCCTGAGACCTATCCAGTGTCAAACTCTGCTATTAACTTCAAAGTACAAAGGAATGTCTCATTAATGGACATTTATATATCATCTGCATAATGACTCTTTTTCTATTCCCTCTCCCCTTTTTATGCCTTTTATGGTTTGACATTGACCATACATTGACTGTCAGAGGTCGGTTACAAGAACAAGATTTGGATGAGAACGTTGTAGGACACGCTATGGAGAATTTAAATATATAGAGACCACTGACTCTGTCAAAAGCCTTTTTCCATACTTAAGAACAGAGTTAAAATGAGGATTAGATTTAATGTTGATCAGGGTTAAGGTCAAAACCAGTCATATCTCTTTATATCTATTGAATTAATTATAAATACGATGTGGTTAGGTGGAGTTATTTCAGTTCCAGGGGGTCCTGTGCCTCTGTAAAGCTATTTTTAAATAAAATAATAATTTGCATTGATTTTACATGATAGTACATGTATCTATCTGGAGTTTTTCAGGCAAAAATTTGAAGGTCATAAGGAATGAGATAGTTGACTTCAAAAAAAGAAAATACATTTTTGTTCCAAGTCTCTTCAAACTAAAAAACTCTTCAAACTAACAGCTAAGCTGGTATTCATTTTACAATATGCCCTTTCCTCAAACAAATAGTTTTTCCAACACTAAGAGAATTATACTGTCCTCCAAAATACAAATATTTAGGTAGGAAAGTAAAAAGAGTAGCACTTGGGGACCAAAGTTTGCATATTTTCACCACAGCCATAGAAATATTTGTGAGGGCAGATATTTGTTTAGGATAAGGGTTTTTCCTGCAAGGCATGAAACTGATTTGCACCTCTGGTCCCAAACATAAAGGCCAAATTGCTGAAATACTCACTTAAACATGCAGGACCCAAAAGACCTTTCAAGGGACTCAGAGAGAGGTTCCCACAGCAGAGGAGAGTAATGAGATCTGAAGAACAGCTGCCCAGGAAAATATCACTACACATCTCGAACTGTCTCCCCGCTGGAGTTCTACAAAAATGTTTTTTAAAAAAAAAAAAATGTCTTGAAAAAATCCTATTATGGCTTTGTTTGGAGCAGAAAACTTGATATTTCCCTTTTAAAATTAATTTTCTTTTCAAAATATACCAAAGACTACATCCATAACAAACAGATCAACAGATGGAACCACATCGTGCCTGGGGGCACCCAGACTCGCAGTGCCCGCATCCCTGGGGTCAAGCTCTGTCCATCACTCTTGGAGTTGTGTGGTTGGAGTCACACATCCCATAAACAGCCCTAAATACCTCATGCAGTGGGGATCTCTCAGTGCTGTGGCTGCCAGTCTGACAGGGAATAATGATGGAGCAATGGGATGTTGGTGGGATCAGCCCTCCTGAGCTCAGTCCCACCACACAACACTCAAAAAAGGACTTTGTCCATCCTCTTCCTCTCCTCCAGGGATGGGAAAAGCAGGATAAAGTCTGAATTTATTCTCCCTGCTCTCATAACTATGTAGATGTGGCTTGCTGCAGTCAGGGCCATTTGAACCAGGCATAGTTTCCTTGAAGTTTCCTTGGACTTCAAAATTCTCCCAGAATTTCAAATGGCATGGGAACTTCTTTCGGTGGCTGATAAAATTGTTTGTTGAGATTGTCAGCATCCAACTTCTCCAGTCCTCAGAGCTTCCCTCCTCTCCTTTTTTTCTTCCCCTCCTCCACCCCCCAGCTTTCTCTGCCCTTTTCCAGCATCCCCAGCTCCCAGAGTCTGGCCACTGCCCCCGTGGCACCCGATGTTTTCCAGCAGGGCTGAGGGGGGGACACTCCTTGATGCGCTGCAGATGTGGGCTGTCAGTGCTGCTTTCACATGGAACTCAAATTGCTGGAGAAGGTTTAACCCTGTGACTAAATTCTCAAACCTGCAAACTGTAAGCAAAGCCCATGCTCCCAATCCAGGCTGAAAAAGGGCAAGTTAATGAAAGAAACCCCCACCCCAGCAATTCACAGGATGCATGAAAAGAAACCTAAACCCCCCACATTCTCAATGCTAATTAAGCAATAATGATCAAGGCACAGAGTATTTCCTGGGGATTAATAACTAACTGGGAGGAGATGATGACCCCAGACAGTCATTAATCCTCAGGAAATGCCCTGCATCGAAGTTGTTATTGCTAGTTCAGGCTAAATATGTGAGAAAAGAGATTTTTTTAAAGTCCTTGCTGGAGGTTTTTCCAGTATGTTTTCCCTTTGGTTGGAATTATGAGCCCCCCAGAGTAGGACCTCTCAGACCCATCAGTCAACCAGATAGCATAAAATATTCTTCCAGACTCCAGCATGATAAGAAATAAAAGTTAAATCATAGTTCCTTAAGTAGACCCTTCTGCAGATGTCTCTGGAGGCATTTGAGGCCTGATCCTGAGCAGCACAAACAGCATCAGCTCCCTCTGAACTCAGTGAGGAGCTCAGGGTCTGGGACCCCAAATTCCTGTAGCCTCTGAGAGCCTCCTCATCCAACAGATGCCGAGTTCGTGGAGCTTAATGGATACAGGCCCTGGCTTTAGGATGTGCTTGATTCCAAGCTCACACTTAACTTTGGGCAAAAGTTCAATCAAAATCATTCAACTGACTTGAATGATTTCACAGAAGATGCGCAGTAACACCAGGAACATTTTGCAAAATGCCCCTTGTAAGAAGGACCTCAAAACACACAAACACACGCATGAAAAGGAGGAGAAATGCTCCTGCTACCACGTCACAAGCCTGTCCCTACTCCCCAGACATTTTGAGGTCTGTCTCAGAAAGAACTTTGCTTCTGTAATAAAAAAAAAATGGAAGCTAAACAAAACCTTCCTCATTCTCATTGGTAGTCCTTAAATTTTTCTGGACGCAGAGTTTTTTGTATGCCATTAAATGGGCCATCAGCTTCAAAAGAGAAATTAGGCAAAGATAAGAAAAAATAAAATTAGTTTAATGTACATTAATCTCCCTGGCTAAGTCTGAAAAAACATGAACAGAAAAGTATAAGTAACAAGAGATAAACTTTCTTTGCTGTCTAGAAACTACTAAAATTAATAATGTTGCAGGGAAACAAATACATGGTACACCTTTACAAATGTACACATATGATATATATTAAGAACCTTTTCAATCCTAAGCATCATTGTCTCAGGTCTTCTGTGTCACTTCTTGCAAAAAAATGCCCCTGAAGGATGGAAAAGAAAGGTCTGACAACAATAAGGCCTGCCTGAGTTCAGCTCCTACATTAATTTGAGACCATTGAAAGCATTCAGTACCTAACAGGATTAAACTAAGGCAAACACTTAAAAGAATACAGTTAAAATTCAGCCCTAACTACTAGGAAAAAATTAATTACCTTTTTCTTATATAGCATCTCTAACCATAAGAAGAAAGAAGCAAGAAGTCAGTGCAATATACAAACTACAGAAAGCTCTTAAACTAATGAACAGCCAGATGAATTAGCAAACCCCACTTTCTAAAGATTTCTGCTTTATCCTCCACATAAATCTCTTCACTTTGCAGCAACACCAGCCCCAAGTGTTAATAACACAGTGTCAGCAATTTTGGTAAGATTTATATAGGCAAACTACACTGAAAATTGCCTGGTCATTATACATTCCTTAGGAATCAATGAAACACCATAAATCTTTAAATACATTTGTGCTCATATGATTCAGACATACTCCAAAAGTGTACCCTGACACTCACTAGAGGATACTTAAGCATGGTGTGGCAGAGAAAAAAAAATTATAATAGTCTCCGTGTTTTTTGCTGGTGTTATTTTATTTTTTTTTAATGGCGTACATAGAGAGTACATTTCAAGAGCAGGGTTGGGAGATCTGTTTTTCAGATGGAAATTAATAACAATCCCAAACCAGAACCAACCCTACAGTTCCTCCATACCATGAGAGCAGCCACTTGGTCTAGAGTTTCACGTTGGCCTATTTCTTACTAGCTGGGCTAAGCTGGCATCAGGGGGGCTATCATCTGTCAAAATATCAGCAGGAGAAACAATTGACAAAGCCACCACTTGAGAATGTTGAGTAAACTGGGTAAAAAAGCAGTGAAAGAAGTTAATGTGCAACCTGGCACACAGCACCAGCCCAAGCCGTGAGAACCACTTATGTGATAATTGGTCCCTCACAATATCTTCTGCTCTGTAAAACATTGTCCTGGGCTTGTCTTTCAGCACAGGAACGGATCCCTTTGAGGCACAATGAAACAAACACCCACCTGAAAGCCCCCTCCAGCTGACAGGGGAGGAATTCAGGTGGGAAAGCTTGCGATTTCTGAACAGCCACAAACAGTTTCAGGTAACTCCAGACTCACCCAGGGTCAGCAGCAGAAAAAAGCAAACCCTTTTTTGAAAGAAGAAGAAACACATTTATATGCAGCCATTTATTCACTTCAGACAGAAATTAGTAACCTCTGGGATTCAAAGTATCTCTCTCTCCATTTTTATCCTCCTTGTTGTCCAGCCTCACAAAAAAAAAAAAAAAATCCTTATTGTACTGGCAGACCATTACCAGGGGAAGAAATGTAAAACCAGGAATCAGAAGAGAAACAGGGAAAATTAACAAAGCTGGTCTGTCTGCATAGTAGGGACCCAGGCAGCAGAAACAGAAGAACATTAGAACAGATGATGAAACATCTTGTAACACAGGTGTTTCACAGGGCATCCAAGCTCCTCTCAGCCTTGCTTTATATGTATATGTATACATATATAGACACATATGTGCATCTACAAGCTTTTTAAAGTTGGAGGAGTGGGAGCCAGAGCAACAAAAACCAAAGTTAGTGATGTTTCACCATGTTAATATTCACACTTGTTCATCTACAGAGACATTTTGTAAGAGAGTGGAGGAGAGAGTGCAAGTCACCATCTGAAACCTACCCAGAAAGGAAAGGTGATGAAAAAGCTTTGAGCAGAGGGGAAAAAATCACCCTATAAGGAAATTATTTTACTTTCTAAAGTTGGTTCACTTTGAGCTGATAAAGTGACCTAGGAGGCTGTTCTAAACTGAGATCTTCTTGAGAGAAAGGGTCTGATTTGTAGCTACTGGAAAATATGAAATCCATGTATGTTTTGGCACATCTTTAGATTCTCAAGAGTCAAGAAATGGGCCTCTGTGTTTTCTAGTGATTCAGAGAGTGGCAGTCAGTCCTTACAAAGTGGGAGAACTCAGTGTTTATAGAGCAAATATAATTTTCTTTATGACAGAAAATTTCCCATAGTGGAATCTGTTCTTTCTTGTGGTGTTTCAAAAAAATAGTGATCCACACTCAGGCTTGTTGCTAGAGCAACAAACATGTGGGCAAATGCTGCTCTCCAGAGATATGCTCACTAGCAGGCCAGGTGTTCCTTTGTATGGATCTGGGCTTTGTCATACTAACAACTGTGGATGAATCACGGCAATTTTCCTTCACATTTCACTAAAGCCTATGACAGCCATAGTTTCCTATGCAGCTTGTGCTAAATCAATCCCTGTTCCCTGAAAAACACCATCCTTTTCTTAGGTAGTCATGTAGTCACCAGTTTCAACTTGTCAAAGGAAAAGTTGAAGGATAAAGCCAGTGTTTGGCATCCAAGATTAATAACAACCATCACAGGATTTCCTTTAATGAGATCACCCAGTGTCTCACAAAAATGGCAGCACTGCATCCAGAACAACCATGGAGAAATAAGAGAGATAAAAAGGCAGCACAGAGATGAGACTAAAACGAGCTCCCACGTGAATAAGGCTTTATATCCTGCTCTTATGCTTCATAACAAAATGTGCAAAAAAACCATGGTAAGCACTGTTCTACCTGGGCCCCACTGAGAACTTGGGAAGGCACAAAAAGGTGGAAAAAGATCCTCATCTGAGGAACCATGTCTACATGTAAGGAAAAGGGCTCCCTGGGAAAAACATGCTGCCATGCTACATAGATCCCAGGTTGGGGAGGCAGCTCTAGAGCAGAAATCACTCTCTGTACTGTCTCCAGGGATGTCTTTACTCAGATAAACAAAAGAAGTTCTAGAGGTGAATTCAGACACCGGAACCATGACCATCCATAACACATAATTGTCATTTAACCCCCTGATCACATCCAGACTCCTCCACACAGCTCCCTCCTGCACCATGTCCAGGCGAGCGGTATCACACTTTGGGGACTGCTCCTAAAGCAGCACAGACATGATGTGGTTTAATCACCTCAGCAGCTCTGCAATGCCACCCCCAGAAGGTTTGACACCCCCAGGCACTGCCACGTGCCCCTGTGCCACAGCCCTGTGCACCTATCACCAGTTGTGTGCTGTAGCAGCAACATGTGTGAGAGCTGGAGTGCAGCACCACTTGATACCAGAGAAAACACTCAAATACTCATTCTGTAGGATCCTCCAGGAGCCCACAGGGGCCAGATGAATCCCAGTCCCAAATGCCATGAAACAGGAACACAACTCTTCCCTTACAGGAGCTTAGCATGCACCAGTCTGTGCCACTTTGCTTTGGGCACAGGGACTGCTCTCTGCAGCTCTTGTATTTAGAGACTCAGCCACAGCAAACAAGACCTGGGCCCTCTGAAGTAAAAAGTTGTGATTTTAATTTCCATAATCTTCTTTTATTCATCCTCATGTGACACGTTGAGTTTTCCCTTGTTCTTCCTTTCATTTGCCTTCCCTTTAACTGAACTAGGGAAAACTGAACAGGAAAAACCAAGCAACTTTCTGTTTAAAGGATATCAACTCTTGCATCAAGCACAGCATTGTGTCATGAGAATCACGTTAGTCCTCAAAACAAGGCCTGACTAAACCTACCCCACTTCTCCTGGATGGTGGAATTTATTTATCCCTGATTTACCACGGCCTAGAGAAAGCCTCACTCTCCTTTCCTCGTGAGAGGAATTTTGTTAAGGAACCTAATCCAGAGGAATTCAGAATTGTTTTAGGTTTTGCCTGTAGGTTTAAAGTGCTGGGATGTGTAATTATCAGTAAGAAAACCATGGCTTTCTGTGTCCTTTCCTAAGCCAGCAGCAGCACACGGAGTGCTCAGCAGATGGAGGGACACAGAGTTACACATCTGGAACGCAGGTTCTCCACCAGAGGCTTGGTGGCATTCCAGCAGCTGGATTTCTCTGTAGGCAGCCTCCACGGCCAAGAAAGAGGTTTTTCCTAATTGGCATCAACAATAACAACAACACCTCCTCCCCCCTATCAAGTTGAAGGCTGGAGCCAGTCACAGATGTCACTCTGCTTGCCTTTAACTTGCTTATGATCAGACCACCCTCTTCTTCATCATGCTACACCAGGCTGGATACCAGGGCCACCACCAGCTGTAAGGCCTTTTTTGTTTGTCAGCCCTTCAGCTGAGTGTATTCTTTATTCCTCAGCAGCTGGGAAAAAAAACCAATCAAAAACTACAGAGAAGAGCAACGGTGACTTCTTGAAATTTGAATTTTTTCAGGTTTGCTGGTAGGTTTGAAAGTCTGACCGTTTGCTGTGCTGATGAAGGCTCACCCTGATCAGTGAGGAGGAGGACAGCTCACGAGAAGCCCTTTAAGATAGGATAGCTCTGAATATAGCCACAGTAAATAAACACATTTTTAGGAGATAATTCCTGTAGTCAGGCACCCTGTTTGAGCTGTGCTAAGCAGCTCTGCTAGCAAAGGTGAATATGTACCTTCAAACCTCCTACAGACTTGCACTGTAGCCCATTCCAGCCAGTGTTTAAATGCCTGTTCCCCTGAAAACATGCCACAGAACTGCAAAGAAAGTACGAGGAAAATGGGAATTGAGTTGTTTAACTGAAACTTCAGTTTATAGCTGATTGCTAATCCATATGTCAGAATATACTTTTTTTCCACCCCAGTTAATTTTTCATTCTCAAAAGTATTAAGGACCATTGGGATTTAAAACATAGTTTTATTTTTAAAGCCTTAAACAAGCTACATAAACTCTGCCATGCATATCTGGAATGCTCCATCTGAAGGCCTCTCCCCAAAGAACAGAGACTTGCCTCAAGCAAGGAGTAGGGTATTTGATTTAAAAGGACTTTGTGGCATCCTGCTACTGCTTTACTTCTGTAACACCTTTCAGAATCTAGCTGGGTACAAAGGCTAATCCATTACAAAGGCAGTAAAGTTTTAATATTAGGACTGATTAATCCTTTCAAATTGTTATTTCAAAATATATACTAAGTAAAAATCTTTTTGATAATAAACCTACAGAAAGCAAAATGTTAACAAATCTGCGGTGGTTCAAAAGCAGAGAATCCCTTTGCACTCACGCTCAGCACGTGGAAATTTGTACAGTCCCTCTATCAGGCAACTTCTGAAGATTTTGTGTTGATTCAATGTGATAAAAGAGCCTTACTTTTCCTTTATTAAAAAAAAGTAGTTAATATTCAAAAAGGTTTTTATCTATTTGAAATTGGGAAAACTACAAGTATCAGTGATCCCAAACTGTCCTATTGACCAAATGGATGGAGATCTCAACATCAAAAATAAACTGTTTAGAATAAATAAAAAGCCATGGAGTGATCTTTTTGAAAACTCGTTAAAAACAAAAACAGAGATCAAACTGTTGTTTGCTTTTTGCTTGATTGTTTGGTTGGGGTATTTTTAAAGCCACAAAACTAAACTTAAGTTCTTATGTCAATATTTAGTTTCTCAAATGTCCAAGCAATCTCAGTTTTTACCACAACCATGCTGCAGGCACCCATGAGAAGTCTGCAGTTCCTTGGATCTCTTATGAGGATGGGTGTTACAGTGGGGAGAAGGGGAGTTGTGTTAATTTTCATCACTACAGCATAATGCTTTGGGGAAATTCAATCAGGCTGGCCTGGCTGGATCATGGCTGGTCACTTCTGCCAGTAAGGACACTGGCATGGGACCCAGCGTGAGGGGCATAAAAGGGAGGAGAATCCAGGGATTTTCTCAGGGATCTGAACAAAAGGAGTGTTCATCTCCTGTGACTGACAGCTGAGAGGCTGGAGGTCGAAAGCAGTTTGCTTCCCCACACAGCTTTACCAAGGGGATGCTTTGACAGTGCTGTCCCTTGACCCTTCTATTAGTGGAAAGCTCCTTAAAACTCTCATATTCTCCAAGGTCTCCCTTTTTCTCGACAGGGACTGAAACCACATACCACACCACCAACATGTGCTATTTCAGGCACTGAGATAGAGTTTTACAATTCCAGGCTGTGATCAATTACTGACTATTTGAGATTTATAACAAGTGCTTTTTCCACAGAACGGAAATCTGATGGTGACTTCAACCAGCAACTCCAGTAAAGCTGAACAACTGCTGTTTGAAGAGGCCCTGAATGGATCCATATTTCAAGATTTAGCAAACTCAGAATTGGCAACTTTTGTGCCAGATTTAATCCAACAAACTCTGTTAAAGGCTGAATCAAGTACAATGGGCTCATGTTCAAAAACATTTACGTAAAGGTAGGATGTGAAAATACTCTGCAGATTCCCTCCTACAGCTGCACATAGGTAAACATTTATTCTACCTCTCTTTATCGGATTATTTATTATTGGGGAAATAACTTAAACTAAGCCAATGGTATTCTGGAAGAGTACTCCTGGATCAGTTACTAACTAGTTCTTTTCAATTAGAAAGCTGGGGTAGGATGTGAAAAAGAAAACACAGGATACATGTACTCACAAGAAATCACTTCACCAGCCTGGCCACGTAACAAGGCTCCTAAATTTGGCACAACTGTGGGGTGCCTGAAGGTGGATGGGATGGACCCAGACCATCCAGACAGGGCAGTATAATGATGTAGAACTTACTCTTTACAATTACTCACAGAGATTTAATGTAAAAGTAATGTACTCAATGTAACTTAATGTAAAGTTAAAAACTAATTCTTACTATTGTGAGCCAGACTCAGAAATTGGGATTGCAATCCACCTAGCAAAACTACAGGAAGAGGGAGGAGGTGTTATTTCTAATTTAGAACGAGCCCTGTGTTACTCCTTCTGTAGGAAAAAGCAAAATGCCCACAGCTTTTCCAGCCAGAAGAGGTAGATCTGCACTCCAGAGTGGCTCAGCACCATTTTCATTTCAGAACAGTTTCAGCAAGAGTGTGGGTGAAACACTCTGTGTTTCCACTGTGGAGGTAAACACAGGTCCAAACGAGAGGCCCAGGATCATGTGGGAATTCTGTCCTGAAGTTGGAATTGAACTCAAATCTCTCAACTTCCTGCCCTGTGTTTTTCCTACCCAGCCTAACTTCTCATCATCCCTGGGGTACCTTAATGATTAAAGGTACAAATTATTTGCATGGCCTTGAGGATTGCACTCTCAGGAATATACATATATATGTATGATATATATTTCCTTCTCACCCCCTCCCCTTCTCTTTTAAAGCATTGCAGAGAATTTTTAAGAGAATGCTCTGTAAAAGTCCAAGTGAATTGCCTTGTTTCTCCTATGTACATCTGTAACCCATCTTGCTGATTCTGAACACAAACAATTTTGTGCACAAAGACACTGAAATTTCCTTTTTCCGTGACTGCCCTGGTTTTATATACCTCCACTGCTCTGCCTCAGTAGTTCCAGGACCAAACCAGTCACATTGCAAGTAGAGCAATACAGATGTATTGATGAGCCATGCAGATGTATTCCAAGTGTTTGGGCTAAGACTCAAAGTCATGCACAGCTGGTTTTCTTGGCTAACTTTCACCCTTTTGGAGTTTTCTGTGCTTGTAATGCTCTTCAGGACGTGTAAGTAACGGACCACGAAAATACAAAGCATTTCTGTGAGAACAGATCTGGATGTCCTCAATTATAATGCTTTCATCCATGCATTTCCTTGAAACCAGTATATTGTTTTTCACAGGTATTTCCAAATCTGGTCCATAACTGGGAATGAGGAGTAGAGCCAGTAAAATTTTTCAGCTGGACCAAGTTCCCATAAAAAGGCAAGGCTTCCTTGAAAATGAAATTTTTCATAGGACTCTAGAGTTACATTTATCAGAGTTAAAGGCCCAAAATTTTCTATTAACTTCACAAACACTCACTCCAGTGTGATTCTATCCAGGTTTTTTTTAAGATATTGCAAATACAGCGTGGACGTTCATAGGAAGAATTAAATCTATAAGGAAAGACTATACTTCCAATTGCATTAAGAATGCGAGAATTTTCTTTTATTCCCTGCCTTATTACTTTAAATTTTTCTTACCCAGTTTGTTTAAAGACAGAATTCAGTATGTTTAAATGAAGTTCATTAGTATCAAAGTCTTTTCACTAACGAAGAACATGGGAGTTGTGAAGGGCCTGAGATCTTTGCACATCCTGAGGGAATAATTTTCTGATCCATCCGATTCCACAGCACATCCCAATGCTGTGGAAAGGCCTGAACTGCAGAACAGGATGGGGGGTGGAACTTCTGTCTCACCTCTCTGACCTCAGAGGCTCCTGAAGAAGCAAGAGCTGGAATATTTGATAACACTTCCTGAGCTTTTCTGTTCAGTGCAGAATGCATTATTCTGTAATTAAATGGTTTTTCATGCCCAGAGAAAGTGGATTTTTCCATTTTTTTTTTCCTCCCCACATCAATCAAAATCGAGCATGTCCAGATACTCCAACACCATCCCCTATGATTCCTTCAGTTCTTCTTTCCCAGTTTCCTAAGGTCCAGCAGCTGGTTTGCAGGTGGATTGCTTGTCCAGCTTTCACCCTGTACAGTTTGTAACAACCAAGGTCAGGTTTTTCTTGCCCTTCTTTCCCCTCTTTGAATTTTCACGGGTGGAATTTGCCAAGGTTGATTCAACAAAGCCCTGGTGTGTCCTCCCGTCAGCGTCCGTGCCGAAGCAGCCAAGCCTTCCCTGGGTGCATTCCCATCCCTCATCAAATGTGCTGCATTTTACTGCCTGGCTTATTAGTTCTAAAAATCTCCAGATTCTTTACCTCATTCTGGCAGTGAAAAGCTGGGAGGAGGGCTTTTAACTGAACATATATTACAGAAACACTACATTTAAGTCTCCTTTATAAAGGAATGGAGAACTGACCCCAAATTTTTCAGAGCTGTAATGAATAAAAGGTTCATTGCATGACTCCACGTGCTCTCGCTCTTTGGAGGGGGGTGCTTTATCTTTATTACACATCTTATAATCTTTTTAAGTTTAGAACATACGGTCTACACCGGGATCTAATCTGCCTTGTTTTCTTTACTTACCTTATTTAGACTGAGATGAATAAATAGTATATGTGCAGAATTCTCTCATTTTTTTAATTAACGTTCTGCTTGCTAGAACAGCTGGGCGAACTGATCAGCCTCATTCTTCTAAAAACCGTTCTCTTAATATTTCTGTTTAATAGTATGATCTCAGACTAGAGTTTATTGCTGCTTTTTTTTTCCTTTCCTTTACAAGATTTCTTTTAAACCTGCTGCTTAAGTACATGTAAATAGTTTTTCTTCATTTCAATTCGATATTTGTTAATCCTGAGCGAGTAAGAACCGTACACTTGGTTCAGACTTTTCAGTGCACAGAAGTATTAGCAAATACACCTTTTCACATTCAGCATCCTATACTGGTTTCCAGTTTACTCTAGAAGGTTTAACACCAGGTAATAGAAAGCTTCTAAGGCCAAAAAGGCCAGCCAAAATTATTAACAGGTACTCAGGAGACTACTAGGCATTATGAGTTAATGTCTTTCATGTGTTTGGAATTGTGGAGAGGATTCCCTGTGTCAAGATGAAGCTATGCCCTTATTAAAGACGCCTCACAAATCAATGAGGTGTCTTAGGTTCCACAGTTGCATTCAAACCACGTGCTCCCTAAAGCTGCACACTGCTGACCTCCTGCCTCTTCCATCCTCCCTGCCACCCTTCAATTCGAAGGCAGGTTCCCACACGACGTGTGGAATTCACACAGCTGGAATTCACACCGGCTTCTGGATTAAGATTCCCTTTCAGATGCCAGGTTTTAAGACCCAAAATGACCAAGGTGGAAAAGGCTGAATGCCTGTTCTGAGCTGGCCACATCATTCCTGTCAGAAACACTGAGCAGGCTCTGCACATTTACTTTCGATTTTGATGCAGCCCCTGATGGACCAGCCCTGCTTGTAAGCTGCACCCCCAGGAAGAACCAACCCAGAAGTGGTCAAATGCAAGGTAACCAATGGCTGGTGCAAGTTCTTCCCATATCCACTCACCTTCTCCTTCATAAGACTGAAAACTGAAACTATTTTGGGTGTATCAGACCCCCTCATCAGATCTAAGATTTCATTGCGCAAGGTTCCATACAGAACCATCTAAAAATACGGGCTTTATTCTTCTAAATTGCTTTTGGAAGTGAGGATAATTTTAATTTAAGAAAGATAAATATTTCACAAGGTATCTGGAAGCATGGTCATGGATCTGCACTCTTTTTCACATGATTTTTTTGGCAAAACTGAGTTTGGAAGTAGAATTCAGCTGATCTGTCTGTGCTGAGTAAACTGCTACCCTTCCTAGTCAGTAGGAAAAGTTATGCAGCTGTTTTAAGGGCAGCTGCATAAATTCAGCTAAATCATAGAAAAAGCTTTTTATTCATTATAATATGACCTGGGGCAAAATAAAGCTGAAGTTATTAAACTGTAACTAAAAGCTGGCCACAGTAAAATATATTGAAGTCAAGATTAAAAGCACATACAGAGTGTGAACTCCTAGTGTGGAGGATGGAGGTTAAGAGAGGAAAAAGCCTAATTCCTTGGTGCAAAACTGAATTTCCTGAAATCTCTTTTCCTGTATCCAAAGTGGATTCTGGGAATTGAAAACTGATATTGAATGTCTGCATCATTCAAAAGAAAAAAGAATCAATCCTTTTCATTTTCACTTATAAAAACAATAATAAGAGCATGTTCTTTCCACAGTGACCTGGATAACTTTTTTAAGAGTTTCAGACAACGTCCTATGTCAAACAGTAGTTTTTTCATGGCAGGGTTGAACTGTTTTGAAAGTGCAACAGTTGGCCGGGATAAACCTTTATCTTCATTTACCCATTGTTGCTCGTATTTTTGTAGCCTTCTGGTAGCAAGAGGTCACATTTCCATGAAGATAAATTCCTTATTAGACCCAACCGTGGTCTGAGGTCATTGCATATCTGTGCCAGGACAGACTCAGGAGTGATGGTGAATAGGAAGTTTTTGTGTTGTATTGTCCTGGCTTACGGCAGCTGGAGCCAGACAGTGTTAGCACCAATATCAGCACGGGCCAAAGCAGGCATATCTTTCTCTTTGCTCATCACACAACAATGAGTAAATAAACACTGTCCTCCATGCAGACTGAGCTGTCAGCCCAATTAGGCAGGAGGATGTCCCAATGCCCCGTGTCCCCTGTACCTTCACCTCCAGCTCGCAGCGCTCGCACGCCCGGGGTGATTTCGGCGCGGCACGGCCGCATTTAAGCACAGCCTCGCTGCTGGCAGGGGTCAGCTCTGCTGTGTCAACACTAATCCTTCCTGTCTGCTATCAGCTAGTTTGACGTTTGATGTGTGTCAAGTCTCTGTGGCCACTGGAAGCCAAATATCACAGCCTTGAGATAACACTTTGCCCTGCTTTCCACCAATCGCAATTGCCTTTTTCTCTCCTCAAACTCTGAGTCAAGGGGGTCAGACAAGTTACTAAGACAACCTTGCATTTGTTTGAGAAATTACACTAGAACACCATTTCCCGTCATTCAGATGCAGTCACAAAAGAATTAAATGGAAAGTCCTCAAGTACAAAAATTCTAAGCCTGACATCTCGAACATCTCATTGAAACGAGCTTTCTCCTTTTCCAGCAGGATAAATGGAACAGGTCTAATATTGCATTGATTTTTACAAACTGCTTAAAACTTGACACACAAAAGGCCAGCCACCCAAAGCACAGAATATCTCAATGCTCATGTCAGACTTGTTCTAAATGAAGCCCTCAGCTTCTCTCACCCCCTCCAACTCCACCAAACAGTTTGTTATGACTCTGTGATAAGGATCAGCATCTACTGAGAGATAAGGCAGGACCACCACCAAATTGGGCTTTCAAAGCACGCTGAGCTGCATTACACCACGGTGTGAAAGGATGTGGCTGTCAGGAAGGTGCCAGCTCTTGTCAGGAGGCTGTTCCTCCTATTTTTGCACCAGAGGAGCCTTTCCCATGAGCCTCAGTAGCCATGGGCTGTAAACTGTGGGCCGAACACGCGGAGCACACAAAGCCCAGCTCTGGCATGCCTGGAGATCAGCTGTGTCACCTGCATGGGGCTCAAACAGGGACTGACACACCTGGAGGGTTCTGAACTGCAGCATCTCCACACACAGAGTGTTCCAGGCAAGGAAATTTCTCATGCTCGGGGACATTTTGTTCTTCAAGTGCGCAGGCAGAAGTAAACATGGGCAAAACTTGCCTAACAAACAACATCCAAACCCATTTTCTGACTCAGCAGCATGTGGACTGCACAGATTTGAGTCTGTGTGAGAAAGAGGAGCAATAAAACCTCTGAAAACTGATTTCTTTACATAAAAAGAAAGAGGTAGAATGTACACATGTCCAGATCCCTACTTATGCCAGCCTAACCAGTCACCTAAATCAGGAGTACTGTGCACAGTACAATGACCCTCTCCAAAAATCAGAATTTCCCCGTCAAGGAAATGACTTCACAAAATTCCATATTGGCCTTAAAAATTAAAAATCCTCTCACTTCTGTTATCGAAGTCATTTGAATTTGAAAGTGTTTTTAGTCTTAGATCCAGATATGAGCAAAAAATTACACTACAAAATATATGTGCAGACATATGTGATGCAGTCATTATGGATGTAATTATATACTATATACGCAACTCAAATTTAAATATATTTCAGCAGGGATTCAGAATTTTCTTTTACAAACAGCGCATTAGTGCCAAGAGTAAATATTAAGGCTCTTTGTTGAGTGATCTGTCTTTGCAACACACGTCAATTACCCTCTATTCTAAATGTTTTATCTCTTTCAAATTTTAGGGAAATATTATGAAACATGAGTTTCTCCTTTATACCAGAGTTACTAAATCCCTCCAACCTTTCACACTCACCAAACCACATAAGATGTCTGTGGCTGAAGCACACTAGGAAAGAAATGTGCCCTCTCCATCTTTAATGACAAAACCTGACCTTGATCTCATTTGAGTCTCTGGGAAGGATTAAGCTTGGCATAGAGAAATCCAAAAGACAAATATTTCTTTTAAATTCACAACTGATAGAAAAATATAATTTGGTGCTCAGAAGAAAAAAAAAAAGGCAAAAAAGACTAGAGTTAATTAAAAAAAAAGAAGAAAATGTTAAAGTTTAACATAAACACTGGATAAAAAGTACATATTTAAGCCTACAACAGAAGTTTAAAACAGCCATTATCAATCTTATCATTGACAAGTAATTTCACTGCTATCTCACCAGAAGCAGTAGGTAAGATAATACTAATTCCTAGATATATTTCCACATTTCTGGCTGTGTTCTTTCTTGCACTCTCCCATACTCAGCCTTCTAAAGCCGCAGGAGAGTGCTCAGATGAGAACTTAACTTTACTTATCACATCTTTATCACAGGTGAGCCGCATTAAAAGCAATATATTGGATTTTAAGCCTGTTAAACCCGTAGTTTAATAAATTTTACTTCATAATCCAGACAACAAACATATCTCCATCCCTATCTAGGATACTGCAAGATCTTATTGAGGGCAGGTCAGAGGTCTGTTCTTATTAGAGTAGCTGTAAAGAGAAAGAACCAGAGGGAGCTTCAGGCCTGTCACAGATCGTTTATGTATCAGAGGAAATTATCTGTGTTTCACAAGGAACAGCAACGTGCTTCTCTCACCTCGAGAGCAAGAAAGGAAAGGAGGAGTTGAAGCAGGAGTTCTCATGTTTTCAGTATTGTCCACATGAAGCACAACTCCTCTTTCCAAAGTACATAAGTGTTGGGGTATTTCACTCTAATCACTGCTCTGCTAACACTGAACGTAAACTTTTGGGTGCACTATGAAGCCAACCATTTTAAGGCATAAGCTTTTGATGCCTTCTCAAGGCTGATCTGGAACGGAGACTAGACAGAGCAAAAGGATAAATTAGGGATATATTAAAAGGCCTCATTGGGCACACCGGGGCAGACCAAGAGCCAGGCTGGACCACATCCAAGAAGAACCAAAAAATGGTCACAAAATGGACACTTGATCATGGGGTCTCACATTTTTATAAGTTCTGGTCCATTGGCACATTAGCATAAATTGTCCAATCATAGCTTCAGGTTATGAAGCTCCATCCTTTTTTTTTTTACTTCACTATTGTGTTTGTTCTTGGGCCTCAAAGTTGTCTTTGATACCAAACTAGAGAAGGAATTGTTTTGTCTCCCTACTCTGTGAAGAGTAGCACTGAATATGAAACCTAAAAGTACCCACTAAAACAGCACAGAATCTAAAAAAATATAGGAGTTAAAACTTAAGGCATCCCTTTCACTGAAGATATTTTGTCCACTTGATCTTTAGCTGGTGTCCTTCATTATGGCTGTGAACACTGAACAGGGAGCACACTGTGACCAGAGTGGCCTTGTCCCTAGTGCTGAGCGGTTTACCAACAATTCTCTTTTACGAGCAATTCAGATTTTCTTGGGGTTTTCCAGCTGCTTTCAGAGCCCTGGTTTGACTAAGTCACAACACAGCCTACCCAGCCTCTTTTCCCAGACAGGAACTGGAACACATGGCTTGTGGTTGCGGTAAATTAATAAGGGGGTGAAAAAAGGAAATAAACAGAAGGGACTTTTCCCATGTGTTTTACAACAGTGCAAATCTGTCCCCCATCCAGTTCATCTGCAGCATACCATTCTCCTGCCAGCCACTCCTGTGCTCACTTGCTACATGATACAACTCCAGCCTCCCCTCACCACAAGTTTTATTTTTAATGGGTTCTCTGAGTTTTGAAAGGCCAGATACTGATGATGTAAACCGGTGTCAATCCTCTCCGGATTTTGAAACCAGATGCAGATTTGCTTCTAAAATATGTATTTAAATGTATGAGGAATTCCCTGCTTGTAATGTATATAGCCTTAAGCCACAATTATTGTCTCTACTTGCAAAAGAACATTTACATAGCTATGCAATAAGAACGCTCAGAAAGAAGAGTATCTTTGCAGACTGAATTTCACTTTACATAAGTACTTTGCAAATTAGGCCCAGAGATAATAGAGCATTATAAATTCTTCAAATGCAGCATTCTTCAAAGGTGAGAGATTCCCACTAAAATACAGGATTTCCTGAAATGTTTTATAAGAAAAATAGTCTGTGTTGTATTTTTAAACTACATCCTCCTCACCACCATTCATGTGCCAGTGCAAGAACCATTAGAAGATTTTTATGTGGTGTGGCTGTGAGTTTCTTCATAACTATGAACAGAATATCTCTGGAAACCCCTTTCCCTTCATTTCCACAGGTCTGAGGAGTGTAAGAGAGCTGACAAATCTCAGAAATATGCTGTGAAGAAGCACAGCCCCCTCATCCACTCTTCATTCTTTGGCAAAGCCTGGGACAGCCTGTGGTTTGCATAGTCCGAGAAACCATTTAAGCATCATCCCAAATTACAGTGATCAAGAGTTGCATTTCAGCAGAGGAGACACAGAAGTCTGTATAACTAATTTTCCCACAGTCCACAAACCCAAAACTTCATTCCTAGTGTACTCTCACCCTCTGCTTTTATACAGCTGATCCACATTTGTAACCAGCTGACCTGCTGTCTGTCAAAGGATGGGGACTCCACTCTTCCACAGTGCGACGCTAAGCAGGTGAAATAAACCACGATCTGCCTAAAGCTCCCCAGAACACGTTGGGGAAGTCATTTAACTTGTAAATAAAGGCTCTGGCTGTGGCCCTTTATAAAGGCTCTGGCATTGCTAGTCTCTTGGATGCCCAAGTCTGCATGTTCTCAGAAATCTCCTCTAGGCAAAGTATGAGATCAGGCTCTGGGCCTCAATCCAAAAGTTCACGGAAACCCATGGAAATAATACCCCTCGTTCACTGAAGTTAGCATGGGAAACCAAATTTCTCTGAATGCACCTGAAGTATATCCACAGTCAAGTACTCAATCTCCTCATGCAGAGCTTGAACCCCAAGGTGTCTGCTTATTCATATTCTGTGCCTTTACCGTAACATCACAAGATCCACTCCTCATCCAAGACATGACTTAAAGCAGATGATAATTGTTGGCAGTAAAAACAAGTATTATGGTCATGCCCAAAATTCATGTCTGTTATGCCAAGCATTACATATAATTAATTTGTGATGTGTAATTTGTCCCAAAGACTTTATCATGTCTCCTCCTCTACTGCCCCTCAGTGCTATGCCACAGCTGAAAACAGGATTTGTTGACAGGTTTATAATGCATGAAGCCTGGCCCAAATCTAGACCAGCCATATGCTACAGAGGCTGCACTCAGACTTCACCAATTACCAGAAAATGATGCTTAATAGACCAAAAAATGTAAGCTGAGGGGGAAATTAATGAAAAAGACTGTCGGGTTTGATAAGCTGTAACTTATGCAATTGTTTCATGACTTCAAATGGGCTGCACCAGCTTCTCACATAACACACCAATGTATACTTATTACAGCCACCAAGGAAAAAAAAAACTTCAAAAATAGCTAAAAACAATGAAATTCTTATTATATAAATATGGAAGCTTCTACAAGTTAAGCCATGATATTTAATTTATTCCTAGGAACCAACGGTTGGACAGTTGTCTGTGCCCGTAGGTGTGACCATCTTAGCAAGGCTCCAGAAGGAGTCAAATCTCTTTTGGTTGGAAATACCTGAGTTTGTCACAATCCAGAGTGCTAACATGAGATTTGGAATGCTCACATGAGATTTTGGAATGGCTACTGGACCTCATGTCTTGGAGCTAGGCAATAACTGAAGCCGAACAAAAAAAGGTCTGAGCGCATCTGAAACCTAAATTCTGTAAACAGCACAAAAAAGAAAAGATCAGGCAAATTGGCCCACCCTACCTGTAGACATGCTGCCTTACTTTCATGAAATATGTGATTAGTCTATGCAACTGTATGCTTAAAAACAAAATTTAAAAAGTAATAAGACAGGCAAAAAAATGGGGAAGTCTCCTTTAGAAAAAGAAAAAATATTTTGTCTCTCTCAGCATTAGATTTTATTCTGCAATTGGCACACGCACTTATAATATCCTTTTTTAACTTAATCTTTTTCATTGTAGCAGGAAATACAAGCCAGATCAAGAAGATATCTACGTAGTGAGTTAAAAAGTGATCTAAGAAAATTATCCCAAATTTCAAATTGAAATATTTTAAAAACCATTATTGGAAGGATGTTTCTGATTCTTTTCTTTTGCCCTCCCAAATTTCAACTACAGTCTGCAATAAAAACAGAAAATGTGCTAAGGATTATGAATCCTCCATACAGGCACAAATTGAGGTACTTACAGGTACATGGACACCTTCAGATACCTCATGAATGAGACAGTTAAATTGCTACTGGCTCCCAGTTCAGTGATTTATGGTAATGGGAAGCTATACAATATGCTCCTGAAATGCAGTTTGAAATGATTGATAAAGCTTTAGTCTGACTGAACACATACAGTAGATAGATTAAGTGCCTGGCTTATCTGTCTGGTCCTGGGTGTTCATCAGTCAACCTCACTAACAAGCTAAAAGTCAGGATTGTGGTCAGCAAGTTCATATTCATCTGAAAATATGGGGTCTGCAGCGAGCTCTTTCACACAAAGGCAGCACATTGAACCTGTTTAATGCTTGCTTACCCCTGCTAATGCTCCAGGAAAGGAAAGAACTGCAGACTTGAGAAGCAGCTTCACCCCTTGAATTTACTTTCCCCCTTCATTACTTTTTAACATCACTTTAAGTAACAACTGCTGAAGCCCATTAACAAACTCATTTTATGGTGCCAGAAATCTCAATAGCTCATAAAATTGTATTATGAACCACGTAAAATTTTGCTCGAGTCAAACATGATTTAATAGCTTTTAATCTAAACACTGGATTTGTGTGTGAGGGGTTGCCTTCCAGCCCAGTACACAAAACAGCTTCAAAGTAAAGGCCCAGCTCATAAAGGTGAAGTGGGGTAAGAAACGTGTGGTGTAGAGGATGTAGGTCCAAACTCCCAGTGATGTAAATCAGTATAATGCCACAGCCCTCATGAAATCCCTGCTGTCAGAGTCAAGGTGTGGAGGGGAATATCTCAGAATCACTTACTTCACCAATAACTCTTATTTCACTGATTTAAAAGACATGACTATCAATATTTCATGGGCCAAACAAGGCATTTAAACTGGATTTCAAGCTAAAATGTAAAGAGTGTCTGATAGAACTCAGGAAACATTCAGCACAAGATGAGTCTTTTCTGAAAGATCAGCTTCCTCCCCTCCCACCATTCACCACTTTGGGGGGGATTAAAAAAAAAAAAAAAAGAGGATCAATGAACTCCAAACCCCTTTGCTGCTAATCCGTGCTGAGCTTCAAACAAGCCTGTGGAAGGACAAGACCTGAAAAGGTATTCGCAATAAAAGAGGCAATGGACACAAAAGTATATGCTGCTAATTAAAAACGTAAAATTATATCACAATGACTTTAAATGAGAATGATCTCAGTCTAATCACATAATACTTTCTTTTGTGCTCTAGGTCACGCCGTCACTCAGATGCAGCATTCAGGAAGCACATTTCATTAGACTAAATAAAGCTTCAATCATGTGTAAAATTTCCAACTTGAATAGGCAGCCATCATATCATTCATCAGTCTAGATGTATTTAATGGGTGTAATTTCTTCCTCATATTTCTGTGTTGATTGTTTCATTTCCATTATGAAAATCTTTCAAGGTTGCTCTTTTTTACTGTTCTTTGGGTCAGGATAAATAACACTTTTTAAGCTGTCCCAAAAATGCATCACTTTTTGTATGTCAAAAAATTGGGTGGTGGAGATAAATTCAAACCGAGACAGAGAGAAACAACAATCCCAAATCATAACACACACCTTCCCTGCCAGGACTCAGATGGTATTACCCGTACTTGCATGTCTTACAATAAATAATTATGCTTAATCAAAAAAAAATTGAGCAGTCTTGTTCAGACACAGCAGCCCCCTGTGGATGCTGACACTGTTTCTACAGATGGATGCAAAGGGATTATGTTTAACTCATGACTTTAAAGCAAAACACAAGAACCCATCACCATCCTTTGCTTCCTCCTTCCCCCTTTTTCACCCTAACATGCATGCATAGACAAAATGGTAAAATAAAACCTTTTGCTTTACAAATTTTAAATGGTAAGGGTGAATCAACAATTCAGGGAAGATTTGCAAACTCATCAAGAAGAAACCATAGCAGAAAGAAGTGTATCTTTCCAGCACCAAATACTAGTCTTTCAGCTTAAGCTGGAAAAGAGAATATTTTCTCCAGACACTTAATTTGAATACACAGTTGCCTTGCTTATGAGAGGCAAAATTATGACAGTTCTGGACTCCATACATTGCCAAGGTTTCTGCACCAGTAATATTACGTTGTAGTTTTCCATCTGGCCTACTTCCCACCACCACCACCACAATTTTCAATTTTTTTTTTCACTGTTTATTCCTTTCTATGCCATCACAGGAGACAGAAAGAAAACATCGTATTAGGATTGGACTAGTTAGCCAGGCTGAGCCTTCCCCTGCTCTGCCCAACCTAAACCTTTCCCAGTTCTTCTTCTTTGATTTCCCCTCCTCTTTATGCACATTTCAGCCATCTATTGTTTCCCAGCCCCAAACTTGTAAAAAGATCTGTTCTGTTGCACAGGGCTCAGCACAAACAACAAATTTTCATTTCAGAACTCCCAGTCTAACAAAACCTTACAGGCTCATCCTCATAAGCAGCACAACCAAGCTGTGGGATGAAAACACAAAAACTTGGCACTTACCTTTTCTGATGCATGAATATATTTCAGAATCTCAGATTAAGCAGAAGGTGGGATAAAAGATTTATCCATCAGCCCATTGCAGCTCCAACCATGGCAGTTTCCCAATCAGTGATTTGAAGCCCATGGAGTGGAGTCCTGTAAAAAAAACGAGCAGTAAAAATATAGATTTAGTAATGTCTCTTTTTGATCACAGCTTTTGATGAAGACAAGTTATTTGGGATGTCATGATTGATTTTGAGGGTAGGAATACCATGGAAGGAGAGTGACTGGCAGAGACATTGTAGACAGCCTCAAGAGGCCTCAGTTCTCTCCTCATGGTGGACACAGAAAGCTGACAGGTTTAGTTTTGAAAAGAAAAATCATGAAGCTGTGACTTGATTGCAAAATCCAGAAATCCCACTACAGATGCTCATGACCTGAATGAGAATAAAAAGTCCTATGGAAACCCCTAAGGACCACCATTCCAGCCAGGGTAGTTGGGTATAGCTCAGATAATTTGTGATAACACATCTACTCATCATTTTGACGCACGATTTAATTTTCATTCAAGCCAGTGGTAATGTTCTGCTGGCAGATGTTGAATTGGAGAGCTTTGTCCCACACCCAGAAGGAAAGAGAAAAGCCAGAATTCTTCTCCAAGGACCACGGGGAGACTGGAACCACTTTCCAGCTCTGCCAGAATTTTCCCACGTGACCTCCTGCCAATTTTTAATTTTGTCTGACCAAGGGGCTGAACATATTTTTAAAATCTAGTGAACTTTATGAGCCAGTGCCTCTATGGCATAATTCCCATTAAAAAGGAAAATTAAAAAAAAAACAAAACAAAAAAACAAGAGTGCCTGGGAATGCTTTTAGCACAAGAACTTTTAAATGGTCCTTTTCCCTCTTTTGTGACAAAGTGAGAGCAGATATACAACTTTCCCCATCCATAATATGTAGCATGAGATTGATGTTCAATTAATCCACTTCATACTGCATTTCTCTGATAAGAGTCCTTAATGTGAGAAATGTTTCATAGGAGACATCATAACACTGGTGGATAAAGAAGAGGTGGAAACCTGCCCTGCAAAGGCAAGCCAGCATCTCCTAAATCCAAAGAGGGTCACTCTTCAGCTTTGTATGAGTGACTGGAGCATTCAAAACTCAGCTCAGCTGCAGCCTGACGGGTACACGGGATTCCATAGCATTGCAGCATCTTTAATCTTGGAATGCTTAGAGCCCAAATCACCACACATTTCGAAGTGTGGACCTTTTCCCTGGGTTTCGATTGTCTTCAGTGTCCACAAAGACATCTGAAAATTCTCAGCCAGGTTCCTCTCTGTAACTAAGCCATGGCAGAGGATTTAGGGGCCAGGACTGAGACACGATCTTGGCGTTATATGGACATTTCAGAAGGGAATGCACAGGGCTAGAGAGTTTGCCTCTCAAGACTTATTCAAAAAGAGCTGTCTTCCTCCTTAAGTCAACATGTATTCATATTTTAATTCCTATCAGCATTTTTTTTTTTAGCATTTACAGCCTCCATTCGTATCTGGGGTCCTGCTGCCTTTGGACAACTACACAGAATTAGGAACTGAATTTAGAGCTACAACTCTCCAGCTCTGGCCTATCAGAGAGATTCTAAAGTCTTTTCAGGTCAATCCCTTCAGAGCACACAACCATTTCCCAAAGGCCAGCCAGAACGTTGTCATTTGCTTCAGCAGGCATGAGATCAAAATCCAGCCATGACCATGGACGTATTTCCCAAAAATGTTCTACCCGATAAAAATATTTGCACTCTCTGAGGGGAGTCAGGAATGAGAATGTTACAGAAGGGTTCATAAACACAGTCCAAACAAAAAAGAGCTCTGCCTCAGACCCAGCTTCAAATTCCCAGCTCATCTGTTTCTCTCATTACAGGCTCCAGATACAGAACAGTTCTGCTTGTTCAGGAGCTAAAAGGGTTAATGCAAGGCTGGAAGTTATTTACAGTTAATAGCAGTGGAAAAATTGCAGAGCAGCTTGGTCCAGCATCTAATCACAAAAATAGTTTCTTGTAAAGAGACTTGAGGGCAGAGACTCTGCAAGCTCTTCACGTATTTTACGTTTTTTCTTCAAGAAATGCCAGTAAACCCAGTATTCTGGGATAAAGTTTTCCATAGCTTTCTGGTGACCTGGACAAAAAGGAAGTCAATAACTGGCAATTATAAGGAGAGGGGAAAAAAAAAATAAAGTTGGCCCAACCTGTCCTCATTTCATCAACTGTGGTATTTCCAGTTTTTTGACTAGAGTATTTAGAGTAGAAATAATTTGGGGTTATTTTAGGCATGCAAGGACACTGAAGACAGAATAGTGTACAGTTAGATTAACTTTGTTGGTTTGAAATCCTGATGGTCATCGTCAAAACCAAATGTCAAAAAAATTATAGAGCTACCCATAAGTTAAGCCTCGGCTTTGACATACAATAAAACTTCTCAAAATTCAAGCCAGCAGTTGCAGCAAAAGTTTTGTTGGACCATTGATGCTACTTTTAAGTAATTGAGAAGCTCTTGCCTTTGGTTTAAAAAAAAAAAACGTTTCACCTTCACTGAAAGACAATCCTAAAAAACAGGTGACCTTAAGAACCTTGGTTTAGAATCACATTTCTGCAGTGCTTAAAGCTTCAGCTGCAGCATTAGTTTAAAAGGAGCTGAGTATGCTCAGCAGAACCAATTCAGAACATGCTGCTATTTCAGTGTGTATTAGATCCAGCATATCAAATCTTTAAAGGTACTTACATATTTATTTCCCATTGAAATCACACCTTTGAAGGCTTTTATGTATCTATTTCCCACTGAAATCGAGGGTTTAGGCTTTAATCTTTTACAGCAGACCAGAGTAAGACACAAGAGGAAAAGCCTAGCTCAAAGAAGCTTCTAGAAGCGCTGTTATCTAGCAGCCAACACCACTCTCAGAGATGCCTGATCTTTATTTCTGTCAGATTAAAATATTCAGAGCTTGAACCAGAGGGCAGCAAACTAAGCAAAGGGCCATCAGCCCTCACCTGGGATGACTCCTGCTGCTGCTGCAGCTTTCAGCATTCCCGGACGGTGAGAGAAACACAAAACTCTTTGACCTGACAGCAGCAGATACAGGACTACCAGTGAGAATATCAAGTGCAAGCAATGACTCAAAGCATTTTTTCTGTTGAAATCTCCATCTCTCAGTGCACATTTGCACAGTCCCTTTGCTTGGTCTGAGACCTTTATCCATAGTGACCAACATGACAAGGTGGCAGGACAAGGGAGAACAGCTTCAATCTGTCAGAGGGAAAGGGTTAAATGAGGTACTGGGAAGAAATTCTCTGCTGTGAGGGTGGTGAGACACTGAACCAGCCCAGAGAAGCTGTGGGTGGGAGTGGAACACTGCCCCATCCCTGCAGGTGTTCCAGTCCACGCTGGATGAAGCTTTCAGCAGTCTGGTCTGGTGCAAGGTGAAGCTGGAACCACGTGGTGTTGAAGGTCCCTTCCAACCCAAACCATTCCATAATAATTGGCAAAATACAATTCAGCTCCAAAGAGCAGTGCAGTTTCCTGACATGGAGACAAGATATCCACAACCACTTGTACCCAGGGGTTGACAGAAATGCTATGGAGCTACCACATTTTGACAGTTCCAAAACATCCATGTGATTAACCAACAGTAGGGTTTTCTGTCCCTTCCTCCCCTTCTTCTGATTTTTTTAATTTCCCTTGTTATCAAACAGTTTGGAGGAAGTTAGTCTATGGAAGGGAACCAGGGAAGGCCCTTCTCTGGAAAATTCCCACTGGTCTAACTTCAAGGCTAATAAAAATGTTTTAGTGTTTCTTCTGCTGATCCTCTTAACTGGTCAGCAACCCCCCAGGGCACAGTTATTGCAACAAATTCAGGTTGGAGTGCCTGGTGTCTCATGCACAGTTCTAGCTAGGAATGAGTTTCCTGTCACAAAAGAATGATCCTGCAAAAGAGCTGTTGCCTTCTTTTTTGATATTTTTAATTTCTCACCTATTCTTGTCCATGTTTAGAGAGAGCTCATAATGATGATGCTTAATTTACCATCATATAATTTTTTGCCAAGTGTCCTAAAATAATAAATAAGAATTCCATTGTACATAGAGAAAAATAGACAGCTGGATCCTCACCATCATTTCTTACCTCTGCCTGCACTCAAAGCATCACCTCTTAATTTTTTCCTGCATGGTCAGAGGGAGGTGTAAACATGACTATAATCTGCCTATTCCAAGTGGATTTATTACACCAAAAATGCTTTAAAAAGCAGCAAAAGGAGGCTGAAGCCCAGAAAAGTATAAATAAATAAAATGTAATGTGTTTGGGCTTTTATCACCTGTAGCTATTTTACAAGAATCAGAAGAATATGGATTTAATATCTGCCATTAGTGCAAAACGTAAGATTGAGGGCTGATGTAGATATTGAAGCACAAGCAAGCAGAGTCCTGTCACATCCTTATAAAGCAGCATTTCCTCAAATGAGGAAAAGAGCACAGAATAAAGGCAGACTTCTGTCCTGAAACCATCAGTCTCCTACACCACAGGCAGCCTTTCTAATTTGCCCCTGATTTCAGGTGGAGTAGGGGAATTCTGAGATGAGTTCACTGAGTTCAGTGAGAGTGTTTCCACTAACTTCAGAGGGGTTTGGAACACACTCAGTATAAATAAGGATGGCAGCATGGCAGAAAAAACAAATGGACTATTTAAAGGTAAGGAAAAAACCCAATATTATTCACTACCTCTGAAAAAAATTCAGATCCAATCGTCTGAAACAGGCTAAAAGAAATTTTGCTCTTATCTGTACTGTTACCCAGAATGTTTTTCCTATTTCTCAAAATTCCATACAGTCTACTAAAACTCTAGAAATGTGGGAACAAAAAGCATTAGCAATATTTCCTCTTTTGGGATTCTCAACATAATCCTGGTCAGACTGAAGCTTTATACTGATTTCTATGAAACCAGAATTCAACCCCTGAGAAGAAACTGCAACCCTCACTTACAAGAAAAAAAAATCTATCAAAAAAACTGGCACAAAAACATAACTAAACAAAGTACACAAGGGATTTCAAATGAGATTAGGAGCATTGTTTTGACCCTGTGGCTTTCAGAAGGGTGTGAGAAAAACACAGTAAAGAGCACAAGAGGCCTTTGCAAGCTGGGCAGCCGAGACACACAGTTTAAAGGAATTGGAAAAGAAAGTCTAAACGGAAATGGAGTGAAAGGAAAATACAACTCCATCTAGGGTGAAAGGAATGAAGACCAATAATCATTGGGATTCAGTTTAGTTTCTGTGGTGGGTGCTCTGAAATCCGTGTTGGAGGAGCAGACGGAAAGGTCACGGAAGTCAGAATTATTATATGAGAAAGGAAGTAGGGAACAATGGGCTCAGAGAAGTCATGACAACCGAAGGATTGGTGGTCTTCACTGGGAAAGAATGGGTGGCCTTTATTGATGGGCTCTTTCTATAGAGAGAAATTATTGTGTGCAATATCTGCACAGGCCAGAAAGGCACGAGTGACAGGCTTGCTGAGTTATTCGCTGCGCATAAACTAAGTATTCTTTCCTGATTTTGATTTTCAACTAGTCTAATGCTGCTGTAATATCTCACAAATCCCAGCACACACATATGGGTTTTTAAGACAAGAAATCTCCTTGGCCCCAGACACACCACACACGTCCTTCAGCTGAACAGCAGGTTAGGCTTCACAAAAAACAAGATCCACTCCACTAGAACACATGAGCAAAGTCACACTAAAGTGACACAGAGAAGCAGAGTTTCACAAACAACACTTAGATGTCTTCTGCTATTTTTTTCTGCAGCTCTGGCCACTGCTCCTTGACTTTATTTCCCTTCAAACACTGTTTTCTAATTCTTTTACTAATGTTTCCAGTCCTTCAGAGCAAAGGGCCTGTATTTCACTAAAAAGGACCTTGGTGAACATTAATTGATATTTCCAAAATTACAAGTTATTAAAGATTTGTGGTCTGTGGCTGATCACTAAATACACACTCTGTTATATTCAGGAATATTAAACCAACAGAGGTGAGTAAAGAAGAGAGAATAGGTGTGAATTTTTTTTGTTGTTTTTTGCACTAAATAAGTTATTCATGTGAAGATACTCCTCCAAGAGCAATGAGCAAAATCTGTGCCTGTTTTCACAAAGACAACTGAGGCAGGCAGGCAAAAAAGGCTGAAATATTTGGCAGGAAATTTAGAGGCACCACTGCCATGAATGTCCCGCTGCAAGTGAGGACCAAGGGTGTGGGATCAAGTAATGCTTGTTCACTCCAGGTTTAGCACATGAGAAACCAGGTCACAGGTGGGAAAATGAGCTACATTCAATTTCTGCTCTAAACAAAGCTGTTCATTGCAGCGGGGGGAAAAAAAAAAGCTCATGAGGACTGGGAGGTTTCTGTCAGAAGGCGCATTTTGCAGGACCAAGCTGTGGGAATCTGTGGGTGTGTAGCATGCTGAGGTTTGAACTTGGGAACTGTGAATGCAATCTCGATATCCAAGAGCAGCAAATGTGCAGAAGGAGCCAGGGCCACAGACCACCTCATCTCCAAAAAGCCCACAGCAACCCAATCCCTCTGCATGCCACGAGATCTCAGCCTGGCTTGAGTGCAGGCACACAAGCATCTGTCCCATTAGCCACACGGACCTGTTCAGTGAAATTCTGCACCTCCTGCAGCTCTGAATATGTAATTAGTGATATGACAAGTGCTTTTTTTCCCTCCTATCACCCGCCCACCTCCTTTTTTTTTTTTTTTTTTTTTGGGTCAGGAAATGCCAGCCCATGTGAGTATCTCATAGAAAATGAATGGGAAATTTGTGAATTCCTGTAAACACCCACAAACTTTCTCATGATCTCTTGCCACTCTTCAATGGATGGTCCTTCGCTGCTCCAAGAAGCCTGGGCTGCTGAATACAGCAATCATATTGTGCCAGCCTCTGAAATGTGGGGTTGTTTCACAATGCAAATGCAAATGCCCACACTACCTGGAGCTGGGCAAGCACACAATCACTGTAGTCTATTAGAGTACTTCTGCCATTTTTTTCTTTTTTTTTTTTTTTTCTCTTTAAAGCAACCAACACCATGCAAATACAGGTCTGTTGAGAATTAGCTTTCTCAGAGCAATGTTTGCAGTAGCATAGGCTGATCCAGGCTTACAAGTCCTTGACAGGATCCTGCTGGAGGCTTTCTGGAGTGCTGAGCTTACACGTCTTAGCATCAAGTCTCCAGCAATTCCTAAAAATAACATCTCCTGGCCCACTCATCCTTGGCACCAAAGGAGCCTAAACCATATCACTGAGCTCTGATACAGTTTCACTGACTCCAACATCAACCCCACAGCTCCCAGCTCAGCCAAGTGGCCATTTGAGAAAGACACCACATCTTGACCGGAATACAGAGGAGCAGATAAAACCACAGTGGGAAAATCCAGCAGTGGATTTCGCTTGCAAGTCCCCAGAAGTGCCTGAGGGTTACTGGAAAATAGCATCTGACAGGTTATCCTGTTCAAGGGAACCAGGTAAAACTCAATGACATCAGTCCCTTTTGGGATGTACAAGCTCCCACAAAGCCTCAGCCAGATGACCCCGAGATGCCCTCACAGACTCATCAGCAATTCAGCAGCAGCCAGAACAAGGAGGAAATCAGGGTCTTATTAGAGACCAGCCAAAGCAAAACAAACCAAAGACTTGGTTGCCGCTGCCAAAAATTTGCTTTCACAAGTCAGGAATCCTGATCATGCAGCTGCCTCACTTGCCCCTCATTTGCCCACATCCGCTGAATTTACAAATGAACCTATTAGAAGGCATGAATTTCTATTTTATTTGCCAGGGGGAAAGATGGTAACAAAAGGAGGCTGTGAGTGAATGAATATGCCAATGCTCCCTTTGGTTTTACTGGCATGTCATTATATTGCAAAAATAGAACTTGATTTTTAAAACAAACAGAGCATAATATGGAGGTTTCTGTGTAAACAAAGGATTGTACCATGTGGTGGTATGATACAACATTTCATGATCAAGATATTTTCTCATTCAGCTTGTCCAATCAGCCAGAACAAACTTGCAGTCAGTAGACTTTAATTATAATTGCATCTAATTGATTCTTTTTCCTTCCTTTTTTAAATCTGTGGTATTGTGGTGCTGCATCAACAGCAGCTCTCAACGCAAGAATGCGCACTATGGACTCCAGGGTAGGAAATGGAAAGAACTCTGTGAGTAACCATCTCATACCCACTACATTAGTTACTTGCTGTTTATTTTCCTTCAGAAACATTCAGAGAAATCAGCAAACTGAGCTTTGAGTTTGGAGAGTCAGCTCTCTCCTGCCTTTGAGGGGAGCCCCTGTCCACCCCGGAGCCTACGAGGGGGAGCTGAGTCATGAGTTCTTAAATTGCTGCTAACATTGAGAGCCAAGCACTGCTGGCCAGGGCCTGATACCCAGATAATTCCCCTGGGAAAATCATCAGCAGAAAAAGAGGCACCTCCGGGCTTATGTGAAAGATAAATGGGGATTTTCAAAAATCTAATACAGAAAATGTGGGCGCCAGTTCACATCCTTTTTGTCAAGCAATCTCTGCTTGACTTATTCAAGGCAGTACAGAGTCCCTGTGACAGGTCAAAATTGCATCCAGATTGCTTGACTCAGTCCTATTTTTCCCTTAGGCACACAGCCTAACATGTCTAGCAATGGATAAATAAAGCAGGATTCTAAATCACCTTTTCAGAGGATTTTGGTGTAACATCTCATTGAAACACTGGACTATAGGTTCTTGACTCATTTAGGCATTTTTGAAAATAAACAGAGGGTTACCAGGGATCGTGCTAAAAATACACTTTTGCTTTTTGCAAATATTTAAGTCTTGCTATCTGCAAATGCTGTGTCAGTCTCTTGACCTCTGCATGTATGAAGATGACAGTCAGAATTCACACACCCTGCTGGTGTTTCTGCCTGGCCTTGCTAACTGGTCCCTAACCAGTTAATGTTGCCTTTTTTTTAGGGGAGTTTTCTAAAAGCCCATGAAAACAATAGACATTGAGAATCAGATTTTGGCTTCATCAAATGGCACTATGTAAAAAAAACCAAAACAAAACAAGGCTCTCAACAAAGATGTCAGTGACTCAACAGCTCTCAGTAACCACTGAAAAATAAACATTAGGCAGTAATTGCTATGTAGGGGTTGAGCATCTGCTAAGAAGAACCATATTTTCATTGAACTATGATTCAAACAGAGTAATCTCTCCCCAGCAGGAATATGGCTGAGGGGCAAGACTCCAAACGTGGAGTGTGCTGATGTACAGCAGTCCCCCCTCGCACACGAAACACAGAGATTTCTCTGCTCCACCACAGAAATCACAGAAGGTTTGTGTTTTGAAGGAAGATGTTTGACAATAAAAGACAGCATTTAAAGTCAGCAGCTTTCTAGTTACTTGTGTGGCATTGTGTCTCCGAAAGCAAATGTCTCTGAAGTACTTTTAAACGTGGGCTTTGACCCACAGCAGGGAGAGGCTGCCCAGTGCCAAACCAACACTGAAAATGCACATGCCAAAACCCTTCCTCAGCAGAAATTATTAGCCAGGATCAATCCACAAAAGTACTCATCCATCTATTCCCCTGTGCAGGGAGCTGGTGTGGCCTGGTGAGGTGAGCCTTTGGAATAAACCCAACCTAAACCACGGTGCACTGAGAGTGAGACCCTGCCCATCAGCTTTGCACCAAACATTCCTGGAGAAACACACTCTCTTTGGGAGCTCAAACCCCTAAAAGAAAGCTCCTTTTGATGGTGAAGTATGGTAAGCTGGAGGAGTGCTTGCTCTCTGCCATAACCTTGGATAACAGAGCCAGTTTTCTAGACAGAGCTGAGCTTTGGGAATCGGCTATTCCTGTCAGAGCTGGATTCCTCGCAGCAAGAATGCTTGCAATCCATGTGACTCTGTCCCAGGACAGTATGGCTGTGTAAACAGAGGGCTGCAGAGGGGTTATACTGAAATTTCACATCACACTCTCACAGCCAGGTCAGCCTCCAAAGCCCCGCTCTATTTTTACCTGTTGTGGGACAGGATGGTGGTCTGTGGGAAATACAGAGGGAAATCATTTTACTGCTGCCTGCATGACAGGAGGAAGGGTGCAAGTCTAGATCAGGTTTATTAAACTGGGCATTTCCTTATTCCTATAGAGTGCTGTGTGCAAGAACATGGCACACTGGAGATATCCAGGTGCTAAGCCAAGTCTGCAGAGCAACCCAAGTTTTCCACACCTGTTGGAGTACCTACAGTAGTGCAGACTGACTTTCAGAAATGCTGCAAGCTCTCATATCCCCCTGGAGCAAAAAGGCAGAGCCAATAATAGCCAGGCTGAACAAACAACTACTGAAACTCGTGTCTCTGCACAATTAGACTCCTAAATGTCTTAGAAAAATCTGCTTCATGCTGCCAAAATCTGAGCACTTGTTTTTGCAAACTTAATGACAGAATTGTAGCATTTACAAAATTGTATAAACAACATCAGCACTAAGTTTCAAAATCAGGATCTTACAGGCTTCCAGTTTTCCCTATACTTTTTTCAATATAGATACAATGCTAGCATGAACATCAATATTAAATTTCAGCTCTTCTCTACATTCACACCTTTGACTCAAAAATACTTGTATACTTTGCTTTCAATTAGGAGTACCAAATTTTTTTCTGGCTATTCAATCTAGAACTAAGTCAGTTTTAATAAGAAAGGGTTTTTTTTAGCCTGGCTATAAAATATCATTTGCAGGATACTCTAGAAAGAAAAATAGTTGAACTTGACAAGTACAGCTGATAGAAAAGATAGGAGTTGATAGATGACAACTGCTGCAGCTTTTAATATCACTTTATCAGTCATGACACAAGTGATTTCTGATGTGGAGTGATCCTTGTAATTCCTCTCAGATGCTGATAAATCCAAGTGGCTGGAGAACTAAAAGTCCTGATCCCAAATCCCTTAAAGAAACAGGTTTTAGATAGTGACTCAATAAGAATTCCCACCCCAAGCTGCCTGTCAGCGGAAAAAACAAAGAAGAGAGACACTGAAGGGCAGTTGAGCAGCCAGTTTCACTGAAATGTCAAGGATTTTGATCCTTTCACCCCCTTAATGACACTGAAAACCTCTTCATACCTATTAAAATGTCATGAAGGAAAAGAAGGCTTTGGGATGAAACCTGGCTTGCATGGAATAAGACACCACAGGAAGGAGGCAAAGTTTCCAACAGGACTGGGAATTGTGGAGCTGGATACAGCACAAGGACACAGTGAGGTGAGATTGGCCATGTCAAGGAATATCAGCTGCCTCCCCTCTCCTTTACAGGCACTCCAGCAAATTTCCAGAGCATGAAACCTCCTCATTTCACCTGAGAGGAGCAAACCACAGCTTGCCAAAAACAAATCAGCCTTTAACCTTTCCAGTCTTTTAACCTTTATATAAACTGTGCTTGTTTTCCCGTGCAAACAATGGCCTTATTGTTTGACTTAAAATACAGTACGTGACCTGTGATGTTAGGAAATGAATGAATTGTTGTGTTGTCAACAGTTGCTTTTTTTCCACACCTCCCTATATCTAGGAATTTCTTTCCATGCACTTAAGTTTTAAGGAAAACACACCATTTGTGAGAAGGTTGCTGAAACCTCAAGTTGACAAGTTGTAGTAGGGAAATTGTATGACACAGATTTTGAGTAATTCAGAAACTCCTAATCTCAGCCTGCTTTTCAAAAAATTCTCGCCAATTTAGGCATGTAACATTAATTTTCAAGAGTTTACTCTGCTCAGAAACTCTGATTTCAGACTCACAGCAGGGACTTGAGAAAATCTGGCTACTTATTAAAATGCCAGAATAGAAGCAGAGCTCTTCTGAACATCTGGCCAGACTGTGGGTATGTGACTCAAGATGACTGCATGAGAAAACACAGGGTAGGTAAGAGAGCAACAAAAGATTAGGAGGAAAAACTCAGACATTCATTCAATATTAGACATGAAGTCCTTCTTCAAACACTCATTGCTTACTATAAGTTCATTCAAAATTGGAAAATGTCCAAAACTTTTATGGCAAAGACGAAGATAAAGCAGAATTTTTACATAGAACAGAGGAGGTATCCAAAGCATCCATCTTCTCAAGGATAAGAGACAGCACGGGAACAATTAAGGAAAAAAAACTTATGAAAAGGGATCCTTAGAGTTCAAAGAAGCTTTTAAAAAGAAATTCAAAAGTAATATGAAACATCCCTTAAGCAATTACATACCAATTACTAGATTAGAACACTTCGATCAGTTCAGGAAAGGAAATATTCTCACTTGTGAGACCTGCAGGACATTGAATGGACACGTGAGCCTATGTTTATGTAGAGGAAATACTTACACAGGTTGGATTTATTCCTACATGAAAGGACAGGTGTGGAAGCTACATGTATAAATGTACATTTCCTGGGCCAAAGCACTGTGTGACAAAGCTGATTACAGACTTCATTACTCATTTCAGCCAACAGCATCCTAGCCTGAGCCAGTTTTCATTTTATTATGTATTGCCTTGAGAGAGTTTAAATTTAGGAGAAGGATCTTTTTTGGCTGCTTTTGGTCAGCAGTCTCCCTTCAGCCACTGCTTCCACGAGCTCCTGGGAAATGACCAAAAATATTCATCTGATTGCTCTTTCGTGGGATATACTTATGTATCACAGCAATGTGAAAGGGATACCACTTCAATGATATAATGCATATTTTAATCACAGGGTAAGGAATTATTACCCTACATCTCTGAGATTTCAACTTACAAAATTCTGTGTGAGTCCCTCAGGGGTAGGTTAAGTAGCACAAGGCACCCCCAGCACAATACCTTCCAATAATTAGTGTGAATGTATATTAAACTTGGTAGAAATAGATACAATTGAAAGAGAAAAGAAAGACTATCAAAGGAGTAGAGGAAGGTCTCCCAAATAAGGGGTCCTGTGTGCTAACAAGAATGACATTTTCATGTCTTTCATAAAAAAAAAAAAAATAAAAGAAAGGGAGGAAAAAGAAATGGTTCCACATAATGCAACAGCTCCTCAGTTAATGTAAACTGGCGCCAGTTCATTGAAGTCAATGGAGCTACAGTGATATGTACCAGCTGAGGATGGGGCTCTGAATTTGTAGGCATTTGGCATAATGCCAGCCTCTGTCTGCATACAGACCAGTATTGTGTATGTAAACACTGTCTGACTATCTAAAAATCATAATTTTTTAAGAAATGCTTTCTAGCGCTGGTGAATTTGTCACGTCAGACAAATGGTGGGCTCCCTGTTTTCGGTGCCTCCATCTGAGCATCAGGTCCTGGCAGCCCTGCCTGGGCTCTGGCTTTGCTCACCAAATTCCACCAAGCTGAAGGATGGCTCACTCAAAACACAAATCAGAACTGAGCCCAGGAGAACAGCTGCTTCCTCTGCCCTGAGTGATAAAAAGTTGGCATTTCATGCTAAGGCTGTCGTGTGAGGGTTAAATGGTCAGGAAGTAAAGGGAGGGGGTTAAGCTGCACCCTGCTAAGAACTGCCAGGAGTTCCAAATTCCCCTTTCCACCTCAAATCATTATTATGTCTTCACACCACAGACTAATACATTATTGTTGTCCTGGCCCAAAGTCCCTCCTTCCCTACAGTGAATAAGAAAAATCTTTGGCCATATCTTGCCTGCTTCTTTCATCTATTTGGGAAGAGACGAGGTCCAAGTCTATTTAATTCCTTTAACAGATTGACACTGGGGGTTTCCACACGTTTTCCTCTGGTGTTACATTACATATCTTACCTACCTATATCTGCAGTTCAGGACAGATTTTTGTTCCTCACCAATGTACTACTAATTCTTAAACAAAAGTGTTCACATACCCTTGTGGGTATTCCAGAGGTGTCAGCCTAAGGGGCTTACTACCTCTAGAGCATCCATTTGACTGTTTCCAAAGAAAACACCACAATAAAAGAAAACAGGAATTTTTAGTGGCCAATTATTCTATTCATTTGGCTGTCCACATAGAGGAAGAAAAAACACACTTTTTTTTTTTAAGGTCATGACAGGTTTCACTTGAGACAGATAGAAATGTCTGAAAACAAAGGTGCTTGACAGCAATAAGATCAGAGATTGAATCCTAATTGGACTTGGCTTTCAATTTCTTCTATCAATACACTGTGAAAGTATCTGAGATTTCCATGAGAGTGTACAAACCTGAACAAGATCAATACATCTATTTCTGTATTGAGCGTCCAATTCTCCTACTCATTTAAATGAAGTCATTGGGATTTATACTCAAAACTGAGCCTAAGTCATATGTTAGCTGTCATGTGTTAGCTGTCCCAAGATTGGCTTTTTAAGGCATAGTACTTGGAGGGAAGAACAAGTTTTTAATCTTTATCTGTGTGCCAGATTTAATAAACACATCTGCAGCAGACTGCTAACACAACCACTTAAAATATTTGGGTAGAATCTATGCCCACTTAAATATACTCAGTCATTTATCCAATAAAATGTAATTATAAAAACAACAAATTCACCTGATTTATGAAATATTTACATCTCATTTTAGGACCAAAACCAAATATAATTAATAACTATAAAAACAAGGGCTATGAAACCACCACTGTTTTGTCATACTTTCATTTGTTGACAGTGGTTTTGGTTAATTGAAACATCTGGCCTGTGAAGAAGAGAGGGGATTGTTTTTGGGTCTGATATTTTTATATGTTTGTTTGTTTGTTTGGGGTTTTTTGAGATCACAGACAGTGATGGGAGAAAAAGTCAACAATAACCAACAAGAGATTTCACCAAGAATTCAAACCAACCAAAACTGAAACCTGCTTTGATTGGAAATGGAGAAAAGGAAGTGGGTGCTCAGATCCAGATCTAAATTAGGTTTAGCTGGTGGTTTGGGGTTTGATTTCATGACCAAGTCAGGGCTGGGGCTCTCATACAGACCTGATGATGATGAAACCTTCTAAACATGAATCATGTAGCATGAAATCTCATAACCTGCTGTATTGAGATTTTGGTCCCCAAGACTGGAAATCTTTTTATAGTTAGGGCTGGTTGACTGATGCCACCATTTTTGACGTGTCTTTTGAAATGGTTTCTTCAAATTTCTCTTCCTCAGTCACTGTTTTCCACGATCTTAGAATCATCAAGGTTTGAAGAAACCTTTAAGGTCGAGTTCCACCATTAACCCAGCACTACCAGTGTAATGTCATGCATAGGTAGAACTTCATACAAAAAATCTGACATTTCCAGCCAATACTCAGAATGTTTTAATCTAACTCTAACCATTTTGGCCCACATGCACAAGATTTACCTTTGGCTTTCACTAATGTCCAGCAGAATTCGAGATCCGAGGAACACGAAGAAGGCAAGTAGCAGAGCACATACCCTGAATTTCAGGAAAGAAGATGATGTCTGTTGTAGGGAACTAGTGGGTGGCATCCTGTGGGCTCTGAGAGATTGAGGTTGTCTCCAGGGCCATGTTCATCTTAACACAAGAAAGCTCCACTCCTGTGCTATGCATATATCATCTTGGCTAAACTGGGAAATCCTGACAGAGTTCCAGAGTTCCAGTTCCAGTACAAAAAGCCACATACAGATGATAGAAGCAAAGGAACACAGAAACATTGCTCAGGCACAAGAGGATTAACAAAGTCAAAGAGTCCAAACTGGCATGTTAAAAACAAAAAGAGCTTCTAGAATCACTTCAGTAGCAGAAGGAAGAAAAGGAAGTGGTTCCTCTGGGAAAAGGAGTGGGTGAACATTACAACACACACTTGGGTAAGGCTGAGGTGCATAAAGTTTTCTGTGCCTCGGATCTCACCAGCAAGGTCTATCCAACCTTTTCACTCTCAAATAGGGCTCAAGGGCAGAAGAAGTTCTAAGCAGTGAAAGCAAAGTCAGAGATCTCTCGAGGAATTATGACCCAATGCTACCAGAAGGGATGGAGGCAAGAGTGCAGAGATCACTTGGTGGCATGACAGGGACACTCTCTTATCATTGATGGAAAGTCGTAGAAACAAAGGAAGGTCCTCAATGACTGAAGGAAGGCAAATATTTGACCTGTTTTCAGAAGAACTAACTGCTGCAGGTGACCTCAAATCCCTGATGCAGTAGGCCCTTTACTGGGACACTTTAGAGGACTCCCCAGGGCAACTCTGCTTCCCAATTCCTTATTGTCCACATTACAAAGTCTCTTGGCAGCACTCATCCATAACAGTGGCAAAATCAATTTAAAAAAAATCAATTTAAAAAGGGAACAAAATGTACCACCAAGACCAGGAGTATGAATGAAGACAGTCTGTTCCCAGATGAGATGATCCAAGCTTTTCCTGCTTCCACTGGTTGTTAAGTCAGTGTTCAGAGGCCACAGCACCCGTGTAGTCCCACAATCTACAGTATAGAATTATTTCTATAAATGGAAGCAGTTATGCTGGCAATTGTTATCTTTGGGTCAAACTAAGATGTGAAAAGATGTGCTTAAAGCAAAATTCACCCTTTTACTAAAAAATAAACATTGCCTTTGCAGTAGATCCAGCTCTTTTTTCTCCCTTGTATATGTACATACATAAATACATTTATGTATATATGTATTTCTTATACATGTATTTCTTATATATATATTTATATATATACACACACTCCCCTCTCCATATAAGGTCTTGGTAAATACAAACTGGATTTGACTCGGAAGGGAAAGAGACAGTTTAATTTTACTAGGCCAAGCACACATATCAGACAAAAC